>CM046880.1:532507343-533107343 GCA_025667525.1 Glebionis coronaria
TCTCACGGCTAAGAAAGTGTTCGATGCTGGCTTCTTTTGGCCTTCTATCTATCGTGATGCACACGCACTTGTGAAGTCGTGTGATTCGTGCCAACGTCAAGGAAAATCGTCTCAACGTGATGAAATGCCACAAAACATAATTCATGTGTGTGAGATTTTCGACATATGGGGAATAGACTTTATGGGTCCGTTCCCATCGTCTCATGGCAACAAATATATCCTCGTCGCGGTAGACTACCTTTCTAAGTGGGTGGAAGCTAAGGATTTGCCTACTAATGATGCTCGTGTGGTAGTGAAGTTTTTGAAGCAACTAGTCTCTCGGTTCGGAACCCCTCGTGCTATAATAAGCGATCGTGGAACCCATTTTTGTAATGACCAATTCGAAAAGGTTCTAAAGAAATATGGAGTTACTCATCGTCTTTCTACGGCTTATCACCCGCAAACGAGTGGGCAAGTCGAGGTTTCGAACCGAGCTTTGAAGAGGATTTTAGAGAGGTCAATTGGAGAAAACCGTTCTTCATGGTCCGACAAACTCGATGATGCTTTATGGGCCTTTATGACCGCTTATAAGACACCTATCGGTTGCACTCCTTATAAGTTAGTCTATGGAAAGAATTGTCATTTGCCCATTGAATTGGAGCACAAGGCATATTGGGCCCTTAAGCATGCAAACTTTGACTAGAAGACCGCGGGAGATCACCGGAAAATACAATTGAATGAATTGGATGAATTAAGAGATAATGCTTATGAAAGTTCATTAATTTTTAAAGAAAAGACTAAAAAGTTTCATGATTCAAAGATTAAAAACCGGGTTTTTAACGTTGGTGATCAAGTGTTACTTTTTAACTCTCGACTTAAGATATTTTCCGGGAAATTGAAATCTCATTGGTCGGGTCCGTTCACCATTACACAAGTGTTTCCATATGGGACCATCGAGCTAGCTCAAGATGATGGTACTAATTTCAAGGTGAATGGACATAGGCTTAAGCACTACTTTGGTGGGGAAATTCCTTCAATGGTTGCCCTCGACCAAGTCACCTTCCCCAATGATAATTAGCATTGAGGGGATCGAGTCGAGCTCATGACTCGGTAATCAAAAACGAGGTGCCTCGTGGGGGAGATCCCATGCTTATCCTTTATGCTTACTATTCACTAATAAGGGGACTTGTACCCTTTCAACTCGTTGTCTCGTGGTTGTTTGTGATTGTGTTATCTAGATCATCATCATCTATAATTAAAGACTCGTGTTCGTTTACGTGAGTCTCCATCGTTTGCTTGAAGAAGTTTTTCACGAATCCATGACATATCCTTTATTGTTCTAACAATTATCTTTTAGCATACTTAATAAACGGCTTTAGATATATTGTTGATCACCCTTTCCATGCTAGATCCTAAGCATTCGACTCTTCGTCTCTAGTATGGGGGTGCTCCACCTTTAGACTCGAAACATTGAGGACAATGTTTACTTTTAGTATGGGGGGGGGGGGGGGGGGGGGGGGGTGAATAGGTACCAGCTTTGCTACGCCCTCACGCTTTCCAACTTTCAATGTTTTGTTTTGTTGCTAATAAGGCTAAAAATGGCCAAATTTTAAAAATTTTCTTAGTTTTCATAAGTGTTTTTGAGACACGAATGTATATTTTCCGATGGGTAGAATAAGAGTTAATTTTTGACTTGATGGGCATTTGGAGCCATTTACATTCCTTAACCCGCTCAATTCAAGTTTTACTAGACTTTTATATAGGGAGCTTTAAAACGCAAAAGTCTTATCTCATTCCGGTTAAGAACAAGAACTTTTCGCAAGTTCCTATAATTGATCCTAGAAAGTCACTTATCAAGGGAACTATAAAACGCATTCTCTAAACTTGAAAAAGTCCAAGAAAGTGCAAGATCCTATAGGTGGCTTGAAAACCCAAAACTTTGATTTGATATAGTCTTAATGAAAGCTAATCCAAATTTGGCTTAATTTTGACTTGCATGGCTAAGTATTCACGAGTCTCTTTAATTAGAGGTCTTTATATAGTGAAGAACAAGAGATGATATAGTTAGACAAGTGATCATGCTAAACGTAGAACACGAAAGTGTTCTTTCAAAAACTCATATGTTTTTAATTGTGGCTTTTTCTTCCCATAAGATCAATGCATTAGGAATAAATCATAATTGCAATAAGTAAGGTCGTACGATTTGAAAGGTTACTTAGCCTCTAGCGCAAGATCGTTTAAAAGTTGCTCGGGGTTGAATAGAGTTCATAGCCAAGGCATAACTTATTGAAGCGGGACGCGAAGATTGGCGATCATCCAAAAAGGCCCTAACAAGGCATGAGGAGCTCTATTTTTGCTAAAGATCCAAGATGATGTGAAGTATCATTATTCCTAAATCAATATGAAGGATCGAGACACACGACGAAAAGCAATTACTCCCCTAAAGATCATGGAGAAAGTCTATCCAAAAAGACCCTTACAAGGTATGAGGATAAAAAAATATCCAAGTCCGAAAAGGAGGCGGATCGTTGTATATCAGAATCCAAAGTAAAGATTGAAGAAAAATGATGAAGTCGTGGTCCAAATATGAAGAATCTCTCAAAAACGTCAAGTGAAGAAATTAAAATATATGAAGAGAAGACCATAAATTCAAGAACGTCTTCCCAATATTTGAAGTATGAAGTAAATGCCAAATATCGGTCCGAGAAAGGTCTCAAATCGTGAAACGAGTTATGCCAAGATATGAACTTAAGGAGATACACGAGAAGCCGTTTTAAAAGATTTTGTCCTTCGGCTAACTATCGATCAAATCGTGCTACTTTGCTTTCGGACTAATAACTACTCAAATAAGTCAATATGAATCACTTGTGATCCATGACAAATAGTTAAAAAATGCTAGTAACCCATTTCCTTTTATAATAACTAGGATTGCGGGAGAAAAAGTATTACACAATTTGGACGTATGAGTAGTGTTAGCATTGTGACTTGTACCAACAATGATCTCATTTTTGCACTTAGCATGGAATGTATGACAATCAAGGATGACGAAGTTTACTCTAAGGGACATTTGCTTGTTTCTATTCTTTGACCCTAAAAGTAACTTTCATGATGAAAATCATACATTATGTCTTTACACATCTTCGTAGCATGTTGCAAGTCTTTTACTTATCAATAAAGGTTAATAAAACTGAACTTTGGTGATGCTTAGATACTTTATTCTAACATTGCGTGAGGGCACGACAATGGCTTAGTATGGGGGAGTGATGAGATGGCATTTATACATGATCTCATCGTTCTTTTCGGGCTTTAAATGCATAAAAATGTCATAAAATACCATATATATGCTTGTGTTTGTTTACTTGTGTATTTTAGGTATGGATATCGTGAAAAAGACAAAAGATCACAAGATACAAGGAAAAACGGACACGAGAAACGAAGCCGTACAAAGAACCGGGCCCTAGATCATGAAATATTCAACAAATACCCTTGAAGACTTAAAGACATGCAAGATTGATCCTCATTGAATGAAGAAATGACACTTAAAACCCTTGTATATTCATAATTACAAGTTTTGTCCCTTAAGTTTGTCATAATTACACAAATGGTCCTTAAACTTTGAAGAAATGGCAAGTTTAGTCCCTCAACAATTCTAAATTGCCAATTATGGTCCCTCATGGAGTTAAGTTGCATTAAAGACCTTTGAAGATCAACAAAGTCCAAGATCAGCCCTTGAATTATCTCAAAATGGCAAAAACAACCCTTTCAAACCTTTTTCCAAAGTTTTGTGCCAAAACTGCCAAGTCATGAAAGTTATTTACAAAGGAAATAGATTGTGTTGGCTGAAATACACGTTTTACAAGTTTTCAAAAAAACACAAGGGCCAAAGTTGTATACTTGAAACATTCAAACCCAAAAATGCGCCAAACAACTTTCACTTCCCCTAATTTCGGATCAAAAGGTTTACTATTCACCCCAAGAACCCAGTTACCACTTCACTTAAAACAAAGGGTAAAAACAAATTACCCAGGCACTTGTGTGACTCACATGTGCAGAAACCTATCCCACACCAAAAAACCTCATCTCCACTCACCAAAGGGGTCCCACCCATTCACCCGTCCACCTATCACATCATACCTTACCCTCCAAGTTATCTGACGTGTCCAAATCAACAGCCAAGGATCCTTGCTTCATTCCAAAGCTAAAATGAACAGCCAAGATCAATTTGGACAGCACATTCCATCAAAACGTCTAAAAGACTCAAGGGCATTTTAGGGAATTCAGTGCTAGGGTTTATGAATAGTGTTAGCCAGGCATTTGCCTATAAAAGGAGACCTCAACATGTGAGAGTCCCTTTGTTCCAGTTTTAGGCTATCAATCTTTGTAATTCCTTTTTAAGTTAATAAAATTTGAATTTCATAAAATTTTGAATTCTCTTTTTGGTTTGATCAAAAGTTGGTGTTAGAATAGCCTAAATATGAGTTCCATTTGATTGTTAAGACCTTCCTTAATCTTGTGGTTAAGGCACGTCTTGGTTTATAAGGTTTTCAAGGTTCAAAAACCTTGAAATCCTAGTTTCTGATTTTTGCTATTATTGTGTACTAACCCTTAGCCATAAGCCTTAAGCTCCTTCAAGCTTGTTGACACCAAGCCTGGGAAGAGTTCTAAGCCTTTGGTTGAGTTGTTTGTTGTTTTGTGTTGAAGATATATCATAATCAAAGCCTTGTTCTACTTTGAACATCAGCAGACTTTGATCTTCTTCTTTGAAGTACCTTGGTCTTGTTCTAGTTATTGAACAAGGTCCAAGGAGCATAGCTGGTCCTCCTAAGATGTTGTGGAGGGCAGGTATAATCTCTTGATTAAGTTTCCTCTAAAAATTTCATGTTACTGCCTGTTTTGGATTTGGTGCTTTGATTTTGAGTTCTTGTGTTTAAGCTGGTGATTTTTGTGTTTGATTCTGTTAGTTGCTACCTAGGAAGTGTTTTTGATCATTAAAATCAGTAGGTTATTAGTAAAAATCACAAGTTGCTTTGTTAAGTAGTTGATTAAGGGGTGTTTGGGTCAACAACTTGATTTGGATTTGTGGTGTTTTGATTGAATGTTTGTTGTTGCTATCTACTAGTACTTGTGTATCTGATATACTTGGTTGCTTTGCTGCTCATTTTGTGGTTTGAAACACATAGATTCATAGATTGGGTATAAAATCTTGTTTACTTGGTGAAATTGACTGAAATTTAGGGGACACCTAGATCTAATCATAAACTAGGGTTAACAAGTGTTAAATCTAGGTTAACTACACCAGGGAAGAAGGATTTGAGGCCTGAAATTGGATCTAGTGTCAAATAGATCAGCAAATAGTTTTTGCATATGCACCTTGTTCATCAGTAACTTTGTATGCTTTGATCTTGTTGTTTACTTTGATTCAGTGTTTGTTATAAGTTGATTTGTGCTTATTCATAGTTAATATAGCTTGTGTATGCATCCTGTTGAGTTTGGTTGGCTTATTCTTGCTAAATCTGCTTATTAAGTGCATAACTGCTTATTTCCATGTCTGTGCATGATCTGGTGACTGTTTGATCATTTGTGGCTTATTGTGTAAACCAAATTTGGAATTTCTTGTTGCTATTGACTCCTTGTGATTCACTGATCACAAGGGTGCCCTTGTTTCCAATTGAATCCAAGTGAAACTCTCTAAAAAGCTTAGTCAAATAGTCAAAGCAGTGGGAACTCCTTTCCCCTGCTAGTTGCCACTGCTAGTGTTAATTTGGTGTCAGCTTATCAATAAGCTATAATAGCTTATTTTAACCAGGAACAACTTGGATTTTGTAATAGGTGCTCATTATTTGACCCATTTGTTCATACTAGAGCATTTGGTGGGTTGACTTTAGGGTTTGACTAGAACACCATCTTAATTGACTTTTTCATAAGTGCTTATTGGCTTATTCTGGCTTATTGGTTTTGCTTATTGGAATTTTGTTGATTGTTTTGGCTTATTGAGTCCATTTGTGATCTTTTGCAAGTTGAATCAAGTTCTGAGGTGCCTTATTTCTCAAAAACAACTATTTTGTCTTTTAGTGAAATAATACTTTACTTATTTCTGGCTTATTGAGTGTGATTTTTCAAAATTTCTTTTTACAGATCTCATAAGCATCCCAAAAGAAGGTTGTGTGTCAAATTAGAGCTTATGGCATTAGCTTATTGCTTAATGGGCTAAAAAGCCCAATAAGGATAAGATGTTTGCTTATTAAGCTGTGATAAGCTCACATTCAGCTTTTGGGCTTTTAGAGTTTTGTGTTTAGAATCAAATTTTGAGTCAGATAGGGCTTTTCCAAGTCAATTGGGCCAAGTTTGACTTTTTTGGCTAAAAAGCCCATTAAGGTTGACTGTTTTTGGTTTTGGCCCATTTGAGGGCCCAATAGGGGTATTCTGGTCATTTCACTTTGATTTTCTGATTACTTAGATTAAAATAAACTAGTTTGCAAGTTTTTAGAATTTTTTATAATTTTTGGATTTTTAATATTATTTTAATATTATTTTATTATTATTTTTCAAATTTCACATTTTTCAACTTTTTACATTTTTCTTAGCTTTAATACATTAAAATAGGAATTTAGCAACTTTTAGAATAATTTTATCACTTTTAGATTAATTTTTATAATTATTTTAAGTTTTAATAGTTTTTAAATCATTTTAAATAGTTTTTATTAGTTTAAAAATTTCTAAAAATAGTTTTTAATCTTTTTAGGTCGTTTTAAAGGTTTACCTATTGAAAAATCTTTATTTGGGCTTTTTGATAATTTATTTGATTTTTAGGGCTTTAATTAGCATTTAAAAATTGAATATTTAATTATTTAAAAGGTTTGAAAAAGTTTTGATCATTGGTAAAGTCTTAGTTTATTTATTTTAATTTTTGGTGAATTTTTGGTAATTTTTAGAATTAATTTTTATTTTTGTAGTTTTTACGGTTTTACGTTTTATCGTCGTAGTATTATTTTCACGTCTTCCTCATCCTCTTTTCTCATCCCCTTCTAAACCAATCATTAATCACAAACATTTAACAAGTTTTTCACACACATATACCTCCTTGGGAAACGAACTTGGAACTTCATAAGGGTCGTTAACACTTGGTTTTTCCTAAAATCATTTGTTTAATACTTTCTGCTTTTACGCTCCTTTTCCTAATCGAGGGTTTTGCCGCCCAAAGTATTATTACGTATAATATATTTGCTTGGTTTCTTTGTGATTAAAACCTCTTGAACAATTTGGTTTTCACCAAAGTTCTAAAGTCATTCGAAGGCGTTCACTCCACGTGATCGTTTTCATTCCTTTGAGGCTTCTTTAATCAAGAGTTTGATTCGAGGAGAGATTTTGTAGATTGTTGTCTACGAAGATACACCAAAATCCAAAAAAATTAAATACAATCAAAAACACAAAAAAATTGAAAATTCACAAAACACCCAAAAAGAATCTTCTTTGCTCACCTCCCATTCTTTGTGAAGTTTATGATCACTCGTAATCAAGCAAAACGAGCTCGTAAACGTCTTCAAAAGCAAGCCAATCAAGAGACGTTGATTGAAGAACAACCTCCAATTGTTGAACCTATTGTAGAACAATAAGTGTCATGGCTAATCGTACTATGATGGAGTTGCTACAAGCACCCACCGAGGGTTTTGGAGAGGCCATTGTGATTCCCGCCATTCTTGCGGAGAATTTCGAGATTAAGACGAGTTTAATGTCGATGTTGCAAGCAAATAAGTTTAGAGGTCATGAGAAAGACAACCCGCACTATCACATTAGGGTTCAAACCTCACTAGGTGTGTACACTTGAGGGTAGCCACGGAGGTTCACTTGCGACGACTCCGGGCTATCCAAAAGGGTAGTCGCCCTAGGATTAGTCGGCTCGCAATGTCGAGTCGGAAACCTAGGTATACCCAAGTTTAAGGATGTTCCACATGACGCCATTAAGATGATGCTGTTTCCATACTCGTTAAATGGACCCGCAAAAATTTGGCTTGAGAAAGAACCGCCAAATTCGATTTTGACATGGGGTGATCTCGTTTCTAAGTTTGTGAACAAGTTTTTTCCACCATCTAAACCAACACATTTGAAAAATGAGATTTCACGATTTTTGCAAAGAAATAATGAAAGTTTTTCAATGGCATGGGAACGCTTTAAAGAAATGTTACATGAATGTCCACACCATGATTTTTCGGAATTGCATCAAATTGATACTTTTTATAATGGGCTTAATGATCATGAACGAGATTATTTGAATGCCGCCGCGGGTGGTAATTTTTTGTGCAAGACGACCAATGAGGCTTTACAAATCATCGAGAATAGATCTAAGGTTTATAGCCCTCGTAACACACCGAGTGTTGCCAATTTGGGTTCGTCATCGTCATCATCGTCTCGTAGCATTAACGCCTTACATGACGAAGCTAATGAGGAAAATCGGTTTTTTGATAGATTTGCTAATCTTATGTCCCATTGGAAAGCTCAAGAATCTTCGAATTCCGCTTCGGTTAAAGCGGTTGCTAAGAGTTGTTTGTCTTGTGGTGGAGCTCATGATCTTTCCGAGTGCATTACCGCGGATGGTAACACTTCGAGTGCTTATGTAGCAACGGGAACTTATAACCAAAACGGTCAAGGTTCCCGCCCAAATCAAGCTCCACCAAATCAAAATGCTAATAACTATCGAAACAACAACCAAGGTGGTAATTACCAAGGCAATTTACGTAACTACAACAAGGGGAATTATCAAAATGGGAATGGACAAGTCACTAATCAAAACCAAAACCGTGATTTTCAAAACACTACACAAGGTTTTCAAAATGCTCACACTAAAAATCTTCAAGGAGAATTTTTGGACTATGCTAAAGCAAATGATGCTAAATTTGATAACATGCAACGTGAGATGATTAGCTTAAGATCCGAGTTGAAAAACGAGCTTAAAAATGAACTTGCTAATGAACTTAAAACTCATGCAAATAAAATGGAAGGAAATGTCCAACGTCTTCAACAAAATCAACAAAAGATGTAATTAGGACAACATGAGATTAAGCAAGAGTTATTAAAAGCGGATGCTAGGCAATCAAAATTCGAGGACCGAATGGCTAAGATGTTTGAAGCAATCATGTGTAAACCCTCTTCCTCGGGTGGTCTTCCTAGTGATACCATTGCAAACCCGAAGGGAGAAATGAAGGTTATTACTACACGAAGTGGTAAAACTTTCAAGGAACCAATCTCTCGTCCAAGTACTTCTACGGAGAAGGAAATCGAGAAAGAACCCGAGGTAATGGTCGAAAAGGAGCACATTACAATCCCACGAAGTACCACTCATACCACACCTACGGTTGAACCAATACCAATTGTGGAACCCGAGTTTCCAAGGCCGTTGCCTAATGACCAACCCATACCACCTTTACCCTACCCTTCGAGACGAAACAAAGAGAAATTTCAAGAACGTAACAAACAACAAATCGAGCTTTTTATAAAAATGTTTCAACAAGTGCATTTTGATGTGAGTTTAGCCGACGCGTTGTTGTATATGCCTCGTTTTGCTTCCACTTTTAAAAGTATGATGAGCGATAAGGAAAAGCTTTCAAAGCTTGCTAATTGCTCTTCGGTTTATCTTAACCGCATACCGGAAAAAGTTGGTGACCCCGGAAAGTTTCTCATTCCTTGTGACATACATGATATGAAAGAATGCCTCGCCTTGGCCGATCTTGGTGCGAGCATTAATTTGATGCCATTTTCCATCTGGAAATCGCTTTCGCTTCCGGCTCTTATTCCTTCGAACATGTCTATCGAGATGGCCGATCATTCTACGATTTTAGCATGTGGAGTAGCCGAATATGTTTTCGTGAAAGTGGGGAAGTTCTACTATCCCGTTGATTTTATAGTAGTTGACATCCCCGTGGATCCTCAAGTTCCTCTAATTTTAGGTCGTTCATTTTTAGACACTTCGCGATCGCTTATCGATGTTCATACGAGAACTATCACTTTGAGATTCAACGAAGAGGAACTTGTTATAAACGCTACTCAAAACTCGAAACCTTATCATGTTTATGCAATCGCTACCATCAATCACATTGACATCGTTGATGTGGTTTGCGATGAGTTTTCACAAGAAGTGTTAGGTTTTTCCGATAGCTCGTCAAGTGGAAATCCCACTATTTTGGATCCGATTCTTGCTAATTCCACACCAAATCTCACTCCATTCCAAGGAGGCGATCTCACTTCAAATGAAATCGACAATGAAGATGAGGTGTTGGTTAGTGATGATACTTCTATTCCACCATTTCTTCCACCGATGGAAGTTATGAGTGTTGAACCAAAATCTTCAATCGAGGAACCACCTATCCTTGAATTGAAAGATCTTCCTTCTAACCTTGAATACGCATTCTTAGAAGGTGATGACAAGTTGCCGGTTATTATTGCAAAAGATCTTGCTAATGATGAAAAAACCAAGCTCTTGAAAGTTCTTAAAGCTCATAAAGGGGCAATTGCGTGGAAAATTTCTGACATTAAGGGTATTGACCCAAAATTTTGTACTCACAAGATTTTAATAGAGGAGGACTACAAACCCGCAATCCAAAGTCAAAGAAAGGTGAATCCTAAAATTCACGATGTCATTAAAAAGGAGGTCCTTAAACTCCTTGACGCGGGAATGATTAATCCTATATCCGATAGCCCATGGGTGAGCCCAATCGATTATGTCCCTAAAAAAGGGAGGAATGACCGTTGTGCCTAATGAAAACAACGAGTTAATTCCCACTCGTGTTGTGACCGGTTGGAGGGTGTGTATTGACTACCGAAAGTTAAATGACGCCACTCGTGAAGACCACTTTCCTTTGCCCTTCATGGATCAAATGTTGGAGCGACTAGCGGGAAATGAATTCTATTGCTTTTTAGATGGTTTTTCCGGTTATTTTCAAATCCCTATCGACCCTCATGATCAAGAGAAGACTACGTTTACGTATCCGTATGGAACGTTCGCTTATCGTAGGATGCCTTTCGGACTTTGTAATGCACGGGTACGTTTCAACGGTGTATGATGGCGATTTTTCACGATATGATCGAGAAGTCGATGGAAGTATTTATGGATGACTTCTCGGTGTTTGGCAATTCGTTCACGTCGTGTTTATCTTATCTCGAGCAAATGTTAAAACGTTGTGAAGAAACCAATCTTGTGCTTAATTGGGAAAAATGTCATTTTATGTGTAAACAAGGAATCGTCTTAGGACATAAGGTGTCGAAAGCGGGGATTGAGGTCGATAAAGCTAAGGTAGACGTCATCGCCAAGTTACCTCACCCCAAAACCGTTAAGGGAGTTAGGAGTTTCCTAGGCCACGCGGGCTTTTATCGTCGTTTCATCAAGGACTTTTCGAAAATCTCTCGACCTGTGACACACCTTCTCGGGAAGGATGCTCCTTTTAACTTCAATGAGGATTGTGTTAGAGCTTTCGAAATTCTCAAAAGGAAACTTACCGAAGCTCCCATTCTTGTTGCTCCTAATTGGGAATTACCCTTTGAAATCATGTGCGATGCAAGTGATTATGACATAGGGGCCGTCTTAGGGCAACGTTATGAAAAGCATTTCCGTCCTATCCATTATGCTAGTAAGACGATGACTGAGGATCAATTAAAGTACACCACAACGGAAAAGGAATTCCTTGCCGTGGTCTATGCTTTTGAGAAATTCCGACCTTATCTCGTCTTAACTAAAAGCATCGTGTATACCGACCACTCGGCTATCAAGTATCTCTTAGCTAAGCAAGATGCTAACCCGAGATTGCTTCGTTGGATGCTCCTCCTCCAAGAATTTGATGTCACCGTGCTTGACAAAAAAGGAGCTGAGAATCTAGCGGCCGATCATCTCTCTCGTCTAGAAGATACTCACAAAGATATTTTCGAGAACAAGGAAATCACCGAAACATTTCCTCTCGAGACTCTAGGTGTAGTGAATTCTAAAGACACCACCCCATGGTTTGCCGACATTGCAAATTACCATGCGGGGAATTTCATAATCAAGGGTATGACGACACAACAAAAGCGAAGATTCTTTCGTGACGTCAAGTTCTTTTTTTGGGACGACCCTTATCTCTTTCGGGTTTGTGCGGATCAACTCGTTTGACGTTGTGTTTTTGGTGTCGAAGCTTCTAATATCCTTAGAGTTTGTCACGAGGGACCCACAGGTGGTCACCACGGCGCTAACCTCACGGCTAAGAAAGTGTTCGATGCCGGCTTCTTTTGGCCTTCTATCTATCGTGATGCACACGCACTCGTGAAGTCGTGTGATTCGTGCCAACGTCAAGGAAAATCGTCTCAACGTGATGAAATGCTGCAAAACATAATTCATGTGTGTGAGATTTTCGACATTTGGGGCATAGACTTTATGGGGCTGTTCCCATCGTCTCATGGTAACAAGTATATCCTCGTCGCGGTGGACTACCTTTCAAAGTGGGTGGAAGCTAAGGCTTTACCTACTAATGATGCTCGTGTGGTAGTGAAGTTTTTGAAGCAACTATTCTCTCGGTTCAGAACCCCTCGTGCTATTATAAGCGATCGTGGAACCCATTTTTGTAATGACCAATTCGAGAAGGTCTTAAAGAAATATGGAGTTACTCATCGTCTTTCTACGGCTTATCACCCGCAAACGAGTGGGCAAGTCGAGGTTTCGAACCGAGCTTTGAAGAGGATTTTAGAGAGGTCGATTGGAGAAAACCGTGCTTCATGGTCCGACAAACTCGATGACGCTTTATGGGCCTTTAGAATCGCTTATAAGACACCTATCGGTTGTACTCCTTATAAGTTAGTCTACGGGAAGAATTGTCATTTGCCCATTGAATTGGAGCACAAGGCATATTGGGCCCTTAAGCATGCAAACTTTGACTTAAAGACCGCGGGAGATCACCAAAAAATACAATTGAATGAATTGGATGAATTAAGAGACAATGCTTATGAAAATTCATTGATTTTCAAAGAAAAGACTAAAAAGTTTCATGATGCAAAGATTAAAAACCGGGTTTTTAACGTTGGTGGTCAAGTGTTACTTTTTAACTCTAGACTTAAGATATTTTCCGGGAAATTGAAATCTCGTTGGTCGGGTCCTTTCACCGTTACACAAGTGTTTCCTTATGGGACCATCGAGCTAGCTCAAGATGATGGTCCTAACTTCAAGGTGAATGGACATAGGCTTAAGCACTACTTTGGTGGGGAAATTCCTTT
The DNA here is from genome assembly GCA_025667525.1 of Glebionis coronaria. Taxonomy (NCBI): domain Eukaryota; kingdom Viridiplantae; phylum Streptophyta; class Magnoliopsida; order Asterales; family Asteraceae; genus Glebionis; species Glebionis coronaria. The sequence goes on from CM046880.1 coordinate 532,520,550, forward strand.
AATGGTTGACCTCGACCAAGTCACCTTCCCCAATGATAATTGGCATAGAGGGGATCGAGTCGAGCTCATGACTCGGTAATCAAAAACGAGGTGCCTCGTGGGGGAGATCCCATGCTTATCCTTTTATGCTTACTAATAACTAATGAGAGGGGATTTATGCCCTTCCAACTCGTTGTCTCGTGGTTGTTTGTGATTGTGTTATCTAGATCATCATCATCTACGATTGAAGACTCTCGTGTTCGTTTACGTGAGCCTCCATCATTTGCTTGAAGAAGTTTTTCACGAATCCATTGACATATCCTTTATTGTTCTAACAATCATCTTTTAGCATAATTCATAAACGGCTTTAGATATATTGTTGATCACCCTTTCCATGCTAGATCCTAAGCATTCGATTCTTCGTCCCTAGTATGGGGGTGCTCCACCTTTAGACTCGAAACATTGAGGACAATGTTTACTTTTAGTATGGGAGGGTGAATAGGTACTTGCTTTGCTACGCCCTCACGTTTTCCAACTTTCAATGTTTTGTTTTTGTTGCTAATAAGGCTAAAAATCGCCAAATTTTAAATTTTTTTTAGTTTTCATAAGTGTTTTTAAGACACGAATGTATATTTTCCGATGGGTAGAATAAGACCTAATTTTTGACTTGATGGGCATTTGGAGCCATTTACATTCCTTAACCCGCTCAATTCAAGTTTTGCTAAACTTTTATAGAGGGAACTTTAAAACGCGAAAGTCTTAGCTCATTCGGGTTAAGAACAAGAACCTTTCGCAAGTTCCTATAATTGATCCTAGAAAGTCACTTATCAAGGGAACTATAAAATGCATTCTCTAAACTTGTAAAATTCCAAGAAAGTGCAAGATCCTATAGGTGGCTTGAAAACCCAAAACTTTGATTTGATATAGTCTTAATGAAAGCTAATCCAAATTTGGCTTAATGACTTGCATGGCTAAGTATTCACGAATCTCTTTAATTAGAGGTCTTTATATAGTGAAGAACGAGAAATGATAGAGTTAGACAAGTGATCATGCTAAACGTAGAACATGAAAATGTTCTTTCAAAAACTCATATGTTTTTAATTGTGGCTTTTTCTTCCCATAAGATGTAACAATCTCATTTTTCGTATCGGTACAGCGGAAGGGTCTTTCAGAGTGTTACGGGATAGCACAATAACTCCAATCATAGACAACACAATAAAAATGGTTGTACAAGGTTTAACAAACATTCATTCGATAAAAAGTTTAAAAAGTGTACAACAGGTCCCAAATTATATAGGTCATTAAGTTTACAAAACACAGATCGAATGAACATTTTTAATATTAAGTGGGCCATCAGAGTCGATCTCCATCCGGATTACCTTCAAGCACCTGAGATAAAAACATGCAAAAATCATATCAGCGAATGCCGAGTGAATTCATAGAGTTTAATGAAAACCGTTATATGAAACAATCATTTAAAATCAGAACACAAGCATAATATCAGAAGTAAGTCCTCATATTGCTAGTCAGGCAATATATATCAAGAATACATCTTAACCGTCCATGAGACCGTAGTCTCTATATTACCATGATAGGTAATATATTCATCGTTATTAGCGTCATTATCATGTATAGGATACATTATAGAATACATTTTATTCGAAGTATATAGGATTATTATTAGCCGCATGACATTGTTACCTTACTATGAAAACAATGGGCCGCGAACCCGACAAACAATTTGCCCATCTAAGTTAGCGTGTCGTCACAAAAATCATGCTATGGAATCTTCTCATACATAAATTCGCTTACCAATCAATGTGGTACGACGGGGATCAACCGTCAAGGCGCGAACTGGGGTGATCGTCCCCAAATAGTACTATCAAATGCATAAGCGTCTACCAAATCCCGGTAGTTCACAATTCATGCTAATGGGACTTTAAGTGACATAACCTAATTACTAATAATCCTTTTAGTCTCGTTTATAGGGTCATAGCATCATTCGGGTCCATATCATTAAGCATACAATCGGGACTACTTGTGTTCTATTTTATAAAAATATAGCATGTTATCTCCCTCGCGGGTTTACAAATCATTTTATAAAACATTTAAAAGAGTGCGAGGCTATGAACTTACGTTGTTAATGAAAGGCGGATTATCGGCTACGGGCGTGCTTCGGTCACGAAAACCTATATAAATAATAATCGGTCTTAGACTCGGTCCAATGAATTTTATCAAAATAACAATATACATATGATGATTTTGTACATATGATGATGATCAAGTGGGTTTATACATCCTTGTTTACTCATTTTAGCGTTTACGTTTTGGTAACGTTTTACTAGTTCACTAGTTTTACCTATTTTCACGTTTTAAGTCCATTAAGCCTTCTATAAGTTATTTAACTTGTTTTTATCCCTTTTATACCTATATGATCAGTATATATACTTTTCATGTTGGGCCCAAATGGGTTAAGCCCAATAAGTTCTTTTTATAAGTATTTATCTTATTAAGTCCAATTATTAGTCTAATATGTTTAGTTAGCTCGTAAATGTCCGTAATTCTTATAGTTTGGATTTTATCGGTTTTTACTTGTATTAGTTACTTATACATCAGTATATGACTTTTATAAACTTTACATTAGACGGGTTTGGTCGTCTAAGTTTTATTTGGCGAAAAACCTTAATTTTACGGCGATAGCCGAAAAAGTCGTAAAAATCAAGTTTATAGTTTTTATTACTTATAAATATTATTTTACCACCATTTATATAATTTAACCATTTAATTAACCTTTTATACATTTATATAAATAAGTTTTATAAGTTAGTGGGTTTATATTTTCACATTTTATACATTATAATGTGAGTGCTTATATAATAATAATAAACATTATTTTCAAAAATCTGATTTTTAACTTCATGTTCACCATTTTTAACATATCTAGAGTTCTATAATGAATTAGAAGCTCATTTTTGGATGAAATGTTCTTCATATTATGTGCTACATTTAACTTAGTTATAGCTACTTCCCATTTTGAGTTTAAGTTGCCTAAACAGTCCCTACAAAACTGCTTATTCAGATTAGACCACCTAACTTGTTTTGATCATATCTCACTCATTATTTTGATTCCATCGCATGGCCAACTCTCACATGTGTATAACATCCTCTACTTACTGTAAATGGATCAAACCATGCAATTTATCAGTTTATCTTTTGGTTATCTACTGTTTTTATACAACCAACTAAATAATCAAGATTTTAGCTTCATTTCTTATAGTTATCATCATTTTTAAGCATATCTATCAACACTTGATCCCCACACAACATTTTTATCATCATATATACATCATATACATATACAAAATGAAAGAAAATACATTTGTTCTTTACAAAATAACAAGAGAAAAATGGAGAGGATGATCTTCTTTACCAACCAAGTGGATTTCTTGTTTTAGGAAGACAAGAACTTGATGAACACAACAAGTATCTCCAAGACCATCAAATATCAAGAACATAGGTTGGAAAATCAGCCCTAGGACACAAGCAAATCACCTCCAAAGTTGTTAATATGGCCACCAAATGAGCAAGGCTTCAAGAATACTCCTTAATAGAGCTAGTAAACATGTGGTTCATGGCTAGAAGAGATCAAATGGGGTGTTTGTTGGCTTATTTTGGACGGCAAAGGGGGAGAGTTTGAGAGAGTTTGATGTTGGTTTTGCATGTGAGAATGATGGAATGAGAAAACAAGTTGCTAGTTTAATGTGTTAGTGGTAAAAGTTAGCTTAAAATGTAAGCTTAGGCTTACACTTGGTGTAAGTTAGCTAACATGATGCCACCTTGATGGTGTGGTGTCATGTTGGCCGTCCAAACCATGCTAGTGGGGTGGGACAATGTGTTTTGTCCCATCTCACTAGTTTACGGGTATTTCTCGATTCTACTTTTCTCGATTTGCGTGCCCTCGGGTCGTTTTACGAAAAACGTTTTTATAAATTATGAATCAACGTCACAAAACGAATCCAATAAAAATTGTCTCATAAAAAAACGGAGTTCAAAAACGTAAATACGTAATCCTAAGGTTTCCGGTTTAATCGTAAAAGACGCCAAATTATGCACGTAAGCCCAAATTTAAATCCGTAAATTGTGAGTTCGTCAACCAACACAAAAATAAGTTTCAAAATATTATACGAGAAAATATTTCACTACCTGAAAATGTTAGATTGTCACAGCTTTTCCTCCTAAAAGGGATCAACGTCCTCGTGATCTATTTCATTTGGATGTCCGTTTCTTATTGACATCGAAGAGGTGCGGATATTTCTTCCACATTTCATCCTCTCGTTCCCAAGTATACTCCGGTCCATGCTTTGAATTCCATCGGATCTTGACAATAGGTATCCGACTTTGTTTCAGTTGCTTTACCTCACGGTCCATAACTTCTACGGGCTCTTCGATAAAATGCAACTTCCCATCTATTCGAACCTTACCTAACGAAATTTTCTCATCACTCACTGCTAGACATTTCTTCAGATTAGATACATGGAATGTGTTGTGAACACCATGAAGTTCTGGGGGTAACTCTAGTTTGTAAGCCACCGGACCTACTCTAGATAGAATCTTAAAGGGTCCAATATAACGGGGATTCAATTTTCCTCGTTTTCCAAATCTTATAACGCCTTTCCATGGCGATACTTTCAACATTACTCGGTCACCCACTTCAAACTCCATTGGCTTCCGCCGCACATCCGCGTAACTTTTCTGTCTACTACGGGCAGTCAACAACCTCTTCTTAATCTGAACTATCATCTCCGTAGTCTCCCGGATCAATTCCGGTCCCGTGAGCTGGGTATCCCCAACTTCACTTCAACATACAGGAGATCTACACTTCCTACCATACAATGCTTCAAACGGTGCAGCCTTAATACTAGAATGGTAACTATTGTTATACGAAAACTCTGCTAACAGCAAATGTTTATCCCAATTCTTACCAAAGTCTAACACACAAGCTCTCAACATATCTTCCAGTGTTTGTATCGTCCTTTCACTCTGCCCATCAGTCTGGGGGTGATAAGCAGTGCTCATATCGAGATTCGTTCCCAAAGATCTTTGGAGAGATTTCCAAAAATTCGATGCGAATCTAGGATCTCGATCTGAAATGATCGATACAGGCACTCTATGCTTGCATACAACATTATCAAGGTATATTCGAGTCAGCTTCTGCAGTGAGAACTGCTCCTTAACCAGAATGAAGTGTGCTGATTTGGTCAGTCTATCGACTATAACCCAAATCGAATTGTTTCCAGATGATGTTCTAGGAAGCTTGGTGATAAAGTCCATCGTAATTCGCTCCCACTTCCATTCAGGAATCTTTGGTTGTTGAAGTAGTCCTGATGGCTTTTGATGTTCGGCTTTAACTCTAGCACAAGTCAAGCATTGAAGAACATACATAGCTATGTCAGCTTTCATATTCGGCCACCAGTACAACTTCTTCAAATCATGGTACATCTTATCAGATCCCGGATGAATGGAATACTTAGATTTATGGGATTCTAACATAATCAAATCTCTTAAGCCTCCAAACTTAGGTATCCACATACGACCTCTTAAGCATTTCACTCCATCAGCTCTAACCTCTAAAGGATCTCCTTCTCCTCGGAACCCTTCATTAACAAAATTATCCTTCTTACAAGCTTCTATTTGCGCATTTCTAATTTGCTCAAGCAAATTATTGTGCACGGTCAAGACTAGAGAACGTACCCTGATAGGCTCTCTATCTTTCCTACTTAACGCATCAGCAACAACATTGGCTTTTCCTGGGTGATATTTTATATCACAATCATAATCACTTAACAACTCTATCCATCTTCGTTGCCTCATGTTCAATTCCTTCTGGTCGAGAATATACTGTAGGCTTTTGTGATCGGTGAATACCGTACACTTGGTGCCATACAGATAATGTCTCCACAACCTAAGAGCAAAGACTACAGCTCCTAACTCAAGATCATGAGTAGTATAATTCTCCTCATTCTTCCTTAATTGCCTAGAAGCATAAGCTATCACTTTCTCTCGCTGCATCAAAACAGCTCCATAACCTCTAAGAGATGCATCACAATACACTACAAAATCTTCACTCCCGTCGGGTAATGATAAGATTGGCGCACTACATAATTTTTGCTTCAATGTCTGAAATGCTCCATCTTCATCACTTCCCCAAACGAAAGGTTTATTCTTCTGAGTAAGCTTAGTCAAGGGTTTAGCTATCAAAGAGAATTCTTTAATGAATCGCCTATAGTAGCCAGCCAATCCTAAGAACTGTCGCACTTCCGTTGGCGTTGTCGGTGCAGACCAATTCTTAATAGCTTCAACCTTTGCAGGATCAACATGAATTCCATCTCTGTTAATCACATGACCAAGAAATTGCACAGAATCTAACCAGAAATCACACTTCAAAAACTTAGCATACAACCTTTCATCCTTCAACAAATTCAAAACAATATTTAAATGTTCTTTATGCTCATCTTCATTCTTAGAATAGATTAGAATATCGTCAATAAACACAATCACAAATTTATCCAAGTAGGGCTTGCACACTCGATTCATTAAATCCATGAAAATCGCAGGTGCGTTAGTTAACCCAAATGGCATTACTTGAAACTCATTGTGACACCCTAGGCAAATCCTACATCGGCTGTGGCCAGGATAGATCCATGGTTCATAAGATAACAGTCTCCTTCTCATGACACAACGCGTTTTGTGGTCTACTGCACGTGGGGTTCTTAGGAACTGGCAGTTAAGCGTGCTCATGTCAGAGTAGTACTAGGTTGGGTGACCAGCCGGGAAGTACTTACAAGAGGGCCACAAAGCAAAGCCGTGAGCCTACGGGCAAAGCGGACAATATTGTAGTCTGAGAAGGCGGGATGTTCAAGTGGTATCAGAGCCACTCCTGAGCCGTTCGGGATGGTGGGGCAAACCTCATCGAGGACGATGAGTCCTGAAGGGGGGGTGATTGTGACACCCTAGGCAAATCCTACATCGGCTGTGGCCAGGAGAGATCCATGGTTCATAAGATAACAGTCTCCTTCTCATGACACAACGCGTTTTGTGGTCTACTGCACGTGGGGTTCTTAGGAACTGGCAGTTAAGCGTGCTCATGTCAGAGTAGTACTAGGTTGGGTGACCAGCCGGAAAGTACTTACAAGAGGGCCACAAAGCAAAGCCGTGAGCCTACGGGCAAAGCGGACAATATTGTAGTCTGAGAAGGCGGGATGTTACACTCATAGTGTCCATAACGAGTTCTAAATGAAGTTATAGGAATATCTTCTTCACGGACGCGAAGTTGGTGATATCTGACCGCAAATCTATCTTAGAATACACACTAGATCCTTGCAGTTGATCAAACAAATCATCAATCCTAGGTAAAGGATATCGATTTTTAATTGTCAACTTATTCAGTTCCCTATAATCAATGCACATACGAAAAGATCCATCCTTCTTCTTAACGAATAAGACTGGAGCTCCCCAAGGCGACGAGCTTGGTCGAATAAAACCTTTATCAGACAACTCCTTAAGTTGCTCAGATAACTCCTTTAATTTAGAAGGGGCTAATCGGTAAGGCGCACGTGCCACCGGTGCAGCACCAGGAATTAAATCGATTCGAAACTCTACTTGCCTTATCGGTGGAAGTTCGGGTAAATCTTTAGGAAATACCTCAGGAAATTCACAAATAATAGGTACATCTTCCAATCGTTTCTCCCTAGACTCATTCCCGGTCACTTGAGCTAAGAATAACTCACAACCGTTCCTGATGTACTTTTGGACTTTAATACATGAAACGATTTTCAAACGGGATTCACCTCGACTACCATCAATTACTAACGTCCTATTCCTAAGAGGAATCTTAACTTTCTTCTCTCCACATAAAATAGTAGCATTGTTCAACGACAACCAATCCATACCAATAATAATATCAAAACTACCTAATTCTATCAACATCAAATCAATCAGAAAGGAATGGTTTAAGAGATTTAGAGAGCATCCTTCTAATAGCTTATTAGTTTTCACTAATTTACCATCAGCCAATTCCACCTCGTAACTGGTACTTATCTCAACAGGTTCAATATCAATAAGGGCACTAAATTTAGTGGATACAAAGCTCCTATCAGCACCCGAATCGAATAAAGCAACAACATAATGATTGTTGAGTAAAAACGTACCGGTAACGACATTCGGATCCTCTTTCTTCACCTCAATTGTTCCAAGTTGGTAGATACCACCCTGGGGGTTTCTTCCAGGTACAATCGCTTTCAACTTGGGGCATTCCGATTTCCTATGACCTTCTTCATTACAGTTGAAGCAAATGGTTCCCTTCTTACACCTTTCAACCTTGTGTCCAAGCTTTCCGCAATTTCGGCATTTCCAGCAGTCGCCAGCATGCCTCTTGTTGCCACACTTAGGACATCTATCATCGTTGCGCGGTGTGTTGTTGGTAAGAGCATTTGCATTCCCCTTTCTCTGGTTCTGACGGCGATTGAAATTCTTCCTATTATCACCTCTATCTACACGATCACTGTCTCCCTTTCTTTTCTCACCAACACGGGCTTCATCTTCCTTATCCTGAATTATCTGTCCAATGAGTTGGTAAGCCATTCGAACAGCATCATCAATGGTCAGTGGTTTCGATGATGTTACGTCCCCCCAAATATTCCTGGTCAAGCCTTCACATATTGCTTAATTCGGATCTCTTCGGGTTCAACCAATCGAGGACATAGCAAGGCCAACTCATGGAATCGGTTCGTGTAACTATCAATGTCCACACCTTTCATTCTCAGATGAATCAACTCTTGTTCTAACCTAATAATCACACTACGAGGACAAAACTCCAAAGTCATCCACTTCTTAATTTCAGCCCAAGGAGTAGCATTAGCAGCATCAAGACCCATGAAAGCAATTCTCCCGTTCCACCAAGTCAACGCACGACCTTTAAGAGTAGCCATAGCAAAAGTCACCTTATCTTCCTCCTTACACTTACTAATCCTAAACACCGATTCAATCTTCTCAATCCACTGGCTTAGTCCTACAGCACCTTCAGTTTCATTAAAAGGTAGAGGTTCACACTTCATGAACGTCACATAAGTACAGCCACCAACTTCAGGTGCATTCGTTCCAAGTCCTCCTATATTTCCTCCAGCATTAGCATTCACATTATTAGCATTCACATTCACATTAGTACCGCCAATTCCACTACCGCCAGCTCCACTACCGCCAGCTCCACTACCGCCAGCTCCACTACCGCCAGCTCCACTACCGCCAGCTCCACTACCGCCAGCTTCATTTCTATCATTTACCATAAATTCAGTCATAGATGCGGTAACTTGCTCCGTAATAATCCTACGTACATCATCCTCAGTCACAGCCTTCTTGGGCGGCATAGTTCTATAATTTCACAATTTCAAAGTATTAAGCATTCATCCAACAAAGGATTCATATAATATGGATCGAATTCATAATCAAGATACAAATAAGGCACAATATGGAATTCAAGACAAGATACATATTTCATTCGATCTGAAACAAAAGTATTGTCTTAGTACATCCCATATCAAAGTTCTAGCACTATATACACTCAAAATTCGTGCCAAGTCTATTACTAACAAGTCGGTTCAGTCAAAGCTACAAGCACAAAAGATATAAAGGTCACTACTAAATACAGACTGGTGTACTGAGAACCGCCAGATGGTCCATCATCTATCGTCTTCTGAATCTTCGTCGGACGATCACTAGACACATCTTCAGCTGGGCGCTTACGGATTACTCCTCTTTCAACCATATCAGCATAAAATCTACTGTTCCAACCCACGGATATATTCAGCTCCTTTTCAGCTTTCTCACACATCGCACGAGCCACACTCAACTGAATCTCCATAGAATTCACCTTTTTCTTCATAGCAGCATACTCACCACTTTCCAATACCGATAACCTCCTAAAAGCCTTATTCAAACCACGTTCTACATCACTCAAATCCAAACTAAGCAATTCTCGCTCTTTCTCGCCAACCTTAGTCTTCGAATCCAAATAAGCAACCTGAGTCTGAACAACACCTAATCCAACCTCTGTCACACAACTCTTAACACGGGAAGCATCTAGATCACGTCTCAAGGCCCATGGTGCAAGACCATCAATATGAGTAGCCTCTCGAGTACTAGACGACTCTCCTATCTCACATCTATGAGTAGCAATACCATCAGTACCGTCAGGTGCATCGTCATCCTCATCCTCCTCTGATTCAGAATCAGATTCAGACGATTCAGACATTTCATCCCTAGGTAACTCATCCTCAGAATCATACAAACAAACTGGTGGGGGCAAAGGCTCGCCCTCTGGAACATCATACGGATAAATAAGCTCAGCTTCCTCATCGTCATCAACCTCAACATCTATACCTGCATCTTCCTCGACATCCTCGTCGTCAATCTCGTCATCTAAATCATCTAACCCAATCTCATCATCGTTCTCAATATCGACATTCTCAATATCCACATTCTCAATATCCACATTCTCAATATCCACATTCTCAATCTCATTCTCTACCAAGTCAACCTGAGGGGCAATCTGATCTCCTAGTCCTAACTCGAGCTCGGGATCCTCAAATGGTTCCTCCTCGTCATCAATATCAAAATCTACTAAGTCTAAATAAGGATCATCTTCTATATTAGGTTCGGGAATAGCATGGTTTTCTACAGGAATATTAGGGTCAGCCATGACAATCTGCATTTATATATATATATATCTCGTATTAGGATAACATACTAGTTAAACAATTACATAATGAAATCACGATATATACATATATATAAATTAAATTATATATATCAAAATATATATCTTCTCAATAGGGCTTGTTGGTAATGTCAGAGATCTCTGGCACCGTTATAGTCAAAAGATTTTTCAAATATTTTCTCAAATGTTCATTGTCAAAAGATTTTGAAAAGTTTTGTTCAAAACCTTGGTTTTTAAAATCTTTTGTTCTCTATAACGAGAGCTCTGGTACCAAACTGTAACACTCTCCTTTTTCGTATCGGTACAGCGGAAGGGTCTTTCAGAGTGTTATGGGATAGCACAATAACTCCAATCATAGACAACAGAATAAAAATGGTTGTACAAGGTTTAACAAACATTCATTTGATAAAAAGTATAAAAAGTGTACAACAGGTCCCAAATTATACAGGTCATTAAGTTTACAAAACACAGATCGAATGAACATTTTTAATATTAAGTGGGCCATCAGAGTCGATCTCCATCCGGATTACCTTCAAGCACCTGAGATAAAAACATGCAAAAATCATATCAGCGAATGCCGAGTGAATTCATAGAGTTTAATGAAAACCGTTATATAAAACAATCATTTAAAATCAGAACACAAGCATATTATCGGAAGTAAGTCCTCATATTGCTAGTCAGGCAATATATATCAAGCATACATCTTAACCGTCCATGAGACCGTAGTCTCTATATTACCATGATAGGTAATATATTCATCGTTATTAGCGTCGTTATCATGTATAGGATACATTATAGAATACATTTTATTCGAAGTATATAGGATTATTATTAGCCGCATGACATTGTTACCTTACTATGAAAACAGCGGGCCGCGAACCCGACAAACAATTTGCCCATCTAAGTTAGCGTGTCGTCACAAAAATCACGCTATGGAATCTTCTCATACATAAATTCGCTTACCAATCAATGTGGTACGACGGGGATCAATCGTCAAGGCGCGAACTGGGGTGATCGTCCCCAAATAGTACTATCAAATGCATAAGCGTCTACCAAATCCCGGTAGTTCACAATTTATGCTAATGAACTTTAAGTGACATAACCTAACTACTAATAATCCTTTTAGTCTCGTTTATAGGGTCATAGCATCATTAGGGTCCATATCATTAAGCATACAATCGGGACTACTTGTGTTCTATTTTATAAAAATCTAGCATGTTATCTCCCTCGCGGGTTTACAAATCATTTTATAAAACATTTAAAAGAGTGCGAGGCTATGAACTCACGTTGTTAATGAAAGGCGGATTATCGGCTACGGGCGTGCTTCGGTCACGGAAACCTATATAAATAATAATTGGTCTTAGACTCGGTCCAATGACTTTTATCAAAATAACAATATACATATGATGATTTTGTACATATGATGATGATGATCAAGTGGGTTTATACATCCTTGTTTACTCATTTTAGCGTTTACGTTTTGGTAACGTTTTACTAGTTCACTAGTTTTACCTATTTTCACGTTTTAAGTCCATTAAGCCTTCTATAAGTTATTTAACTTGTTTTTATCCCTTTTATACCTATATGATCAGTATATATACTTTTCATGTTGGGCCCAAATGGGTTAAGCCCAATAAGTTCTTTTTATAAGTATTTATCTTATTAAGTCCAATTATTAGTCTAATATGTTTAGTTAGCTTGTAAATGTCCGTAATTCTTATAGTTCGGGTTTTATCGGTTTTTACTTGTATTAGTTACTTATACATCAGTATATGACTTTTATAAACTTTACATTAGACGGGTTTGGTCGTCTAAGTTTTATTTGGCGAAAAATGTTAATTTTACGGCGATAGCCGAAAAAGTCGTAAAAATCAAGTTTATAGTTTTTATTACTTATAAATATTATTTTACCACCATTTATATAATTTACCCATTTAATTAACCTTTTATACATTTATATAAATAAGTTTTATAAGTTAGTGGGTTTATATTTTCACATTTTATACATTATAATGTGAGTGCTTATATAATAATAATAAACATTATTTCCAAAAATCTGATTTTTAACTTCATGTTCACCATTTTTAACATATCTAGAGTTCTATAATGAATTAGAAGATCATTTTTGGATGACATGTTCTTCATATTATGTGCTACATTTAACTTAGTTATAGCTACTGCCCATTTTGAATTTAAGTTGCCTTAACAGTCCCTACAAAACTGCTTATTCAGATTAGACCACCTAACTTGTTTTGATCATATCTCACTCATTATTTTGATTCCATTGCATGGACCACTCTCACATGTGTATAACATCCTCTACTTACTGTAAATGGATCAAACCATGCAATTTTATCAGTTCATCGTTTGGTTATCTACTATTTTTATACAGCCAACTAAATAATCAAGATTTTAGCTTCATTTCTTATAGTTATCATCATTTTTAAGCATATCTATCAACACTTGATCCCCACACAACATTTTTATCATCATATATACATCATATACATATACAAAATGAAAGAAAATACATTTGTTCTTTACAAAATAACAAGAGAAAAATGGAGAGGATGATCTTCTTTACCAACCAAGTGGATTTCTTGTTTTAGGAAGACAAGAACTTGATGAACACAACAAGTATCTCCAAGACCATCAAATATCAAGAACATAGGTTGGAAAATCAGCCCTAGGACACAAGCAAATCACCTCCAAAGTTGTTAATATGGCCACCAAATGAGCAAGGCTTCAAGAATACTCCTTAATAGAGCTAGTAAACATGTGGTTCATGGCTAGAAGAGATCAAATGGGGTGTTTGTTGGCTTATTTTGGACGGCAAAGGGGGAGAGTTTGAGAGAGTTTGATGTTGGTTTTGCATGTGAGAATGATGGAATGAGAAAACAAGTTGCTAGTTTAATGTGTTAGTGGTAAAAGTTAGCTTAAAATGTAAGCTTAGGCTTACACTTGGTGTAAGTTAGCTAACATGATGCCACCTTGATGGTGTTGTGTCATGTTGGCCGTCCAAACCATGCTAGTGGGATGGGACAGTGTGTTTTGTCCCATCTCACTAGTTTACGGGTATTTCTCGATTCTAGTTTTCTCGATTTGCGTGCCCTCGGGTCGCTTTACGAAAAACATTTTTATAAATTATGAATCAACGTCACAAAACGAATCCAATAAAAATTGTCTCATCAAAAACGGAGTTCAAAAACGTAAATACGTAATCCTAAGGTTTCTGGTTTAATCGTAAAAGACGCCAAATTATGCACGTAAGCCCAAATTTAAATCCGTAAATTGTGAGTTCGTCAACTAACACAAAAATAAGTTTCAAAATATTATACGAGAAAATATTTCACTACCTGAAAATGTTAGATTGTCACATAAGATCAATGCATTAGGAATAAAAATAATTGCAATAAGTAAGGTCGTACGATTTGAAAGGTTACTTAGCCTCTAGCGCAAGATCGTTTAAAAGTTGCTCGGGGTTGAATAGAGTTCATAGCCAAGGCATAACTTATTGAAGCGGGACGCGAAGATTGGTGAAGATCAAAAAAAGGCCCTAACAAGGCATGAGGAGCTCTATTTTGTTGCTAAAGATCCAAGATGATGTGAAGTATCATTATTCCAAAATCAATATGAAAGATCGAGACACACGACGAAAAGTAATTACTCCCCTAAAGATCATGGAGAAAGTCTATCCAAAAAGACCCTTACAAGGTATGAGGATAAATATATCCAAGTGCGAAAAGGAGGCGGATCGTTGTATATCAAAGTCCAAAATAAAGATTGAAGAAAAATGATGAAGTCGTGGTCCAAATATGAAGAATCTCTCAAAAACATCAAGAGAATAAATTCCAAATATATGAAGAGAAGACCATAATTTCGAGAACGTCTTCCCAAGATTTGAAGTATGAAGTACATGCCAAATATCGGTCCGAGAAAGGTCTCAAATCGTGAAACAAGTTATGCCAAGATATGAACTTAAGGAGATACACGAGAAGCCGTTTTAAAAGATTTTGTCCTTCGGCTAACTATCGATTAAATCGTGCTACTTTGCTTTCGGACTAATAAATACTCAAATAAGTCAACATGAATCACTTGTGATCCATGACAAATAGTTAAAAAATGCTAGTAACCCATTTTCTTTTATAATAGCTAGGATTGCGGGGAGAAAAGTATTACACAATTTGGACGTATGAGTAGTGTTAGCATTGTGACTTGTACCAACAATGATCTCGTTTTTGCACTTAGCATGGAATGTATGACAATCAAGGATGACGAAATTTACTCTAAGGGACATTTACTTGTTTCTATTCTTTGACCCTAAAAGTCATATTCGTGATGAAAATCATACATTATGTCTTTACACATCTTCGTAGTATTGTTGCAAGTCTTTTACCTTTCAAATAAAGGGTAATAAAATTGAATTTTGGTGATGCTTAGATACTTTATTCTAGCATTGCGTGAGGGCACGGCAATGACTTAGTATGGGGGAGTGATGAGATGGCATTTATACATGATCTCATCATTCTTTTCGGGCTTTTAATGCATAAAAATGTCATAAAATACCATATATATGCTTGTGTTTGTTTACTTGTGTATTTTAGGTATGGATATCGTGAAAAAGACAAAAGATCACAAGAAACAAGGAAAAACGGACACGAGAAACGAAGCCGTACAAAGAACCGGGCCCTAGTTCATGAATTATCCAAGATTTACCCTTGAAGACTTGAAGAAATACAAGATTGATCCTCAATGAATGAAGAAATGACACTTAAAACCCTTGTAAAATCATAATTACAAGTTTGGTCCCTTAAGTTTGTCAAATTTGCAAAAAGGTCCTTCAACTTTGAAGAAATGGCAAGATTAGTCCCTCATCAAATCTAATTTGTCAGTTATGGTCCCTCACAAATCAAAGATACTATGAAGACCTTTGAAGATCAAGAAAGTCCAAATTCAGTCCCTCAATTATGGAAAAATGTCAAAAACAACCCTTGAAACACTTTTGCCAAAGTTTTGGGGCAAAAGTGTGAAAATCATAACTTCAACAACAAAGGAATGCGTTTAAGTGAGCTGAAAAACTTGTTATGCATCTTTTCCCAAAAACAAAGGACCAAAACTGCCAAGCTGAAAGTTCAAATTCCTAATAAAGCGGGTAACATTTACTGTTGAGATTTTACCAGCCAAGAACACCCTTTTACCCAGGATGAAAAATGAAGAAAACAAAGGGGAAAGTGAAATTGGTTGTTCCCACGTGTAATTCACATCACCTCAATCACATCCCACACCAAAAACCTTAAACTCCACTACCAGAAAGATACCCCCACCCCCACTCACATGACGACACCTGGCAAAAGATCATGACCTGGCAAAATCAACGAACTTAAGCCTTTCCTTACTTACCAAGTACTCAATGAACGTCCCTGATTCACCCAAGCAAGCTAGCAACAAGCCTAGAAGATTCTGCAAGGATAATTTAGGAATTTTAGTGCTAGGGTTTATGAATAGTGTTATGTATGCATTTGCCTATAAAAGAAGACCTCAACTTGTGAGAGTCCCTTTGTTCCAGATTTTAGCTATTATCTTTGTAATTCCTTTTTATTTAAATGAAATTTAAATTTCCTAAAATTTGTGAAATCTCTTTTGTGTTTATTAAAAGTTGGTGTTTGAATAGCCGAAATCTGTGTTCCATTTGATCTTTTAGACCTTCCTTAATCTTGTGGTTAAGGCACGTCTATGTTTGAAAGGTTTTCAAAGGTTCAAAAACCTTGAAATCCTAGTTTCTGTTTTGGTTATTATCTTGTACTAACCCTTAGCCAAAATCCTTAAGCTCCTTCAATCTTGTTGACACCAAGCCTGAGAAGAGTTTTAAGCTCTTGGTTGAGTTGTTTGCTCATTTGTGTTGAAGAATCATCATAATCAAAACCTTGTTCTACTTTGAACATCAGCAGGTTTTGATCTTCCTTTTTGAAGAACCTTGGTCTTGTTCTAGTTGTTGAACAAGGTCCAAGGAGCATAGCTGGTCCTCCTAGGATGTTGTGGAGGACATGTATAATCCCTTGTTTAAGTTTCCCCTAAAAGTTTCATGTTATTGCTTGTTTTATGATTTGGTCTTTGATTTTGAGTTCTTGTGTTTGAGGTTGTGATTTTTGTGTTTGAATCTGTTAGTATTCATCTAGGAATTGTGTTTGAATCATAAAATCAGTAGGTGGTTAGTTGAAATCACAAGTTGCTTTGAAAAGTGGTGGATTAAGGGTTGTTTGGGATAACAACCTGTTTTGGATTTGTGTTATTTTGAGGTTGTGCTTTGTGGTGCTTTGTGTTGGAACATATCTCATAGGTGCTAAGTGACATTTATCTACAAGCTTTGTGCATATAAACACCTAGAATCAACAATAAGCTCTAAAATCTTATAAACTTGTTGAAATAGGCTGTGGTTTAAGGGACACCTAGTTCTAATCATAGACTAGGGTTAACAAGTGATTAAACCTAGTTAGTTACACCAGGGAAGTAGGATTTGAGTGCTGAAATTGGATCTTTGGTCATTTATATCAACAAAGTGTGTTATGGTTCTTGAAGTTCATATCAACAAGTGTAATCTGCTTTGATCTTGTTCCATACTTTGATTCAGTGATTGATTTAAGTTTGTTTGTGCTTAATAACAATTTACATAGCTTGTGTATGCATCTGGTTGAATTTGGAGTGCTTATTCTTGCTTAAACTGCTTAAGTGTTTATAACAGCTTAAAATCCATGTCTGTGCTAGATCTAAGCATTCTTTGATTTTTCTGTGCTAATTGGTGATACTGAAGTGTGTTTTTGTGCTTGATTGTGACTCCTTGTGATTAACTGATCACTTGGGTGCCCTTGTCTTCCAATAAAACATATAGAATCTCTCTAAAATCAAAGGTCAAATAGTCAAGGCAGTGGGAACTAGTTCCTACTGAAAGTTCCCCCTGCTAGTGTTAATTGGACGTCAGCTTATCAATAAGCTATTCTAGCTTATTTTAACCAGCAACAACTTGGATTTTGTAATAGGTGCTCATCATTTGACCCATTTGTTCATACTGGAGCAATTGGTGGGTTGACTTTAGGGTTTGACTAGAAAACCAACTTAATTGACTTTTTCATAAGTGCTTATTGGCTTATTCTAGCTTATTGGTTTTGCTTATTGAATTATGTTTGATTTTTTTGGCTTATTGAAGTCATTTGTAACATTTTGCAAGTTGAATCAAGTCTTGAGGTGCCCTAGAACTAAAACCCGACTATTTTATCTTTTAGTGGATTTGTACTTTGCTTATTTCTGGCTTATTGAGTGTGCTTTTTCAAAACTTCTTTTTACGGATCTCTTTAGTATCCCAAAAGAAGGTTGTTTGTAAAATTAGAGCTTATGGCATTAGCTTATTGCTTAATGGGCTTATTGGCCCAATAAGAATAAGTTGTTTGTTCATTAAGCTGTGATAAGCTCACTTTCAGCTTTTGGGCCTTCAGATTTTTGTGTTTAGAATTGAATTTTAAGTCAGATAGGGCTTTTCTAAATCAATTGGGCCAAGTTTGACTTTTTGGGCCCATTAAGCCCATTTGTGTTGACTGTTTTAGGTTTTAGCCCATTTGGGGGCCCAATAGGGGTAATTTGGTAATTTCACTTTCATTTTCTGTTTATTTAGGTTAAAATAAACTAGTTTGCAAGTTTTTAGAATTTTTTAGAATTTTTTAGAATTTTTGGATTTTTAATATTATTTTAATATTATTATTATTTTTCAAATTTCACATTTTTGGCACTTTTTATATTTTTCTTAGGTTAAATTCATTAAAATAGGATTTTTGCAACTTTTAGATTAATTTTATCATCTTTACATTAATTTTTATAACTATTTTAAGTTTTAATAGTTTTTAAATAGTTTTTATTGGTTTAAAATTTTTAAAAAATAGTTTTAAATCTTTTTAGGTAATTTTAGAGGTTTACCAATTGAAAATTTTTTATTTGGGCTTTTTGATAATTAATTTGAAAATTTTAGGGCTTTAATTAGCATTTAAAAATTAATATTTAATTAATTAAAAGGTTTGAAAAAGTTTTGATCATTGGTAAACTCTTAGTTTATTTATTTTGATTTTTGGTGAATTTTTAGAATTTATTTTTATTTTTGCTCATTTTATGGTTTTACGTGTAGTCGTAGTAGTAATTAATTTCACGCCTTCGTCATCCTCTTTTCTCATCCCCTTCTAACCAATATTAATCTCAAATCTTGCTACATTTTAGTCACACACATATACCTCCTTGGGAAACGAACTTTCACCTTTGGGTCATTTGTACACGGTTTTCCTAAACCGTCGTGCTTAATACTTTCCCTATTTACCTCCTTTTCCTAAAGGTGTGGTAATTTACTACAATCAAAAGTTTTAGGGGTGTTTGGGTGTACAGAATGTTCATTGTTTGAGCTAATTTGAGTAAGTGTTAGTCTGTGGTTTGTGTTGTTTCTTGTCTCAGTTTCATATTCAAGTGGTTTTCTGCATGTTGTGAGCTCTTGAACACATAAATAAAAAAAATAGCCATAAAATCTTGAATACTTTTTGTTTTGGACTATGGCTTTGTGGACACCTAGATCTTGGGGTAGACTAGGGCTAACAAGTGCTAAAACATAGTATATGCAACATGTTTAAGAGATTTGAAGCTTTGAATTTGGGTTTGTGGTCATATAGTTCAGCAAAAGGACTTTGTGTTTGTCTATTTATATCAACAAGTAACATATGCTTGAAACTATGTCTAATCTTTGATTCAGTGCATGAAACAAGTTTATGTATGCTTATTTGAGTTTATTATAGCTTGTGTATGCATTTGGTTCAATTTGGGTGGCTTACTCTTGCTTAATCTGCTTATTTCTTCATAACTGCTTATTTTCCAAGTCTGTGCCATGTCTGATGATCTTTTGAATTAACCGTACTAATTGGCTGGTTGAATTTGTGTTTGTTTGATTGTTATTGACTCCTTGTAACCCACTGGTTACAAGGGTGCCTTGTTTGTTCACTGAATCCAACAAATACTCACAAGAGATAAAAAGTCAATTAAGTCAATCAGTGGAAACCATTCCCACTGAAAGACATCAAAAGTTCCCACTGATAGTGTTAATTTTCAAGCAGCTTATTAATAAGCTATTCTAGCTTATTTGGACATGCAACAACTTTGTTTTTGTAATCAATCTTCCTCATTTGACCCATTGATTAATACTGGAGCTTTGTAGCCTTTGACTTTTAAGTTTGACTAGAAACCGAATTGACTTGGCTTTTTCAAATTAGCTTATAGCTTATTCCAGCTTATTTAGTGGTTCTTTTTGGAAGTTTTTATTATTATTAAGCTTAGTTAAGTCATTTGTAACACTTTGCAACTTGAATCAGTCCTTGAAGTGGTCTAGAAACTCGAAAACGACTATTTTGTCGTTTTGTGTAGAGAGCTTTAGCTTATTTCAGGCTTATTTCTTGGATTTCAAAGTTTTTTTTACAAAAGGCTTATTGAGGTCAAAAGAAGGACGTGTGTAATATTATAGCTTATGGCATCAGCTTATAGCTTAATGGGCCAAAAAGCCCATTAAGAATAAGCTGCTTTGAAATAAGTTGTGATAAGCTCATTTTCAGCTTTTGGGCCTTCGAAATTTTGTGTTTAAAATTGGATTTTAAGCTTAACTGGGAGTTTTGGGCCAATTTAGTGAACATTTTTCTTATTGGGCCTATTTGAGCCCATTAAGGGGTCTGTTTGGACTTTTAGCCCATTTGGAGGCCCATTAGGGGTATTTTTGTAATTTCGAGTTCATTTTCAGATTATTGAGGTTAAAATAAGTTAGTTTGCAAGTTTTTAGAATTTTTTTATAATTTGAATTTTTTGTTATTATTTTATTATTAATATATTGACTTTTAGATTTTATTAATATTTTTCAACTTTTATATTTTTCCTAGGTCTAGTACATTAAGTTAGGATTTTTAGAACTTTTAGATTATTTTTAGCATCATTTAATTAATTTCTAGGATTATTTTAAGTTTTTAATAGTTTTTAATCATTTAAAAATAGTTTAAATAGGTTTTAAAATTTAGAAAAATAATTTTTAGTTTAATTAAGTTATTTTGATGTTTACAAACTAAAAAACCTTTATTTGGAGTTTTTATTAATTAATTTGATTTTTAAGGCTTTAACTAGCATTTAAAAATTAAATTTAATTAAATAAAAGGTTTGGTAAAGTTTTGATTTTTGTAAACCCTTAGTTTATTTTTTTGGATTTTTAGTAATTTTTTGGAATTTGTTTTAGAATAAAGTTTTATTTTACCCCTTTTTACGTTTTTTACGTCGCAGTGTAATTTTTACGTATCCGTCATTTTTCTTTTTCTATTTGTTCATGATACTAAACACAAACATGTATCAATTCTTAACACATAACACACTAGCCTCCTTGAGAACGAACTCATACTTCGGTCATTAGTGCTTGATTTTCCTAAATCAACACTTAATACTTACCATTTATACGCTCTTTTTCCTAAAAGGGTGTATTACTACCATTATCATTATGGCGCCGCTGTCAGGGAGGCGTGTTGTGTTTTGATTAGAACAAATTTTGTTTTTCATATTATCCATAATAAATATTTGTGTGATTAGCACTCTAATCATACGTATTATCGGTTTCGTTTTTTGTGAAATATTATTACTATATTGTATACGTATCACAATAAATATACAAGTACTCCAAAAGTGTGAAAACACAACTTTGATTTGGGATTTCATCACTCAATCATTGTATTCGAATCTCAAACAAAGAAAAAAGGCAAATAGATAAATACTTTCGTGAAGCTTAATTTCAATTAACACAAACTATAAGGTGGGTATAAGGCGGTTGTATTTCACGACCTAAGGGAAAAAGGCTCTTAAGTGCTTCGCGGCCCCTTGTTTACCCCGCTTTCTTGTGCGTGTTTTGAGAAAAAGGGCTAATTGAGGGTTTGCCACCCAAAGTATTATCTACGTATCATATATATTTTCTTGGTTTCAAAAGATTAGACCCTCTTGAACGTTTTGGTGTTCCACCAACGTTCTAAGTCATCGAAGGCGTTCACTTCACGTGATCGTTTTCATTTCTTGAGGCTCCTTTAATCGAGAGATTTGATTTGAGGAGAGATTTGTAGATTTGTGTCTACGTAATACATCACAAAAATCCAAAAAGGTGAAAAACAATAAAAAACAACAAAAAAAATTGAAAAAGTAAAAACACCTAAAAGAATCTTCTTTGCTCATCCCCACGTTGTACGTTACGTTTATGAAAACTCGCTCTAAAGCTAAACGTTCACGTAAACGTCGAAACAAAAGGGAAACAACACCAACGTTGTCTAGTGAAGACTCTCCTATTGACGAACCCATTATAGAACAAGAAGTCACCATGGCTAATCGTACTATGATGCAGTTGCTTCAAGCACCCACCGAGGGTTATGGAGAAGCGATTGTGATTCCCGTTATCCTTGCGGAGAATTTCGAGGTTAAGACGGGTTTATTGTCTATGATCCAAGCCAACAAGTTTCGTGGTGACGAGAAGGACAACCCCCATAACCACATCCGCCAATTCAATCGTCTTACGACCACTTGCAAATTCAAGGACGTCTCGAACGACTCGATCAATATGATGTTTTTTCTGTATTCCTTAGCGGGTACCGCTAAAAATTTGGTTAGAGAAAGAGCCACCCAATTCTATATTGACGTGGAAGGGTCTCGTTTCGAAGTTCGTGAACCAATTTTTCCCGCCCTCTAAGACTACGCATTTGAAAAACGAAATTTCAAAATTTTCACAAGAATTTAATGAGAGTTTTTCAACGGCTTAGAATCGGTTTAAGGAAATGTTACATGAGTGTCCTCATCACGGTTTTTCCGACTTGCATCAAATCGATATGTTTTACAACGGTTTGAACGATCATGAGCGTGACTATCTTAATGCCGCCGCGGGTGGAAATTTTTTGTGTAAAATGGTTGAGAAAGCATTGATGATAACTGAGAATAGGTCTAAGGTTTATAGTCCTCGTAGCACACCGAGTGTTGCCAAGGCTTCGTTTACACCATCATCATCGTCACGTACCATTGATCCTTGCCAAATCGAGGCAAATTTGGAAAACAAAATATTTGATAAGCTTAAGGGATTGTTAATTGAGTTGAAGGTTGGTGAACAAACCGCTCTCGCTACGATTAAAGCGGTTGAGGTTTCTTGTATGTATTGTGGTGGAGCTCACGAT
This sequence comes from Glebionis coronaria, assembly GCA_025667525.1. Lineage (NCBI taxonomy): Eukaryota > Viridiplantae > Streptophyta > Magnoliopsida > Asterales > Asteraceae > Glebionis > Glebionis coronaria. The sequence goes on from CM046880.1 coordinate 532,543,548, forward strand.
TTCTCCGAGTGCATTAACAACGGTGGTAACACTTCGAGTGCCTACGCGGCCACGGGAACTTATAACCAAAACGGTCAAGTTACTCGCACTAATCAATTGACTCCACCGGGTTTTTCACCAAATCAAAATGCTAACAATTATCGAAACAATCAAGTTGGTTACCAAGGAAATCAAAGGAACAACTATAAGGGTAAAAACTATGGGAATCAAGGGGCTAATAATCAAGTGTAAAACAAAAATCAAAACCATGATTTTCAAAACAACAACAAAAGTTTGCAAAACTTGAAAGATCTTCCAAATGAATTTGTTGAACATGCAAATGGTAATGATGCTAGGTTTGATAATATACAAAGGGATATCATTAGCCTAAGATCCGAGTTTAAGAATGATTTGAAAAAGGAGTTGAAAACCAAGCTCGCGAATGAACTTAAGATTCATACAAACAAGATGGAAAGTAATGTGACTAGGTTACAACAAAAGATGGAACAATGCCAACATGAGATCAAACAAGAGATGCTTAAGGCCGATAAGAGGCAATCTATGTTTGAGGATAAAACTTCAAGTACGTTTGAGGCCATAATGTGTTAACCATCTTCGAGTGGTCTTCCTAGTAACACCGTTTCGAATCTTAAGGGAGAGATGTAAGTGATTACCACACGTAGTGGTAAGACCTTCAAAGAGCCGATTCCTCAACCAATTACTCCTACGAAGGAGCCAATTGAGGATGAACACGAGGTTGTGGTTGAAAAGGAGCATATCTCAATCCCACGAAGTACCGCTCATACCACACCTACGGTCGACCCTTTACCCATATTGGAACCCGAGATTCCAAAGGCTATGCCTATGCCCCACCCAACATCACCCTCTTCCTTTGAACCATCATCATCTTTACCAACACCACCTTTGCCTTACCCTTCGAGACTTCGAAAGGAAAAATTGCAAGAACGAGACAACTATCAATTTGAACTTTTTCTCAAAATGTTTTGTGACTTGAATTTTAACCTAAGTTTTGCCGACGCATTAATCATGATGCCTCGATTTGCTGCTAACTTCAAGAGTATGTTGAACAACAAGGAGAAATTGAAAAAATTGTCAAGTTGTTCATCGGTTTATCTTAATTGCATACCTCAAAAAGTCGGTGATCCCGGTAAATTTTTAATTCCATGCGGTATTCAAGATATGGAAGAATGCTATGCCTTGGCCGATCTTGGTGCTAGCATTAATTTGATTCCTCTTTCGATCTTTAAGTCGCTCAATCTTCCTAATCTTACTCCTTCGAGAATGTCTATCGAAATGGCCAATCATTCTACGATTCCCGCATGTGGAATGGCCGAAGACGTTTTTGTGAAAGTGGGAAAGTTCTATTATCCGGTAGACTTTATCGTTGCCGATATTCCCACGGATCCTCAAGTTCCTCTCATTTTAGGACGTTCGCTTTTAGATACATCGAAAGGGATTATCGACGTTCATGCTCGAAAAATCACTTTACGATTCAACGACGAGGAACTTGTTATAAATGCAACTCAAAACTCGACACTTTCTCATGTTTATTCTATCGCGACTTTAAACGATGTTGATATGATCGACGTCATTTGCGAAGAATATTCACAAGAAATTTTGGGTTTTGTTGACGAAGCAAAATGTGGCAATCCCACGATGCTCGATCCTATTCTTGATAATTCGACATCTTCGTTCACTCCATTTGAAGGAGGTGGTTTTACATTGGAAGAATATGATGTTCCTCGTACTTGTGACGAAGACCTAAATGACGATGAGGACTTCTCGATTATCAAGGATTTTCTTAACGATTTTCCATTTCCTCCGCCGGTGGAGGTTATGAGTATCGAACCTACATCTTCAATCGAGGAACCACCAACCTTCGAATTGAAAGATCTTCCTCCTCACCTCGAATATGTATTCTTGGAAAGAGACGATAAGTTGCCGATTATTATTGCGAAAGACCTTTCCGATGATGAAAAACCGCACTTATCAAAATCTTGAAAGCTCACAAAGGGGTAATCACGTGGAAAACTTCTGACATTAAGGGAATCTATCCAAAATTTTGTACGCACGAAATCTTATTGGGGGAAGACTACAAACCCACAATCCAATGTCAACGTAGGGTAAACCCCAAAATTCACGACGTCATCAAAAAGGAAGTTCTTAAACTACTAGACGCGGGAATGATTTACCCTATATCCGATAGCCATTGGGTGGGTCCCATTCATTGTGCCCCTAAAAAGAGGGATGACCGTTGTGCCAAATTATGACAACGAGTTGATTCCCCTAGACTCGTGACCGGTTGGAGGGTGTGCATCGACTATCGTAAGTTGAATGACGCCACTCGTAAAGACCACTTTCCCTTGCCCTTCATGGATCAAATGTTGGAGCGTCTTGCGGGAAATGACTTCTATTGCTTTCTAGATGTTTTTCCGGTTACTTCCAAATCCCCATCGATCCTCGTGATCGAGAAAAAACTACGTTTACGTGTCCATATGGAACGTTTGCCTATCGTAGAATGCCATTCAGACTTTGCAATGCACCAGGAACTTTCCAACGGTGCATGATGGCTATTTTTCATGACATGATCGAGAAGATGATGGAAGTCTTTATGGATGACTTTTCCGTGTTTGGTAGTTCGTTCACGTCATGCTTAGGAAATCTTGAGAGAATGATAAAACGTTGTGAGGAAACCAACCTTATGCTTAATTGGGAAAAATGTCATTTTATGGTTAAAGAAGGAATCGTCTTAGGGCACAAGGTTTCGAAAGCGGGGATTAAGGTAGACAAAGCTAAGATAGACGTCATCGCCAAATTACCTCATCTCAAAACCGTCAAGGGAGTTAGGAGTTTCCTAGGCCACGCGGGCTTTTATCGTCGATTCATCAAGGATTTTTCAAAGATATCTCGACCTATTACACATCTTCTCGAAAAAGATTCTCCTTTCGTTTTTAACGAAGATTGTGTACGAGCCTTTGAAATCCTAAAGAGGCAACTTACCGAAGCTCCCATTCTTGTTGCTCCAAATTGGAACCTCCCCTTTGAGCTCATGTGTGATGCTAGTGACTAAGCTATAGGGGCCGTTTTGGGGCAACGTCATGAAAAGCACTTCTTGCCTATTCACTATGCTAGCAAGACGATGACCGAGGCTCAACTTAAGTATACCACAACGGAAAAGGAATTCCTTGCCGTGGTTTATGCATTTGAGAAATTTTGACCTTATCTCGTCTTGACGAAAAGCATAGTGTATACGGACCATTCGGCAATCAAGTACCTCTTGGCTAAACAAGATGCAAAGCCAAGATTGCTTCGTTGGATTCTCCTCCTTCAAGAATTTGATGTCAAGATTCTTGACAAAAAAGAAGCCGAGAATCTAGCGGCCGATCACCTCTATCGTTTGGAAGATCCTCACCAAAGTGTTTACGAGAACAAGCAAATCACCGAAACTTTTCCTCTCGAAACACTTGGTGTAATGAATTATATGAAGGATTCATCCAACCCATGGTTTGAGGACATCGCAAATTACCATTTGGGGAACTTCATTATAAAGGGTATGACGACACAACAAAAACGAATTTTTTTGGTGACGTCAAGTTCTACTTTTGGGACGACCCTTATCTATTTCGGACTTGTGCGGATCAAATCATTCGACGTTGTGTTTTTGGCACTGAAGCTTCTAACTTCCTTAGAGCTTGTCACGAGGGACCCACGGGTGGTCACCATGGTGCTAATCTCACGGCTAAGAAAGATTTCGATACCGGCTTCTTTTGGTCCACTATTTACCGAGACGCGCACGCACTTATCAAGTCGTGTGATGCATGCCAACGTCAAGGAAAGTCCTCACAAAAGGATGAAATGCCTCAAAATATAATCCAAGTTTGTGAAATCTTTGACGTGTGGGGCATTGACTTTATGGGGCCGTTCCCATCGTCTCGTAGAAATAAGTATATTCTTGTGATCGTGGACTACCTATCCAAATGGGTTGAAGCTAAGGCTTTTCCCACGAACGATGCTCGGGTGGTAGTCAAGTTTTTGAAGCAACTATTCTCTTGGTTTGGAACCCCTCATGCTATCATAAGCGATCATGGAACCCATTTTTGTAATGATCAATTTGAGAAAGTTTTGAAAAAAATATAGGGTTACACATCGTCTTTCTACGGATTATCACCCACAAACGAGTGGGCAAGTCGAGGTTTCAAACCGATCTTTGAAAAGGATCTTGGAAAGATCGATAGGAGAAAACCGACAATCTTGGTCGGATAAGTTAGACGATGCTTTATGGGCCTTTCGTACCGCCTATAAGACACCCATTGGGTGCACTCCATATAAGCTCGTGTATGGGAAGAATTGCCACTTGCCAGTTGTACTCGAATACAAAGCTTATTGGGCCCTAAAGCACGCTAACTTTGATTTGAAGACTGCAGGAGATCACCGGAAAATACAATTAAATGAATTAGATGAATTGAGGGATAATTCTTATGAAAATTCATTAATTTACAAGGAAAAGACTAAGAAGTTTCACGATTCTAAAATTAAAAACTGGGTTTTTAACATTAGTGATCAAGTGTTGCTTTTTAACTCTCGTTTGAAAATATTTTCCGATAAATTGAAATCCTGTTGGTCCGGTCCGTTCACTGTCACACAAGTTTTTCCTTATGGGACCATCGAGCTAGCTCAAAATCATAGTCCTAACTTCAAGGTGATTGGACATAGGTTGAAGCACTACTTTGGTGGGGAAGTCCCTTCTTTGGACGACCTCGACCAAGTCACCTTCCCCAATGATAATTAGTATTGAGGGGATTGAGTCGAGCTCATGACTCGGTAATAAAAAACGACGTGCCTCGTGGGGGAGCTCCCATGTTTATCCATGTACATATAATTGCTTTCTAATGTAGCTTACGTGAGGGGATTTGTACGCTTCCAACCTTTGCTCCGTGGTTGTTTGTGACTTGTGGTTATTAGATCATCATCATCTTCACGATTCAAGCCTCTCGTGTTCGTTTTACGTGAGCCTTGATTGTTTGCTTTGAAGAATTTCTCAATATCCACATGATGTATCCTTTGTTGTTCTAACCTTAGGTTTTAAGCACACTTCATAAACGGCTATTGATTTAATGGTTACACCCTTTCCATGCTAGACTAAGCATTCGACTACGTCTCTAGTATGGGGGTATCCTACCTTTAGACTCGAAACATTGAGGACAATGTTTAACTTTAATATGGGGGGGGGGGGTGAAGAAATACTTGCCTTGCCAAACCTTCACGCTTTCCAACTTTCATGTTTTTGTTTCTCGTTTTGTTGCAAAATAAGGCTAAAAATGGCCAAATTTTAAATTTTTCTCATGTTTTCAAAAGTGTTTAGTGACACGAATGTAGATTTTCTGATGGCGAGAATAAGAGTACTTTTTGACTCAACCGTGCATGTTGAGCACTTAACTTCAGTTCCTTAACTTTTTAGGCTAAGTCTCTTAAATGAGGACGAGAAATGATAGCGTTAATTATAAGTTACTATGCTAAACGTAGAAGTCGCTCTTCTTTCAAAAACTCATGTGTCCTAATTGTTTGCTTATTCTCCCTTTGCTTGTATATAAATTTTGCTAATAAGTATTAACTTAGCGGTTTAGTCATAATTGTTGGTTTCTAGCTTTTTCTAGTAGCTTCCATGTAATTAAATTGGGAAAACATTTGAGAATCGCCAGCATCACGGTTTTGAAGTATTGGCAACCCGAATAATCGAAATCTTCTACCAAATAACAAGATTCAAGTGCTCACCTAAATCAAGCAAAAAACTTGAAGCTCACAAGGCCGAAAAATCTATGCAAAGTTGAAAGTGATTAAGCCTTAATCTTTGAAGATTTAAAGATCCAAAAATTCGCTTTTAGCGTGAGGATATACGTCTTTGGCCATAATAAACACCTTATGGCGAGGTTAAATAAAAGGCAAGGCAAGACCGGTCCCAAAAGGTGAAGGTAAACCTATGATAATAAGGCCCATCCGGTAGGGGCGTATAAAATTCTTGGTAATAAGTCTCATGTTCAAAACCATTCTAAAACCGTGTTTATCGAATCTCACTTGTTAACTTAATTTTTTGACATCTTTGTCTATTAGGGGAGGTTATTAATTCGATGGTTTTAATTACACCGTTTCGTTTCTATTTTTGGACCTTAATCTCTATCATCGCATAAGTCAAACAATGTAACATCATGATCATTCAAGACAAGAATAAAATATAAGAGATACCACTTAGGAAAATGGGAGTCTAAGTACGTGATTAGAGCATATGAGTAGTGTTAGCATTACTAACTTATAATACAATGATCTCGTTACACGCTTGGCATGGAATTGGGTGAAAATCGAGGACGACGAATTTATCTCTATGAGGCACTCACATGTTCTTATTCTATGAACCTAAACGTCCCATTTTGTGATGAAAATCATACATCATGTCTAAAACACAAAGTAGTAGTAGTGTTGTGAGTTTACCTTTGAATAAAAGTGCATACAAATGAATTTTGGAGATGCTTAGATACTTTATTCTAGCATTGCGTGAGGACACGGCAATGGTTTAGTATGGGGGAGTGATGAGATGGCATTTATACATGATCTCATCGTTCTTTTTGGGCTTTAAATGCATAAAACATCATCAAATATGCCATATATATATGCTTGTATTTGTTCAATGTGTATTTTAGGTATGGATATTGAGAAAATGACAAAATATCACAAGAAACAAGCAAAAATAAACACGGGAAACGAAGCCACACAATGAACCAAGCCCTAATGTTGATTTTCCTAGAGAAGACCTTGAAGAACTAAAGAATTGGCAAGAATGGTCCCATAAATATGAAGACTTGTCGATATTAGTCCTCCACAAAGTCAACAAACAAGTCAAAACCTTGAAGAATGAAGAAAATGCCAAAGTCAGTCCTTCAAATATCATGAATTGGCAAAACAAGTCCTTATTATACCCTTTAATAATATTTTGTGGCCAAAATAGGAAAAACCAAACTTCATTACAAAGGGAAACACGTTTTGTTTGATTTAAAATGCAAATGAAAGGAGAAAAAAGAAGGAGGACTAAAGCTGGCAGACACAAAACCTTACCTAGGCCAACCTACACACACCACGTGTCCCACTCACTTGCCACCACCAATCACAAGCCTCCATTTCTCCACATCACCCTCCCACTTAAAACCGGTTTACAACTAATTATTTAATTAGTTCAAATCACACGCTAAACACAACTTTTAAACCTTAACAAGATCAAATCGGCTACTGTTCCCTCAAGAACAAATTTGGGTTTTTCTTCATTATTTGAAGTTAACCCTTAATTGCTTCCAGAATTAAGATTAAGGGACTGTTAAACAAAACCCAAACCTTAAACATGATGCCACATCATCCCACATGCCACATGGGACATGCCCTACTACAAAGTTGGGGAAGAAGCCAAAAGTCTGCCAAAACTCCAACGCCCCACAATCCAGCTTACAACATAAGCTCATTTTGGACCCTTGATCAAATTGCAACCACTTTACACCTCCACAAACGTCCAACAATCCTTCACATGTTCAAAGAAAAATCAAATTCTGCAAGGTCAATTTTGGAAGTTCAAGGCTTAGTGTTTTTAGATTTTCAGCTTATTAGGTCATTGTACACCCTCTATATAAAGGGTATAACATTCTACATTAGTTTTTATTCTTGGATTCCTTAGTCACAAATCTGTAAATCCTATTTTCTTAGTGAATGAAAAAGTGTTTGATATTGTTGACGAATTCCAAGTTCCAATCTTATTCTATGCTTGTTATTGTTATATGTTTGTGTTTGTGAAGTTTCAAAACCTGTTTTCAAAGATTGTGTAAGAAATTGCAAGTTTTTCCAAAATCTGATATTTTTCTAAGACTTGGTTCAAACCTATGAAATCTTTGGATTATAAGTGGTCATAGCACCCAGATAAGAAGATTATCAAGGTGTTGTGAGCTTGTGGTTTGGGGATATTCAAAGAGTGGGAACAAGTTTGAATTAATCAGTTTTTTTTTCATTTTTTTTGTTTCATATAATCTGCTTGTTCTAACCTTGTTGTTCTTAACAGCCTTTAGAATCTTGTGCCTTGTTTAGCTAGGCACATAAGCTCAAAAATTCGTAAGTGTAGATGTGCATTCATGAGGTTTGAGTCTCTTTTCCTAAAAATCTTTTAAAAATCTTGGTTTGTAGTGATTTGGTAATCTACTATCGTATGTGTTGTTCTTGTGGTCTAAATCTTGTTGAATATGCATGATAATGTTGTTATGGTGATTATCTAGGCTTGGTATAACCTGAAAATGTTTTTGACGTCACAAATTTCGATTTTGAAAAGTTTAAGGTGTGTTTGGGTCTACTAAATGTTCATTGTTTGAGGTAATTTGAGTAAGTGTTAGTCTGTGGTTTGTGTTGGTTCTTGTCTAAGTTTCATAATCAAGTGGTTTTATGCATGTTGTGAGCTCTTGAACACATAAATCAAACAAATAGCCATAAAATCTTGAATACTTTTTGTTTTTGACTATGGCTTTGTGGACACCTAGATCTAGGGGTAGACTAGGGCTAACAAGTGCTAAAACATAGTATATGCAACCTATTTAAGAGATTTGAATCTTTGAATTTGGGTTTGTGGTCAAATAGTTCAGGAAAAGGACTTTGTGTTTGTCTGTTTATATCAGCAAGTAACATAAGATTGAAACTAGGTCTAATCTTTGATTCAGTGCATAAAACAAGTTTATGTATGCTTATTTGAGTTTATTATAGCTTGTGTATGCATTTGGTTCAATTTGGGTGGCTTACTCTTGCTTAATCTGCTTATTTCTGCATAACTGCTTATTTTCCAAGTCTGTGCCATGTCTGATGATCTTTTGAATTAACTGTACTAATTGGCTGGTTGAATTTGTGTTTGTTTGATTGTTATTGACTCCTTGTAACCCACTGGTTACAAGGGTGCCTTGTTTGTTCACTGAACCCAACAAATACTCACAAGAGACAAAAAGTCAATTAAGTCAATCAGTGGAAACCATTCCCACTGAAAGACATCAAAAGTTCCCACTAATAGTGTTAATTTTCAAGCAGCTTATTAATAAGCTATTCTAGCTTATTTGCACATGCAACAACTTTGTTTTTGTGATCAATCTTCCTCATTTGACCCATTGATTAATACTGAAGCTTTGTAGCCTTTGACTTTTAAGTTTGACTAGAAAACGAATTTACTTGGCTTTTTCAAATTAGCTTATAGCTTATTCAAGCTTATTTAGTGTTTCTTTTTGGAAGTTTTTTTATTATTAAGCTTAGTTAAGTCATTTGTAACACTTTGCAACTTGAATCAGTCCTTGAAGTGGTCTAGAACTTGAAAACGACTATTTTGTCATTTTATGTAGAGAGCTTTAGCTTATTTCAGGCTTATTTCTTGGAAGGCTTATTGAGGTCAAAAGAAGGACGTGTGTAAAACTATAGCTTATGGCAGCAGTTTTAGCATAATGGGCCAAAAAGCCCATTAAGAATAAGCTGTTTTGAAATAAGTTGTGATAAGCTCATTTTCAGCTTTTGGGCCTTTGAACTTGTGTGTTTAAAATTGGATTTTAAGCTTGACTAGAAGTTTTGGGCCAATTTGGTGAACATTTTTCTTTATTGGGCCTATTTGAGCCCATTAAGGGGTCTGTTTGGACTTTTGGCCCATTTGGAGGCCCATTAGGGGTATTTTTGTAATTTCAAGTTCATTTTGGTTAAAATAAGTTAGTTTGCAAGTTTTTAGAATATTTTATAACTTTTGAATTTTTTGTTATTATTTTATTATTAAAATATTGATTTTTAGATTTTATTAATATTTTTCAGCTTTTATATTTTTCCTAGGTCTAATACATTAAGTTAGGATTTTTAGAACTTTTAGATTATTTTTAGCATCATTTAATTAATTTCTAGGATTATTTGAAATTTTTAATAGTTTTTAATCATTTAAAAATAGTTTAAATAGGTTTTAAAAATTAGAAAAATACTTTTTAGTTTGATTAAGTTATTTCTGAGGTTTACAAACTAAAAAACCTTTATTTGGACTTTTAATTAATTAATTTGATTTTTAGGGCTTTAACTAGCATTTAAAAATTAATATTTAATTAAATAAAGGTTTGGTAAAGTTTTGATTTTTTGTAAACCCTTAGTTTATTTTTGTGGATTTTTATTAATAATTTTTGTAGATTTTTATTAATTTTTTGGAATTTTTTTAGAATAAATATTTATTTTACCCCTTTTTACGGTTTTACGTTTTTACGTCTTAGTGTAATTTTCACGTATCCGTCATTTTTCTTTTTCCATTTCTTCATAATATTAATCACAAACATTTATCAAGTCTTAACACATAACACACTAGCCTCCTTGAGAACGAACTCATACTTGGGTCATTAGTGCTTGATTTTCCTAAATCAACACTTAATACTTACCATTTATACGCTCTTTTTCCTAAAAGGGTGTATTACTACCATTATCACTAAGCATTTCCTTTTCTCATGCTTACCCCAATCGGTAACCCTAGATACGTGAACGGGAATTCACCAACCTCACACCTCGTCCATCTAGAACCTCATCCATCTAGCCATACTCTCAACTTCGAAATGATCCACCCCTACACCATAGATTCAATCTCATATGATTTTATGCACTGTAGAAAATAAATAACTTGTTGACATGGAAGTAACATAGCACTATATTAAAAATAAAATAATTCAATGCATTGAAGATGCATTGTTAAAACAATGTCGTCATGCTAATAAAAAAACTTGCTGAAAAGATGAAATATAACCAATGTATATTGTTGATCCCAAACTTAGATCGAGTTAGCTTTGTGTTATCGAGATTGAATCAAGTATAACACATAGAGAAACTTTGTGTTTATAACAATTTGTAGAAACTAGAAGGGGGGGGGGGTTTAATAGTTTCTCTTTGATTAGTCACCTAATTAAAATTACTTTCAATTAGGTTTGTATCAAAACTATCTTTTACTTGAAGCTAAGTTGCATAATGATTAGGTTCAATTCAAATGCATTAGCAATGGTAATAGGTAAGTGTAATGATAATGAAATAATTAAAGAGTAAGGAAGGAGACAACCTAATGAGAAGACACCAAGATTTATAGTGGTTCGACAACGAGGCTGTATCCTCGTTTCTACTCCACTCCTCGAGTACACCTAATCGAGATTTCCACTATATCCACAAGCTCCCTTCTTGGCGGAGAAAACCTTACATCGTCGCTTACATTATTTTCCGACACTAAGCTAAATGTCGAGACCTAATATTTAGCTAGGTCCAATCTACACAATGTTGCCTACTTCACAATTTAACGACAAAAGGCTAGATGTCAAGTTCTAATCTCAAGGTAGAACCAATCTTCACGACGTTGCCTACTTCACCATTTTACGACACAAGGCTAGATGTCGAGTTCTAATCCAAAGCTAGAACCAATCTTCACGACTCTTCACTTTGAAGCTAAGTGAGAACTTCACACAACACAACTACTAATCACTTTTAAGTTTAGTGAGAACTCACAAGACACAACCACATCACTTTATAGTTTAGTGAGAACTACTACACAATCTATTACAACTCAACTAGACATATCCAAGTACACACATGTAGCTTGGATCTACACAACATAAACCCAAGCAAACACATATGCAATGGATGTACACAACAAATCTAAGTATTCACAAATAGCTTGGATAAACACAACTAGTCCAAGTATTCATAAATACAATGGATTAACATAAAACAAAAAGGCTAACATGATGAACATGACTAATTCATGGATTCATCTTTATCACAACACTAGTGAGTGAGTGATCTTCTCTTTGGACAAGGTAAAGGAGGGGATCAAGAGGATAATCATATGTAAACATACTTAACACATTAAGTGATCATTTACTAATGGTTATGCTATAGAAAAGAGAAAGGGGGCTGAGAAAAACGTCCAAAAAGGGTTACTGGAAAATGAGATTTGATCCACTATTTATAGGAGACAAAGTGTAACAGCTAGCCGGGCGCGGTTCCTTATCTAGCCTGGCGGTTCCTTATCACTAGAGAACCGCCTAGCTATTTAAAGGACCGCCCAGTAGACTACGCTCCGATTTTGTCTTTTAGTGGGTAGGAATATCTGAGGTTTTTTAAACCTTCAAAGGATATTCTTATGGCATATGGAATATGCCATTTTCAAATTTACATTTTCCATTTTAATAAAACATTTTCTTAAAAAGAAAGTTTATTAAAAAATCTTTTGTCATATTAACAAAAGTGAGTTTTAAGGATAATCACTTTGATGATCACTAAGTATGATTAAGAAAAGTTAGTGATATGATTATTACCTTGATGATAGTGTTAGTTGAATAATTCGTTTTGTGTTTTACACTAAATGTGTTGTATAGTTTGTTGTGATCAAAACTAAGAAAGATTAGTTAACACTAATAATGTTTTTAGGCATCACTTGCATTAACAATCTCCCCCTTTTTGATTACGACAAACTATAAACTCATTTACATAGAAACACAAAATATCGAATTATTAACGAGTTTATCACTATCATTTCTCCCCCTTTGTTGTAGCAAAAAGGTTAGCACAAGTCTTTGAAGAAAACCGAACTTTGCTAGTAGCTCCCCCTTGGTGGTTGCTCCCCCTTGCTTGGGGCACCAAGTGTATGAGCTAAGGTGACATGCTAGACAAAGGTTAGTAGAAAAAAAAAAGAAACACCAATGTATATATGATCACTACCTACTAAGTAACTTGAGACGGAGAAGGAGAAGAAATCTCAAATTAGAAGCAAGTATTGCTAAGTATGTACAAAGAGGTAAATGAAAAAATCAAAGTTCAATTGGTGGAATGGAGGTAGAAAAGAAACATCCAACCAATGAATATGATAAATTTGTTAAGGGGTTAAAGTTTAGAATTGATGGAATCACCCATAATCAATTGTAAAGATTAACCACGGTCAACTCAAAAGAAAAAGAGAGAATGATCAAAGAAACAAACAAAAACAACACAAAGGTTTCATATTACAAAAATATGAAAGAAACAAACAAGGTACATAGTCATACACACAATATGAGTATCTAAAGCAAAAAATATGGAAAATAAACCACAAAGCATTAGCTATTCTAATAGTGATAATTTTCCAAGATTGCTTAAAATGTTATTGACTCCAAAACAATTAAAGTATTATTGACTCCAAGAGTGCTTAGTCCTTTAGTTGGAAAAATAAGACGACGAGGCATCATTCGAAGTTTTGTCCACGGGAATGAAAACTTTGAGAGGAGGTCGAGTGAGGAGGAATTCAAGAAAATTTAACTTCTCATACACATGAGCAAGTTTAATCTGTTGAAATCAACAACAAGCACACGAGGATCCATGATGCAAAACAAATTCGGTTGATGGGGGAAGGCCATCAAACCTAGGGTTTGGTAGTGGTGAGGAGAGTGGGTAGGAAATGTTTTCACAATGCCTTGTGAGGTTTGGAAAGGTTGAAAGGTCATTAAGTTGAGGGGTGTCGAAAGGTTTTGGTGGTGGGGGAACATTTTCCTTTTCTCCGGTGATGGGGTTAATGGAGTAGCTCTCAATCCAATACTTGATTGGAGAGAAGGTGGGGTTCTTGGGTGGTTTGGAAGAAGATGGTTCATTTTTCTTGATCCAAATAGGTCGAACCGAGATCTTCGGTTTCTCATTGTTGAGGTGTGAGAATGAAATCTCAAGGTGGGGGTATAAGAAGAAAGTAGACAAGGCAAAGATTTGATAATAAAATGTGAAGTGTCAAGGAATTTTTAGCCAAATTGAGTAAACATGAAATCTTGACAGGGGATAGGGTGATGAAGAAAGACCAAAAACGAGCCCAAAAAAGAGCCCAAAAATTGGCTATCAGTCCGCGGTTCCTTATAGGGACCGGCGGTTCCTTAGCACTTAAGGGACCGCGCGACTTAATGAGCCGCGTACAGTGGACGTGAAACCATGATTTTCTAGGGTTTTGATAAAAACTAAGACTTTTTCAAAAAATTGCAAATCTTGGAATTTTACCTCTATTAGCACTAAATTATGCCAGGGTTGCATAAAAGCAACACATTCACAAAGAATGTCTTGACAAATGGGTGACAAAATATTTAGATAACATTTTGAACCAATTTTAGTCAAGTTTTAGAGGTTGTGAGAGATTTAGGTTCAATTTTAATTTAAAATTAAAGTTGATTAATGTGCACATAAAGATAGAAACACATAAAGCTAAATCCATAAATCATCCTCATGAAAAACTCATAGAGGGAAGGAAATACAATAAGGAAATGAAAACAGCTAACTAAAACAAAGTTAGCTTAAAACTAGTTCTTGATGAGTAGTCTTCTTTGGCTTGGTTTTTCTTGAAAAACACTTATTAAAGAAAATCATCATTTATCTCCTAGGAGGATGATTGGCAAAGAGATTCAACAAAAGGCTTTGTGACTTTATGTGAGCCCCAATCATCTCCAATCTAAGTATATCAATGAGATAGTAGTTGTTGAGGCAACAAGGGCAATTAGTGCCATTGTGCATGTAATACTCATAAAAGCGAGAATCACCCAAGTTTGGAGTGTTTGAGGGAGGTGGAGGTGGAGGAGGTATGTTCTCCAAGGGTGATGTGGGTGAGTGTGGAGGTATGTTCTCCAAGGGTGAAATGGGTGATGTGGGTGAGTTTGAAGGGGTAAAAGGTGAAGTCACCAAGGTTTCAACAAAGTCATTCATAATGGGAATGCTTTGGATGGGTTGAGGTTGGGTAGTCACATCCAAGAGAGTACTTGGAGTGAAGGGTGAGGTTAGCTCAATCATTCTATATTGCAATGAAGAGGAGGTAGAACCATGAGAATGGTTGGTACCATGGGTTGAGGTATTCTTGCATGGAGCAAGAGGTGGTGAGGGTGATGAAGAGATGAGAATTGGAACAATCTCATTCTTGGGTGTGTGAAAGGGTGAAGAGTTAAGTTTGGGCAACTTAATCTTAATCTTAAGGTTTTTCTTTGAAGTGGAGGTTTTGGATGAGTTTGAGGTTCTTGTAGAAACCATGGTTGTAATGAGTGGTTTAAGGGTTAAGGATGAATGGTTTGATGTGTGAAGAACATGGCTAAAAGGTGGGTTTAAAAAGGGTGGGGGGATGATCCAAACTAGTAGTGGGTTAAAAACATTTTATGTGAATAATGAATTTAGGTAACCTAGTTTAGGAAATGTGCAGGTTTTTGCAAAGAATCAAGCAAGGTTTACACAGATTAAGGAAAATAGTGTAAAGCAAAGATTCTGTCTGACACAGTAGCCGGCAGTTCCCTATCTAGGATGGGCGGTTCCTTATCGATAAGGAACCGCTGGTCGATATGGAACCGCGACCAGAGGTGTTCAAAAATCGCACTTCCTCAAACTTTGGTTAGCCCAGATTTTTACCAAAGGATTAACAAGCCAAAGTTAACTACTGACCAAAATCTAGGAAGCTAACTAACACATAGGATGTACAAAGCTATGCAAATCATAAACACGATGGCATAGACAACATTAGGATTAAAATAGTAAGTAATCAAAACAAGTAGTATTAGTTAATACACAACCAAAATAAAGTAAAAAGAAGCAAATGTTCAACATCACATTACATGTTTAGCAACATGTATACTTTGAAACAATTCAAAGTCTTCATCTTCTTTTCTTGCCCAATCCCTTGATCATGTTTCCCAAGTACTTGAATCCCTTCCTTGACTCAACCCGATGTTCATGTAATTCACCTCGGGTCCTAAGATTTTCACGGTAGAGATGCTCCATATTGAGATCTTCCGGTACTTCACTAGAGGAATAATGAGGTGGAGGAGCTAAGTCTTCAAGTCCATCCACGAATGAGTTTGAGGATGGATGGGAATTACTCGAAGAGTTGAAATGAGAACTAGAACCTATGCCATCACCATCACTTGTTGGCATATAGGTGACCTCATCATCCGGCTCTTGATGATCGGATTTTCTCGAACCTCGATCACTTCTAGGCTTTCTTTCATATACCTCTTGAATAGGCAACATAACCCGATGAACCGGGTGAAAGCGAGAAAGGTCAAGGTGAGGAAAGTCACGAACAACCCTTTTGAAAAGGCGAGTAAGAAGCATAGCGCAGGGAAGGTTTGTTTTGGGATTTGAAATAGCATAATTTATTCGTTGAGCGATATAGTATGCCAAATTGTACTTGGTTGATGTAAAGATGCAACATAACATATGCACCATACAAGCCGAGATATGATCTTGGTTTCCACCAAGACAAAATACATTCTCCCTAAGGATATTTGCCCATTGGACCATAAAATCCTTAAGATTGCTTGAGAGCACTTCATAGCAATTCACATACCGCACATTAGAATGAAGGCTTCTCACAACGTTTCCATCACGCTCTTTCGAAATGATATCAAGGATAAATTCTGGATCAATTTTGGCGTGGTCATTTGGAGGTTTGTCGTTGGATTCCAAGAGAGCATCAAGTCTCCATTTGTCCGTGAAATGACAAGTGCCTTCATATGGCACACCATGAATTTCACCAAAGTTTTCGAGAGAATATTGAATGATTTGTTCGTTCAACAAGAATCGAATGAAGATTTCGCCATTGTATTCAAAGATAGAGTAAGTGCTAAAGAATTCTAGAAGAAACAAGGGGTATATATCTTCTTCTATGTAGAGCAAGCAATCAAACCCCGTATGCTCAAACATAGATTTGATATAGATATAACCCGTTATTCCCTCATCAACAACTCTACCCTCATGGAAATTTCGTGTTGAAAGTGATGAAAATGAGTTTCGAAGTTGAGTGGATGCAAAGGTTTGGGAAATGTTTGGCATATATTGTTTAGTGAGTTGATGATCCTTTTGGTATTGTGAAGGCATGATTAGTACCTAAATAAACACAAGAAAATATATTTCCAATCACTCATACGAAAAATAAAATCAAAAATCAAAATATGAGAATGTGTTATATCAATTTCTTGACAAACAAAGGATTGAATCCATATCATTCTCATGTTCACAATGTATCTATTCCATTATTAACCAAGAACATATGAACTATGGTGGATCAACAATGGACTAGAACATTGGTTTTTCAAAACAAGGTATTTAGGTAAGCATTAACAATGCAATTACCTATTTGTTCATGGGTTCATCTCAATTCCATCTTTTAACAAAATCATTTAGCCAATATTCGGATTTGTTCTACAAGTGGGTTTTAGTGAAATCTCAATGAATATGAACCTAAGGAATCATAGTAAAATAACATTACAACCCATATTCCTATTAAGGTTCTAATTCAATTTCAATTTTAAAAATCCCCAATTATAAAAGGATGAACCCTAGAACAAAATAGATGAAATTAAAAGAAAATACTTACTATTAATTGATGTTTGATGAAGGATGAGTGAAACCTACAACTTGGAATCAATTAATTTGAGTGATTGAAGGTTTTTGAAGCTTCAACAATGATGGAAAAAGGGGAACCCGACGGCTGTGTGTTTTTGGGAGAGAGAGGGTTTTGTTTGAAAAAGATTAAATTAATAAAACTGGCGCTCTGACAAGTTTTACTGCCCACGGTTCCTTATCGATAGAGAACCGCGGGTTTGAAACGCCAGAGATAAAGAACCGCCTACAGAGGTAGTTTTTTTATCAATGAAATACGCCAAATTTTTGAAAACCAAGTTTTCTAAAATACTTAAAAATATATCTTAAACCTTTTAGAATATCATTGGATCATCATAACACTAAACAATATGCCTTAATGAAGGATTACGAGTTGAATCGAGATCGAAAAGAACCGAAACGGACAAACGGCTACTCGTAGCGAAAAAGCAAAGTGGAGAGAAGCCAAGGGAAGTGAATCGAGACTAAGACCAATGCTCAAGGGATTAATGACAATCTTCAAATCGTGGAGACGAAGAGCTTGTGTCATATATAGTGGTTTAAGACGTGCCTTTCCGGCGAAGTGTTAAACGGCTTTGGTAATGAATAAACACAAAGCAAATATTGATGCATAGACTAGGATCACTCTCAATAATAGTCTTAGTCTAAACTAAAATATAAGCAAGGTATTAATTCACTTTCTCTCCCACAAAGGGCCTACTAACTGTATGGGTGCAAACCATGGATATCATGCTTGATACTTTAAGCTACTACTAACTCACTCTACATCACCATAGTGAGTCAAGTATCCAAGCAATGAAGGTTTGAGAGGATAAAATAAAAGAATCACAAACCACAAAAAAATGTCAAGGCAAGGATGTCGAGAACAAGCACATAATCAAGTAATGATCAAAAGAATGATCAAAGTGCGTGTGGAAGAACGAAAGCGTACCTTGGCCACAAAGAGCATTCCAATCCATCAAGGAATCAATGCAAAGCCCAACAATGACTATGATGAGTACTAAGTCTTCAAGGACTAGTATCATTCCCAATAATCTTGATATCATCATTCAAAGATGTTGAAGATCAATGAAGATGAGTCTTCTACAAGTGCAAGTAACTCAATCCACAACCAATTAAATGATTGATCTTCATGAGTACCTACACAAAGCAAGATGCAAACTAGTAGATACATTTCAAGAGTAGATCTAAAATACATAAAAGCTACTAATCTAAGAGGGATGCAATATTACCAATTAAAAGACCTCTTTTCCAAAAAAAAATTAGTTTTGACCAAAGAGAAACTTTAGTACAACTTGACTGTAACACCCTAGACCGGGTATCACAGTGGTGGATCGATGAGAAAATAGCTTACAAATCACAGATTCTAATTATATGATTTTTGAAATACAACTGAAGTAAACATTGATTTTGTACAATCGTTTAAATCGTTGAATAACATTTGTTATGATCATCCCAGTAAAAGATAATCCCCCGTCATTTTTATGCTCCTAAATGATGCTCAGTCCATGCTAAAATAATCTTGCTAAATCTCCTGGGAAAAAAATGCTTAAAACAGTCAACATAAAGTTGGTGAATTTATAGAGTTTTGTAAAATCATAGTTTAGGATTTTAAGTTGTCCTACATGGTATTGTTCAGTATTTGATATAAAAGTCAAATCTAAAGTTTCCAATTATTCCATTCCTTAATGTACTAAGCAGTATAAAATCAAGTTCAGTAAGTTTTATCAAGCAGAGCAAGATTAGGTTTAGTAATTCCTATATTTCCATTTCTGTATTTTACAAGGCAGTGTGAAATAATCAAGTTTAACATATCCAATATTTCCATTACCGTATTTTACTAAGTAGTGTTAAATAATCAAGTTTAGTATATCTAATACTACCATTATAGTATTTTACTAAGTAGTGTAAAATAATCAAGCTTAGTATATCTAATACTACCATTACTGTATTTTACTAAGTAGTGTAAAATAATCAGGTTTAATATTTCCAATATTACCATTACAGTATTTTACTACACAGGGTAACATAATCAAGTTTAGTAAGTTTTAATAAGCAGTGTAAAGTAACTAAGTTTAGCATTTCCATTATTCCCATTTTAGTATTTGCTAAGTAGTATATGATTAAGTTTTGTAACGCAAACCTATAGATAGTAGCAATGCACAAAGCATTTATACAAAAGATAACTAAATTTTCTATTAATCGAAACTGAAGCTTAACCTTCCATAGTTCTCAACAGATGAGAACGTAGTGTCCTACAAAAAGACACCCAAACCTAGTTCCAACATGGTATACATCTGTTGTCCCGGCCGAGACACAGTGAGCATGACTCACACAGATGGGGATGGTCAATCCCAAATAGATCTGTTTATAATATCGAGCGATTTACAACAATTTAACAGTTTCTACAATAGACAATAGTAATTAAGAGTACCCTTTCAATTTGCTTTCTGTAGAATAAATATCTATCATATTGTTTAAACAGATTACAGTTCAATTTACGTTCTATAAACTATATATCTATCAATCATATTGCCAAAACAGGTTACAGTTCAATTTTACATTCTATAAACTATATATCTATCAATCATATAGTCAAAACGGGTTGCAGTTCACTTTACATTCTATAATTAAATCATAGTAATATTGTCAAAACAAGTTGTAGTTATTTAATAGCATGTCTCCCCCTCGCGGGTTGAAAAATCATAAAAGAATTAAAAAGCGAGGCTATGAACTCACCTGTATAATACAGCTCGAGGATGATCAAGTATACAATCACTAAGCACACAGTACATCAAATACCTAAGCAATTAAGTATGTCTCAGTATATGCATAAATAATAAATGCATGCAGTTTAATTGGTCATACGTTTATTCTTGTTATTAATATATCACAGTATATTTAATTATTAAATATACTGTTATGATAATTAAATGTGCGTGTTGTTTATTTACTGTTTCAGTGTATTCTCGATGTTTATAAAATGTGTAAGACATTATAGTCTTTAAAATAAATTATTAATTTTATTAAATAATTTATTAGATTCCAAAAATAATAAATAAATTATTATTAATTAAATCCTGATTTATAACATGTTGATAAAAATATAATATTTTTTATTCTAAAACTTATTAAAATAGTTTTTGTGTACCAACCGTGGCTATTTTATAAAGACAGTGGGAATAACATGAAAACAGTGGTTACTTTATAAAAGAAGTGGAAACATAAGATGTTAGTGGAAACAGTGGTAATGATTAAGGCTAACGGTGGTAACTGTAAAGCTAACAGTGAAAACTGTTAAGCTTAACAGTGGGAACTGTTAGGCTAACAGTGGGAACTGTTAGGCTAACAGTGGGAACCTTTTGCTAGTTTAATACTAACGGTGGTAAGTTATACATGGTCAGTGGTAATATATGACTAACAGTGGAAACTAATACACTAGCGGTGGGAATATTCTACATGCATGTCTATATTACAACAAGGCATACCCCTAACGCTATATACATCTTGGCAGACCTTCGAGTACTCGTCATCAACAGTCCCAAACACCCCCTAAGCGTGCAGTTAATCCCAAACAACCCCTTAGGCTTCCTGTAGTCCCAAACACCCCCTAAACGGCAGATCTAGACACTCCCGACTACACCATCCAATATAGCCGCCATGCATGTTACTCCAACAGTAGATCCAAACAGTCACTTCATGTCGTCGTAACCCACAAATCCAAACAACCACCCTCCGCCTGTTATCCGTATATCCAAACACCCCCTTCTGCTTGTTATAAACCGCAGTACCAAACACGACCTTATGCTGTTGTAAACAGCATATCCAAACACTCTACTTGGGTTGTTTTCAGTGGTGATGATGCTGGTGACGGGCGGCTGCGAAAAGGATAGGGTGGTCACGTGGGATAACCAGATGGCACCACGGTTGGTTGTTGTTGGTTGTGGTGGCCACGAAAATGGTGGCTGGTGACCAGGGATCACGGTGGTGATGATGGTGATGTTGCATGTGGCGGCCATGGTGGTGATGATGCTGTGATGACGATGACAAGCTGCTGGTGGTGATGACTAGGGCTGCTACCATAGATCCGGCAGATCTATGAAGGTGGGGCTATGGTGAATGAGGGCTACGGTTGGAGATGATGAAGGTGCCACGGCAGGTGGTTGCATGGTGGCTGTGGTGGCCACGGAGGTGGTAAATAGCAGAGGTGGGTGGTGGCTGGTTGTAGGGTGGCGGTTAGAGTATAAATCCGGGACAAACACCCTTAAATTAGGTGGCAGCTGCGGGGTTTTGGCCACAACAATGGTGGTACAGATCATAGATCTACTAGATCTACAAGATAAAAGTGGCGGCAAAAATATTATAGTGGCGGGAAAAATGTGTCGGCTGCCACTTTGGAGTGAGAAAGGAGAAGTGGAGGCTAGGGTTAGTATGTGTTAGGTTTAGGGTTAAATGGAAGAGATGAAACCCTAAAACACATATATATACCCATTGAAAGATATAAAACCCATTTGCCATGTTCCTTATATTTTAGGGCTAGTGTTGCAATTATTTTGCAAGGGCTTAAAGTGTAACTTTCTTTATACGTTAGTTAATAAACGATTCGGATCTCGTTCATGGTTTACAAAATTTGATTCGTTAAACGGAAATCGCGTCATTGATTTTAAAATCATTTCTCCAATAAAATGAAGTATTTATGTGACTTATAATACAAAAGATCTGTTCGTTTATCTAAATGACGATAATTTATCATTTACCGTTTTAATAACATAAGTATCGTTTTAATAGAAATACTTCACATTTAATCACACCATAAATAAATGTAATATTAAACAATTTAATCAAATTGTTTATCAAGTATCTCTCGACAATAATTTATGTAATTAAATTATTAAATTGTCAGTACGCGGGTTGTACGACTCTTGTCAAATTTTAAATCCGATGATTTTCGTATTGCTTCAAAATAGTGTTTGAAGTATACATCGTTATTATTTATTGAACAAAAAATCTCGGGTTTTACACCATTCACATGCCATCTTGAGTTTCGTCCTTGAAACTCGATTAGTATTACTAGGTTGAGAAATGAGCTAAGATAATTGGGTAGACTCTTATTACATTTAATCATGGTAAAATCGTGGATTTTACAGCACCACCCCGTTATTTTAGCTTCGTCCTCAAAGCTATAAAAAACTTTGTCATCTGTTAGGGTATAGATGTCATAGATCTGAAGGTTCGTCTTAGACATGCTCAGAAACGAATGGTGCCAACAATGTAAAGACATATTTATTTAGATTGCTCTATAAGTTCGATTGGACAGTACCTGAGTGATGCTACCATTACGGATGAACAGAAAGCAATGCAAATAGATCTTTATTCGGGTCGCTCTATACATCCGATTGAGCAGTATTTCGATGCTGCTATCAGTTACGGATGGACAGAATTATCCAAAAGTTTGGCCGTCAATCTGATAAAGCGGTAGATGTTCATAGAACAAATAATGACAATTAAGAGAGGACAATTTAGGAAATTGTCAACTAGGAAAAGTTGATGTAGGGTTAACTACACTTAGTTGGTTAAGTTCACGACGCTTGATGTTCACTTGGAAACTTACGAGTCAAGATTTGAGGTCGGAGAGGGTTCCAGAACTGGACATGCTGATTCTGTTCAAGTTCAGATTGCTGCTCTGGCCATGAGCCAGGAGCAGAACATGACAGACGACCACAGCCTGTTGATAGTAGGCCAGGTGGGGTAAAATGTCATGCATAAGTGCATAGAGTCTCTCTCTCTCTCTCTTGGATCATATGGGCAGATGCCCAGATAGCACGAGGTTTTTTTGGGGGCCATGACCGACGAGGCCTTACAGTGGTTGTTGGTAGAGAACTACTACCTCCATCGGCATATTCACACCTTGGAGGGGGAATTCAGTATAAGACCCACATTTCTCTCACTGCACAAGGGCAGTCCTTGTCCACTTTCTTTGATCTTACAGCTGTTCGTCATGATGGAGTGACAGCAGAGACCGCCTACCTTCGAGGAACCGTTGGCAGACTTCGGTCCCAGTTGCTAATTGTACTCCGTTTGCTTGAGGAGTTCTGATTGGCTATACAGGCATTGCAGAGTACCATGTTGGAACTTGCGCCCTTACCAGCCCCACTAGTACCAGCCACATCTGGCAGACTTGCTAGGCATGATTTGAGTAGATGTATTAGATCTTTTGTTCACCATGATAAGCTCTCGGGTTGTATTCAATCTATCATGCACAATTCACGAGTCATTTGGAAGTTTAAGAAATCATTCGCCAAAACACAGTAAGTCCTGTGATGGTAAGTTGTAATGGTAGTTCATTACAATATGATATGATGAATGATAACAATAATGAAGCCGACAACGTGTGTGAAAACCAAATTTTTTTAGGGGTTTCACTCCACCTACCAGTTAATTTAGTTTCGTTCTCGAAGCTAAATGATGAAGTTACTCGCCCAGGGAACAAGTGAGGATACTTTTCCTTGAACGTGTCATCTTGCGAACTCAAGTTTAAAGTCGTAGGTGACATTTAGAATGTAGTCACTAATATGCTCTTGTGTCAACAATTATACTCGAAAGGCTTTCGGGTATACTTCTAGCATGTGGAATACATAAATTAGTTTGACACAAAAGCTGTAACCAACTGAATGGTTAAGATTATTGTTGTTGATGATTGGGTAGGAAGTTGCAAAGAATCTGCTTCATTTGTGGCTGAGCTGGGGCATAAGTTGCGTAGAAAGAAGTACTTCCAATGATGGAAATCAAAGAAGATACCAAGAATAAAGAAGTGTGCATCTTGTGTGATGCTGGAAAGGTTGCGCGTTCAATGTTAGTGGTCCAAAATTTGCACAAATTCTGACTTCTAAAAGGAGGAAGTCATTCAATTCAAGGCTTGTTGGACAATGGTATTGTCGAACTAATTGGACTTGAAGAGGAAGAAGATTCGCGAAAAGTATGGAACATTAAATGTCTCTTTCTGGAAAATGACAACATAACCTTACAAAGTATAATCCATTGAGAGTTGGACATGTCTTTGATGCTTGGATTTGCCTTCCTCGTCGATCCAAGAAATGTGAGCTAAGAAGATAGGACATCCTCTTACCAAGTATTTCTAGGTTTCGGTACAAGAAATGACGCTAAGTCTAGTGTCGATAAAGTCCGTGTTACCGTCTCCTCGAATGTTCGATGTTTCATTTCCTCATGGCAGATGAACCAGCTTTATGTTTTGTAATGACCTTAAGGAGGTCAAACGCAACAGAAGTGGACACTCTCAAAGAGTCAAAAGCAGCAGGAGTGGATACCCCCAAAGGGTTCAAATGCAGCGGAAAAGAACACTCCCAAAGGAGTCAAATGCAGCGGAAAAGAACACCCATAAAAGGGTCGAATGCAGCGGAAGAGAATACTCCCAAAAGGGTCGAATGCAACAGAACGGATTAAAATTAGTCGAAAGTCAATAGCACAATGCTATGATCCAATATGAATCTTCCTTAGGTTTCTAGATGATGATATAATAATGATATCAGTAGTAAGTTATCTTAAAGATAAGATATTACTTGAGGAAATCGCGAGTCAAAAGGAATACGTTACGTAGTTGGATAATTAATATAAATAATGAGTCATGTCGAATATATTTAAGCTCATGTGATTATAAATTTCTATTTACATCGATAAGCGTCCTCATCCATGTAAGGTGAAATTTATAACTCCATTCGGTGACCTATGATTTCTTTATTCAAATGAACAAGCGTCCTCACTCGTTTCAATAAGGATTTCATAGCCCACATTTCCTAAATATTCCCGGCAAGGCTTATTATTTGAAATATAATATCTAAGAAAACAGATATTATTAAGATACTTTATAGCCCGTTTATTTATAACTTTTCGTCTTCGAGCGTCCCATTCCACCTTGATACGTATTTTTATAAATAAACTTCTGGTCCGGTGGCTTATGGTTTCACCTTTAGACGTCCCATTCCGTCTAAAGACGAAATCATAATTAACTTAAGATCAAGAGACTCAGGTCCCATATGAAAAATATGGAATCATAAGTATCTTGATTTGGGTCCCACCGCATCATTTAAGGATGCAAACTTATCCAGATAATACCACATGATATTATTAAAAGCACGCGTATATGAGTCGTTAATAAGTCGTGTTCCGTAGATATACGTACAAAATCATAAGCGAGAGAAAATACATGTTGATGCGCGATAACGTGCGCAAGGGTACGCATCAAACAAGGAGTTCATATGTATAATATAATATAATAATATATGACAATCATAAGCATAGGCATTATATCCTATAATTCTTTCTAATAAGGTATATATATATATATATATATATATATATATATATATATATATATATATATATATATATATATATATATATATATATATATATACATATATATATATATATATATATATATATATATATATATATATATATATATATATATATATATATATACAACAACAAGCTCAAACATTATATAAAATGTAGTACATGAGATAATGCTCCCTAGTCTATTATTAAATGACCCAACATGTACTGTTGTTGTAATCCGTTTTCATTAAGTGGCCCGTCAGTTATCCTAGTAGTCAAAATAGACTAACCGGTTCCTATTCACCAAATAACTATGTAAAGATAGTATACTCAAGTTTTAATACATTAGATGAAATAAAGGTTCTAGGGTTTGCTTAAGTTTCGGTTATTGGCAAAACAAGTCCCCCTATATTTTATCAAATGTACACTTTCCGGTTCTTAATAGCTTTAGTCCTTAGGGTTTCTAGTATTTTCGAGAGATGGTGAAAATAGTCCCTCTATTTAACATTAGGTTTTATAACTTCCAAAAAGTGGCGAACTAATCCTTAGGGCTTCTAATTGTTTCGGCTGATTACACCATTAGTCCTTAGAGTCATAAAATGACAATCTAGCTTCCAAGAATTTACAAAAGTGGTCCTTAAGGTATAATAAGTCACGAATGGCACTTATTAACCCCTACACTTTCAAATATCTACAATATTAGTCCTTGTAATTTCTGTTTTATCAAGACAAGTTTCAAATGTCATGGTTTAATCCATAAGTCTTATAAACTAACATTCTTAGTCTAAAAGTTTTTATAAATTATTTCTGGTATAAAAACTTTATTCAAGTATAACATCACTAAGTGGGCTTATTAAATGTGCCAAAAGAGTTAATGGGCTTCCCAAACCCTTATTAAGCTTACAAGATCCATTAATAATTTTTGAGCTAAGGACTTCTTAATGGGCCCTATTACATTTTTAGATCCATTAATATTTCAAGATTTGCTAAGTGGGCTCACAAGGCGCTAAATGGGCCTATTCAAGTTTTGGGCTATTGTTACATGGTCTTAAGTAGTCCATTAATAATATTAATCATTTATCTAGGTGTGAAGGTTATGAAACCTTACAAGCTTATTACTGGTTTATAAAGATTAAGTCATGATCTCCAAAGAAAAATTTATAAAATCTAATTTTAGATTTTTCCCCAACATTTTATTAGATTTTTCAATATTTATAAAATCTAATTAGGTTTACTAAAGATTTATAAAAATATAGCTTAGATTTCCCCCAAGATTTTGCAAGACGCATATTATTCAGTTAGATTTTTTTATAAAAATCAATTTAGATTTTCCAAGATTGAGTAAAATATATAGATCTATTTAGATTTTTAGAGACTTAAAAATCTTCTTAGATTTTCTAACAGGTTCTACAGATTCTGTTTGATTTCCAAATGTTTCCAAAGATTTTAGTTAATTTCCATTTAAATATTCCCAATGGTTTGTTATGTATTAGATTGTTCGTGGTTAAAATGCATTGTTCAGGCCATCATACTTTAGAAGCCATTATATAAACATTTGAGGAGCGAGGGCACTTTAAATCGTAAACCCAACCACTCAGTCATAACGTAATATCGAGATGGAACATCTTTAGTATAAAGCTCCCTACTAACATGGCATGTTTATTTGTTTTATTGTAACTTGAGTATTTAATATTTCTATAATAAATATTAAATAGTCATAATACGTAAATACGTACAGAGTTATCATATAATACAATCAACCTATATCAATGCATATAATAATGAATGAGCACTTAAATCATATAGTTATGCATGCTCTCTATGCTGTATGCTTTCTAAGTATGTCCCAAAAAAATATCCCCAAAAGATTTTTATAAAGTTATAGTCCAGCTTTTAAATAAAAGAAAAATATTTTTATTCTTATTTTATTTAAAAATTTATCTGGTTCGCTATAACTAAAGCTCTGATACCATTCTCTGTAACACCCCCAGACCAGGTATCACAGTGGTGGATCGATGAGCAAATAGCTTACAAAGCACAGATCATAATTATATGATTTTTGAAATACAATTGAAGTAAACATTGATTTAGTACAATCGTTTAAATCGTTGAATAACATTTGTTATGATCATCCTAGTAAAAGATAATCCCCCGTAATTTTTATGCTCCTAAATGATGCTCAGTCCATGCTCAAATAATCTTGCTAAATATCCTGGGAAAAATATGCTTAAAACAGTCAACATAAAGTTGGTGAATTCATAGAGTTTTGTAAAATCATAGTTTATGATTTTAAGTTGTCCTACATGGTATTGTTTAGTATTTGATATTAAAGTCAAATCTAAAGTTTCCAATTATTCCATTCCTTAATTTACTAAGCAGTATAAAATCAAGTTCAGTAAGTTTTATCAAGCAGAGCAAGATTAGGTTTAGTACTTCCTATATTTCCATTTCTGTATTTTACAAGGCAGTGTGAAATAATCAAGTTTATCATATCCAATATTTCCATTACCGTATTTTACTAAGTAGTGTAAAATAATCAAGTTTAGTATATCTAATACTACCATTACAGTATTTTACTAACTAGTGTAAAATAATCAAGTTTAATATATCTAATACTACCATTACTGTATTTACTAAGTAGTGTAAAATAACCAGGTTTAATATTTCCAATATTTCCATTATAGTATTTTACTACACAGGGTAAAATAATCAAGTTTAGTAAGTTTTACTAAGCAGTGTAAAGTAACTAAGTTTAGCATTTCCATTATTCCCATTTCAGTATTTGCTAAGTAGTATATGATTAAGTTTAGTAACGCAAACCTATAGATAGTAGCAATGCACAAAGCATTTATACAAAAGATAATTACATTTTCTATTAATCGAAACTAAAGCTTAACCTTCCATAGTTCTCAACAGATGAGAACGTAGTGTCCTACAAAAAGACACCCAAACCTAGTTCCAACATGGTATACATCTGTTGTCCCGGCCGAGGCACAGTGAGCATGACTCACCCTGATGGGGATGGTCAATCCCAAATAGATCTATTTATAACATTCGGGCGATTTACAACAATTTAACAGTTTCTACAATAGACAATAGTAATTAAGAGTACCCTTTCCATTTGCGTTCTATAGAATAAATATCTATCATATTGTTTAAACAGATTACAGTTCAATTTACGTTCTATAAACTATATATCTATCAATCATATTGCCAAAACAGGTTACAGTTCAATTTTACATTCTATAAACTATATATCTATCAATCATATAGTCAAAACGGGCTGCAGTTCAATTTACGTTCTATAATTAAATCATAGTCATATTGTCAAAACAAGTTGCAGTTATTTAATAGCATGTCTCCCCCTCGCGGGTTTGAAAAATCATAAAAGATTTAAAAAGCGAGGCTATGAACTCACCTGTATAATATAGCTCGAGGATGATCAAGTATACAATCACTAAGCACACAGTACATCAAATACCTAAGCAATTAAGTATGTCTCAGTATCTGCATAAATAATAAATGCATGAAGTTTAATTGGTCATACGTTTATTCTTGTTATTAATATATCACAGTATATCTAATTATTAAATATATTGTTATGATAATTAAATGTGCGTGTTATTTATTTACTGTTTCAGTGTATTCCTGATGTTTATAAAATGTGTAAGACATTATAGTCTTTTAAATAAATTATTAATTTTATTAAATAATTTATTAGATTCCAAAAATAATAAATAAATTATTATTAATTAAACCCTGATTTATAACATGTTGATAAAAATATAATATTTTTTATTCTAGAACTTATTAAAATAGTTTTTGTGTACCAACCGTGGCTATTTTATAAAGACAGGGGGAATAACATGAAAACAGTGGTTACTTTATAAAAGTAGTGGAAACATAAGATGCTAGTGGAAACAATGGTAATGATTAAGGCTAACGGTGGTAACTGTAAAGCTAATAGTGGAAACTGTTAAGCTTAGCAGTGGGAACTGTTAGGCTAACAGTGGGAACTGTTAGGCTAACAGTGGGAACCTTTTGGTAGTTTAATACTAACGGTGGTAAGTTATACATGGTCAGTGGTAATATATGACTAACAGTGGAAACTAATACACTAGCGGTGGGAATATTCTACATGCATGTCTATATTACAACAAGGCATACCCCTAATGCTATATACATCTTGGCAGACCTTTGAGTACTCGTCATCAGCAGTCCCAAACGCCCCCTAAGCGTGTTGTTAATCCCAAACAGCCCCTTAGGCTTCCTGTTGTCCCAAACACCCCCTAAACGGCAGATCTAGACACTCCCGACTCCACCATCCAATATAGCCGCCATGCATGTTACTCCAATAGTAGATCCAAACAGACCCTGCATGTCGTCGTAACCCACAGTTCCAAACAGCCCCCCTATGCCTGTTATTCGTATATCCAAACACCCCCTTCTGCTTGTTATAAACCGCAGTACCAAACACCACCTTATGCTGTTGTAAACAGCATATCCAAACACCCTGCTTGGGCTATTTTCAATGGTGATGATGCTGGTGATGGGCGGCTACGAAAAGGAGAGGGTGGTCACGTGGGATAACCAGATGGCACCACGGTTGGTTGTTGTTGGTTGTGGTGGCCACGAAAATGGTGGCTGGTGACCAGGGGGTCATGGCGATGATGATGATGATGTTGCATGTGGCGGCCATGGTGGTGATGATGATGTGATGACGATGACAAGCTGCTGGTGGTGATGACTAGGGCTGCTACCATAGATCAGGCAAATCTATGAAGGTGCGGCTGTGGTGAATGAGGGTTGCGGCTGGAGATGATGAAGGTGCCACGGCAGGTGGTTGCATGGTGGCTGTGGTGGACACAGAGGTGGTGAACAATGGAGGTGGGTGGTGGCTGGTTGTAGGGTGGCGGCTGGAGTATAAATCCGTGACAAACACCCTTAAATTAGGTGGTGGCTGCGGGGTTTTGGCAACAACAATGGTGGTACACATCATAGATCTACTAGATCTACAAGATAAAAGTGGCGGCAGAAATATTATAGTAGCGGGAAAAATGTGGCGGCTGCCACTTTGGAGTGAAAGAGGAGAAGTGGAGGCTAGGGTTAGTGTGTGTTAGGGTTAGGGTTAAATGAAAGAGATGAAACCCTAAAACACATATATATACCCATTGAAAGATATAAAACCCATTTGCCATGTTCCTTATAGTTTAGGGCTAGTGTTGCAATTATTTTGCAAGGGCTTAAAGTGTAACTTTCTTTATACGTTAGTTAATAAACGGTTCGGATCTCGATCATGGTTTATAAATTTTGATTCGTCAAACGGAAATCGCGTCATTGATTTTAAAATCATTTCTCCAATAAAATGAAGTATTTATGTGACTTATAAATACAAAAGATATGTTCGTTTATCTAAATGACGATAATTTATCATTTATCCTTTTAATAATATAAGTATCGTTTTAATAGAAATACTTCACATTTAATCACTCCATAGATAAATGTAATATTAAACAATTTAATCAAATTGTTTATCAAGTATCTCTCGACAATAATTTATGTAATTAAATTATTAAATTGTCGGTACGCGGGTTGTACGACTTTTGTCAAATTTTAAATCTGATGATTTTTGTATTGCTTCAAAATAGGTTTTGAACTATACATCGTTATTATTTATTGAACGAAAAATCTCGGGGTTTACACCATCCACATGCCATCTTGAGTTTCGTCCTCGAAACTCGATTAGTATTACTAGGTTGAGAAATGATCTAAGATAATTGGGTAGACTCTTATTACATTTAATCATGGTAAAATCGTGGATTTTACATTGACCTTCTAATTTGAGGAGACAATGGATCGATCCAAGTTTTAATGTACAATATACTTCAAAGATCTTGAGTGACCATCGCTCTGACACCAACTGTAGAAACTAGAAGGGGGGGGTTGAATAGTTTCTCTTCGATTAGTCACCTAATTAAAATTACTTTCAATTAGGTTTGTATCAAAACTATCTTTTTCTTGAAGCTAAGTTTCATAATGATTAGGTTCAATTCAAATGCATTAGCAATGGTGATAGGTAAGTGTAATGATAATAAAATAAGTAAAGAGTAAGGAAAGAGACAACCTAATGAGAAGACACCAAGATTTATAGTGGTTCGACAACGAGGCTCTATCCTTGTTTCTACTCCACTCCTCGAGTACACCTACTCGAGATTTACACTATATCCACAAGCTCCCTTCTTGGCGGAGAAAACCTTACATCGTCGCTTACATTATTTTCCGACACTAAGCTAAATGTCGAGACCTAATCTTTAGCTAGGACCAATCTACACAACGTAGCCTACTTCACAATTTAACGACACAAGGCTAGATGTCGAGTTCTAATCTCAAGGTAGAACCAATCTTCACGACGTTACCCACTTCACCATTTTACGACACAAGGCTAGATGTCGAGTTCTAATCCAAAGCTAGAACCAATCTTCACGACTCTTCACTTTGAAGCTAAGTGATAACTTCACACAACATAACTACTAATCACTTTCAAGTTTAGTGAGAACTCACAAGACACAACCACATCACTTTATAGTTTAGTGAGAACTACTACACAATCTATTACAACTCAACTAGACATATCCAAGTACACACATGTAGCTTGGATCTACACAACATAAATCCAAGCAAACACATATGCAATGGATGTACACAACAAATCCAAGTATTCACAAATAGCTTGGATAAACACAACTAGTCCAAGTATTCATAAATACAATGGATTAACATAAAACAAAAAGGCTAACATGATGAACATGAATAATTCATGGTATCATCTTTATCACAACACTAGTGAGTGAGTGATCTTCTCTTTGGACAAGGTAAAGGAGGGGATCAAGAGGATAATCATATGTAAACATACTTAACACATTAAGTGATCATTTACTAATGATTATGCTATAGAAAAGAGAAAAGGGGCAGAGAAAAACATCCAAAAAGGGTTATTGGAAAATGAGTTTTGATCCACTATTTATAGGAGACAAAGTGCAACGGCTAGCTGGGCGCGGTTCCTTATCTAGCCCGGCGGTTCCTTATCGCTAGAGAACCGCCTAGCTATTTAAAGGACCGCCCAGTAGACTAGGCTCCGATTTTGTCTTTTAGTGGGGTAGGAATATTTGAGTTTTTAAAACTTTCAAAGGATATTCTTATGGCATATGGAATATGCCATGTTCAAATTTACATTTTCCATTTTAATAAACACATTTTCTTAAAAAGAAAGTTTATTAAAAAAATATTTTGTCATATTAATAAAAGTGAGTTTTAAGGATAATCACTTTGATGATCACTAAGTATGATTAAGAAAAGTTAGTGATATGATTATTACCTTGATGATAGTGTTAGTTAAATAATTCGTTTTGTGTTTTACACTAAATGTGTTGTATAGTTTGTTGTGATCAAAACTAAGAAAGATTAGTTAACACTAATAATGTTTTTAGGCATCACTTGCATTAACACAATCTAAGACTTATGCAGAATTAACACTTAGAACAAAGAACAAAGCAGAACACAATGTTTACCAAACTTATACTTGTATTGATACTCGATGCGTACAATGAAAGTATAAAACGTATATCAATACCAAACCCTAAGATCTCCTTTTATAACATAAGGAGTCTTGAACAATAATCCACCTATCAACTATTTTAGGAAAAGATAAATATTAAGAATACAATGTAGAACATATATTTTCCTAAATATACAAAACGTGTTGACAATGTAGTTGACAATAAATGGGATTTCCTTTGTCAGTGCCTTGAGTTGTCTTGTCAATGCTCATTCTGTCGGCGCCTTGATTACTCTTGTCAGCGTCCAAAATCCTCTTGTCAGCGGCATAATGACTTAGCTAATTTTATTCCCAACAATCCTCCCCTAAACTTGATACTTACTCTAATGATCAAGTTTCTGAATAAAAACAAAATACAAAGAGGATTCTTACAAATAAAACCTACTGAATCTGAGAATATATAAATCTCATAAAGTCTATGCTAACATCACTGGTGTAATCAACTTCAAGCCTGGTGCTGATCAACTTCTTCAATAATTCTTGTGACAGTTGATACTTCTCATCTATCAACAAGTATTCTGCAAACTTTGTAGTACTAAGATGGAACACACCAGCAGCTGAATACAAATTCCACTTCAAGCTACTCAAATCAACCAGATCCAACCATACTGGATTAGCAGCATCATGAACAAACATCCTTCTAAATGTTGTCCAGATTTTTATTCCACTGAAAGATGTAGGAGCTTCAGCCTTATACATCTCCTTCATTAAACTCCACAGAGTTTCTACATCCTCCATATCCAAGCTAGCAAACAATGAAACCAAAGAAGTAAAAGTATGTACCTTATCACCAGCCCTGGTGATTTTCCAAAAACCTATAGAATCTTCTTCATACTTGATGATTGGGTTTCTAAAGTCCAAAGGTACAACAGCAGCTAAATCAGATGCCATCAAAGGAGAAAGTGCCATGTTCTTCTTCAAAACTACTTCATGTGGATTCAATGGATCAAGATTTCAAAATTTTATCTTGGATCCCTTCTTCACTGGTTTTGGCACAAGAGATTCCCTTTTAATCTTCATTGCCTCCTTTATTTCTTCCTGTCTTTCCACTAAGAGCATCCTAAAAGTATTTTCCTCACAAACTCGCTCCCAAATAGGATAGGCATAGTACTCCAACTGTGCAAAAGAGAGCTTCTTCAACTTTGCAAATGTCCATCCTGTTTGGTGACACCTAAGTAGCATATAATAAAGCTCCCTTCTGGCTATCTTGTTTTCATAAAGTATCCTATTTGCCCTATGCTTCAAAATGATTTTGCAATCATTCTGAATTCTCAGCAGAACCTCGAAAGCCCAAATTTGTTCTGTTAAGGTAGTGTTTGGAGTTTCTTGACAAACTTGTTCCCATATTAAATACAAATTTGAAACATTGGGAACATCAAATTCTACCTGTTTCTTCAATTCTCTGAGCTTTTCCCTAGCCAGCTTATCCTCCATATACTCCAATTTCTCTAAGTCCACAAAATTGCTCATCCTAGTAGTTGATCCAAGTGAACTTTCATCATCATCACTATCACTATCACCCTCACTCTCATATTCAGATGAGAGAATTTGAGCTTCAATACTTCCTTTCCCAAGTCCTTTCTTTTCTTGCTCTTGTAACTGATGAGCAAGCATAGCATCAACCTGTTGCTGGACTGCATCCTTGGGAACAGTTTTTTCTACTAAAACAGCTTTACCCTTATCCACTGGATCAATAATGGGAAAAGTAGAAAATGGTACCTGAGTGGAAGTCTCCTTGATCATCAATGGTGGTTGGGATACACCAGCCGAACTAGGAGTTCTATCAGCGGCTGAAATAGTTATGTCAACGTTCAAATTACTCTTGTCTGAGTCTGAAAGTCCACTTGCTTGCAACATCATCTCTGTGAAAGACTGCTGCATAGGGGTAACCAAAAGAGGAATAACTTGTTCCTTCATCCCTGCAAGCGCCTATTCTACATCTTTTGTCCCATAAGAACCTTCATGGGACCCTTTATCACTTACAAGCGCCTATCCTCTCCTTTGTAAGAATCATCTTCTTGGGACATCACCATGGCTTTCCTTTTCCTAGATCCAGCAGCTCCCAAAATAACTATCCTCTCCCTTAAATGATTGAGTTTAAGGCCTTGATCTGTGAGTTTTTGTATAAGTTCTACATTGGAATTTTGCAAGCCAATGCAGATAGCCGTCAATTCCAAAATAGATAGTGGTTGCAGATTGCCCTCCTCCAAAATTGGGATTTGACTCCTCAACATGGATTCATCAGGAAAAATTCTCCCAGCTTCATGGATAGGACCACTAGAGGAGAAGACTCTAGTAGTCTTTTGTCTCTTCTGCAGTCTAAAATCAAAGGGTTCAGAAGATGAGGTGGATTGGCGAATATGTGCTTGGGGTGGTGAGGTGACAGCGGGTGTGGTGGTTGTGTCAGCGGCTGAAACGCGAGTGTCAGGGACTGACGGTTGGGGGTCAATGGTCATTTGTTCAACAGGGTGAGGTGAAGGTGGTTGTTGTCCAGGTTCAGGTTCAGGTTCAGGCAGTGGTTGAGGGTTCTGGGCTGCTCCAATAACAACCAACATGGGAGGGGTCAAAGGTAAGGGTCAAAAAGGCTGAGTGTTCATGGACATAAAAATCTTTGCTTATTGAGTAGGGATCTTATAAAAGTTGTCATGATCCCTACTACAATAACCTTGTTGCTCAAAAACCATTTGTAATACCCAGGGTAAGCAAGAGTCATATTGCTACCCTTGTTGTGCAACATGCCCTCAAAAATCATGTGAGAAAAATTATATTTTTGCCCAGTAGCCATAAAAACAAGAGCACAAGTGAATGAACGACTAATTTCGTTGAAATATGTACACTTGGGACTAAGACATTGAAGGAGGACATGTATTAAGAACTTCCAGGTTGGGGGAAATTGTAGTTTTGAATACTTGTTTGTTTTTCCCTCTGGGGGCAAATCATACCCCAAGCCTTGAAGTCCATCCTCTATCTGCTCAATGGGAAGGGTAGTCACACCATCAACATCATCAAGTCGTAAAGTTTGACGAATAAGAGCTTTAGTGACCACCCGTTTGGTCCCATGAACAGTCCTAAATAATGTAATCACTCCATCAAGTGTTTCAAAACTAGCAGTGTTCCAAAACTGCTTGATGTGTGATAGGAATGAATGGAGCATGAGTCAAAGCATACCTTAGGTTAGAAGCCAAAAGATACTTAATCATTCGAGTATACTAGGGATGAAGATTAGGATCAACCTCAAGAGAGGCAACCATATTATGTTGATCCCTGAATCCCAATGTAGCACCATCAGGTTTGAATAATGGAGCCATGAAAACTGTTGTGAAAAGCTTTAAGATAAAGAAAAATGAGAATTTTGATTATGGAGAAAGATAGACAAACAAGCAAGTTACCATGTTTAAACAGAATGAGCCGTATATATAGGAGGTAAGCTAAGTTACTATTGGTTGAAAAAGAGGTAAATTATTCAAAAAGTAATGATTAAAATCTTGAAAAATAATAACTTATGTCTTAGCTATAAAAGAAATTACCAAATCCCATAAAATTATTGCCCAAAATATCGCAAAAGAAAAAACTAGGTGGGACCTAGTGTTCTTCAACGGTCAAAATATGAGTATCAGCGGGTAACGACTATATTTGTCAACGTGTAAATCATGCCATGTCAGCGTTTGAAAATGTGCTTGTCAGCGTCTAAACCACTTATGTGTCAACGGCCAAAAATAAAAAGTAATAAAATAAAAAGACCTTATCAAAGAGGTTTACCCTAATGAAGATAACTCTTTTTCTGAAAATGACTGAAGTTTTGTTGATCCCAAACTTAGATCGATTAAGCTTTGTGTATACGAGATTAGATCAAGTACTACACGTAGAGAAACCTTTGCTTATAAATAAAGTAACAAAGTGTTATGCGGAATTAACACTTGATCTAAAACACAAAGATGTTAAACAAACTTTCACTTGTATTAGAATGATTCTTGTTGATTACAATGAAAGAGGTTTAACTTGCGAATACTTATGAAAACTGATATCAGACTTTAACCTAAAAGACCTTCTTTTATAGAACAAGAAGTCTTGTACAATAAGCTACGAATCAACTATTCTAGGTAAAGATAATAATAGAAAATACAATGTTGTGCTTATCTTTACCATACATAAATAAAGAAACAAATAAACTAAAGATAAGTATGAAGATATTCCATCAGTGTCAATCTTCAAGGCTGTCAGCGTTGACTTCTTCAATGTCAACGCTTGGCTGTCAGCGTCCAATGTCTTCTTATCAGCGTTGACATTCTTCTTATCAGCGTCTAGTGAACTGACCCATATTTTATTCCCAACAATCCTCCCCTAAACTTGATATCCATTCCAATGATCAAGTTTCTGAATAAAAAACTTAAGGCTTAGGAGGAATCTTGCAATAACTTCTTATGTTGGTGATAAACATATCTGATCAAGTCCTTGGCCACATCACTAGTATAATCAATCTCCAAGGGTGTCTCTAGCATCTTCTCCAACACTTCTTTGGACAAGAAATAGTCAGCATCCACAAGTAGATATTCTGAAAACTTTGTAGAGCTCATATGAAATACACCACAAGTAGAATACAGCCTCCAATGAATATTACTGAGATCATCTTCAAGATCCTTCCATATGGCAGGATCTGCTTCTTTTGGACCACACAAAGTCATAAATGTGTTCCAAAGTCTTATTCCATTTGCTGAAGTAGGTGCTTCAGCAGTATACTTGGCCTCTATTAATCTCCATAGATGCACCAAGTCTTCTCTGTCTATGCTTGCAAATATAGAAATAACTGAAGTGAAAGTATGTACCTCCTTTCCAAATCTGCCAATCTTCCAAAATCCACACTCATCTTCATCAAAACTGATAATTGGATTTCTGTCATCTAGAGGTACTACATTTACCAAATCTGAAGCTTCCAATGGAGAAAGCTTGAGATGCTTCCTTATAACACCTTCAGTTGGAAAATACACATCCATGTCTTTAGGAAATTGGAAAGGATCTCCTTTCTTCACTGGTCTTTGAGCAATCCTCATTTCCTTTTGAATCTGCATTTCCTCAGCAAGCTCTTGTTTCCTTTCTTCTGAAAGAAACCTGTAGACATTCTGTTCTTGCACCTTCCTCCAAATAGGATGTGCCCTATACTCTAACTCCTCAAAAGATAAAGCCAGTAGCTTCTTTGATGTCCAATTAGGCTGATGGCATCTAAGCAACTTATAGTACAACTGCCTTCTATCTCTTTTGAGCCAGGTCTTGACCTCTTGTGCATTAAACCTCATAATCACCTTTATGTCATCTTGTACCCTAAGAAGTATTTCCAACCCCCAAATTTGATCTGATAAACTCATACCTGGGTTGTCCATAACCTTGTCTTCCCAAGCATGGTACATTCTGGTTATTTCTGGTAGGTCCCAATCAATCTGATTCTTCAACTCACTCAACCTTTCCTTTGCTAGCTCATCCCCATATTCAAGCCTTTCTGGATCTTCAATAATCTGAATACTTGAATCTGAGCTATCACCTTCTTTATCATCACCACTTTCTTCCTCACTCTCAGAAACAACAAATGGTGATCTTCTACTCCTCTTCAAATCTCTTTCCAAAAGTTGTGCAGCCAACTGTTCATCAAATGCAATTTGTGCTGCATCTTTCTTTGGAACATCTTCTTCAATCAAAATACCTTTACCTTTGTCTTTTGGGTCAATAATAGGTAAAGTAGAAGAAGAAACCTGTGTGGACACATCTTTAATGATTGTTGATGGCTGGAATACATCAACACCACCTACAACTTTATCAGCGTTCAAGTTACTCCTATCAGCGCCACGATTACCTTTGTCAGCGCTGGATGTGTCAGCGTTCAAACCTGTATCAGCGCCCAATGTTTCTTTGAAAGTTCCTTCCAAGTTTAATGGTGTCACCTTGGATGTATCAATAACTGGGTGCTTCTTCAAGTTGGTGAGAGCTTCAGCAACCTGTAAAGACTCACTAAATTGTGAACTCTTTTCTGAACTCTTCTCACTAGCTGTATGAATCAGCTCATCCTCCTCATCCTCTTCATCCTCCCCTTTGGAAGATTCCTCCATTAGACTCCTGCTACTTGGATTCTCCAAAACAGTTACACGCTCCCTCAAAACTTAGAGTTCACGTCCCTGTTTGTTGACAATTTGTACAAGACTGACATTTTGCTTTTGCAAGCTAATGACAGCCGCCTTCAATTCAGTCATAGTCATAGGTTCCAATCTGCCCTCAGCTAGAATGGGAATTTGACCTCCCAAAATAGAATCATCGGGCATGGATGAGGTCTTAATGATGTTGGGACTGTCTTGACCAGCTTCTAAGCCTGTGTCAATAGCCCCAGCCTCACCCATGTCACCAGCCACACTTGTGGAGGTGGTTCTCTCTGCTACAAGGCTAGGATCACTAGAGGAGAACACTCCAGTAACCCTTTGGCGTTTATTCAACCTAGATTGTAAGGGGGTGGAAGATGATGTAGATTGTGTGGGTGTTGGTTGGTTAAGGGGTGTTTGGGATTGTTCAGGGAGTGTATCAGTGTTGGGATTGGCTGTGTCAGCGCCCACATTTTGAGTGTCAGCGCGGGGTTGGTCAATGTCCATGTTTTCTGGTGAAGGTAATGGTTCATGAATAGGCTCAAGTTGGGGTTCAGGGTCTGGTTGTGGTTGTGCAGCCTGAATTACTTCAAGCATGGGTTGGGTAAGAGGTATGGAGTCGTTTGTGGAGCTCATTTTAGCAAAAATGGTTTTCTGTTGTTTAGGGATCTCATAAAAAGTGTCATGATCCCTAGAACAATACTCTTGTAAATCAAAGACCATTTGCAAAAATCTAGGGTAAGCCAAAGTCATTTTACTTCCCTTATTTTTACACATCCCTTCAAAAATCATTTTTGAAAAATTATACTTAAGCCCACGTGTTAGACAAACCAAAGCACTTGCAATTGACCTGTTTATTTCATTAAAAGAAGTACATTTTGGACTTAAGCATTGTAAAAGGACATGTATCAAATATTTCCAGTCAGAGGGAAATTCCTGCTTATGATATTTATTTAAAGTGACATCAGCAGAAATAGGATAACCCAATTCCCTAAGACCTTGTTCTATTGTTGCAATGGCAAGGGTAGTCACACCATCAGCGTCATCAAGACGCAAAGCTTGGCGAACCAAGGCTTCAGTGACCACCCATGTTCTTCCATGAACAGTAGATGTTAATGTGGTCACTCCATTAGCTGTTGTGGAACTAACATTGTTCCAAAACTGTCTAATGTGTGCGACAGGGACTAATGGTGTATGAGAAAGTGCATACCTCAATGAAGATGCATTTAAAAATGCCACCATCTGTGAATACTGAGGAAACAAATCATCATCAGCAGTCAAGTAAGCTACCATATTGTGTTGGCTCTTGAACTTTAATGTTAAATTCTTTGAGTTGAACTTGGGTGCCATTTTGAAAGCTGTTTAGGTTATGTGAGATGGGAAAAATCTAGGAGAAAAATGTTAGACAAGAAAATATGAATACCCAGAATAAAAAGATTAGCCAAATTTATAGGAGAGATACATGATTTTGATTGGTCAAAAATGAGGCGGTTATATTCAAAGAATAATGATGAAAATATTGAATCAAATATAACTTATCTCATGCATTAATTAAAAGTAACTTCTCCCCAAAATTACGGCCAAAGATTAGTCAAAAAATAACAACTGGGTAGGGCCCACTAGGTGTCAACGGTCAAAAGTAGACCATCAGCGCCCAACGGCTATATTTTCTTGTCAGCGTTTGCCTAAAGCCTTGTCAGCGTCACGATTGGACGTAACAGCGTTTGGAGAAAAACTTGTCAGCGTCTAAAAATAAAAATATTTAAAAAGAAAAAGACCTTAACAAAGTAATTTATCCTAAGGGAAATATCTTACAAGTTGATAATAATTACTGGGCGGCAAGCACTGTCCATTTATGCACACTTGCATAAGCAAGATAGACACAAATGTCCTCTAGAGTCCCTTGCTAACCAAAATACTTACCAACAAAGTTATTTCACAAAATTCTTTGTAACTCCCAGGTAAACCCATAACCAAAGTATTCCCAAGTCTCCCATCAGACCACAACCAATTCTAGGCCAAAAATGTCTTGGCAGTATGCAAAGTTGATATACTATGCATGCTACAGTGCCTCATGGTTTAGTAAAACTAACCCATACTCACCAGTGGACACAATCTAGAATTGTGATGAGAGTATTGTAAGAATACCCAAGAGTCCTAAAGGTTCCTTAAACCTCCCCTTAAACTATGATACATGAGTTCTCAATAATATATATGAACATTAAAAATTTATGTCAAGATAGGAATATAAATATTCCAACCATCATCCATAAACAAAACATGTCCAAATAGCTCTTCAAAGATCCATAAGCAACTCTGTATCCAATGGCATAAAGCTACCATTACCTGCACATTTAGATGAAAACCACAAAACTAACATTTGTTGCTGACAGCGTCCCAACAACACTTATCAGCGTTGAAGAAACTCTTGTCAGCGTTAGACAATAATATCTCTAACAACGGCAAAATAACACTTATCAGCGTTACATTTACCTTTGTCAGTGTTAGAAAAGTAAAGTGGAAAAATCTAAATCATCACAAAGACCAATAACAATGCATTATCCTGTACATACTTTTACAAAAAGGTTCCAAAACACATATTAAGTGAGATTAACCATTCCAATATTTGTTACCAAATATTGAAATCTTCCAGCATCAAAAGGTTTAGTTAATAAATCAGCCACATTATCTTCTGTAGCTACCCTATCTGGTTGTATTAAACCTTTCTCAAAGCAGTCTCTTATAAAATGATGTCTAATTTCTATGTGTTTGGTTTTAGAATGATGTACAGGATTTTTAATAATGCATAAAGTACTGTTATTGTCTACAAAAATCTTGGTATGCATAAAATTATACCCATAATCCAACAGCTGGTTCTGAATCCATAAGACTTGTCCACAACAAGCAGCTGCAGCAACATATTCTGCTTCAGTTGTAGAGTTTGCCACCACTGTTTGTTTCTTGCATTGCCAAGATATTAATCTGCTCCCAAGAAATTGGCATCCACCAGTTGTGGATTTCCTATCAAACTTGTCACCACCATAGTCACTGTCTGAATATGCAATAAGATCCAATGGAGAATCTTTTGGGTACCATAATCCAAGATCTGGATAACACCTTAGGTACCTAAAAATTCTCTTCACAGCAAAAAGGTGACATTCTTTGGGAGTCACTTGATGGCGTGCACATGCACACACAGCAAACATGATGTCAGGTCTTGAGGCTGTAAGATACATCAATGATCCAATCATTGATCTATAGTGCCTAACATCCACATCCTTTCCAGCTCCAATTTTTCCCCAAGGGTGTTGTCTATCCATAGGAGTGGAAGCCTCCTTTTCATGTGGAGAAAAACCATATTTCTTCAAGATTTCAGCTACATACTTGTCTTGGGAGATGAAGATACCATCTTCTTTCTGCTGAACTTGTAAACCTAGAAAGAAGTTCATCTCACCCATTGCACTCATCTTGAATTTATCTGTCATGAGCTTGGAAAATTCCTCACTCATTTTTGGATCAGTAGACCCAAAAATGATGTCATCAACATAGACCTGCACAAGCAACACATGTTTTCCTTTCTTCTTTGTAAACAATGTCTGATCTATGGTGCCCCTCTTGAAACCATTTTCCACCAAGTAGGTGGACAATGTACCATA
This sequence comes from Glebionis coronaria, assembly GCA_025667525.1. Taxonomy (NCBI): domain Eukaryota; kingdom Viridiplantae; phylum Streptophyta; class Magnoliopsida; order Asterales; family Asteraceae; genus Glebionis; species Glebionis coronaria. The sequence continues at coordinate 532,586,732 of CM046880.1, forward strand.
CCATGCTCTTGGGGCTTGATGAAGTCCATACATTGCTTTCTTCACTCTATAAACCTTGTCTGGATTCTCAGGATCTTCAAAACCAGGAGGTTGCATGACATACACTTCTTCAACAATTGTCCCATAGAGGAAAGCACTCTTCACATCCATTTGATAAACAGTGAAGTTCATGCAAGATGCATAAGCTAAGAAAATTCTGATAGCTTCAATTCTTGCAACTGGAGCAAAGACTTCTTCATAATCTATGCCTTCCTCTTGTGTATATCCCTGAGCTACCAAACGTGCCTTGTTTCTGACCACAATGCCCCTTTCATCTTTCTTGTTCCTTAGAACCCATCTTGTCCCAATTGGTCTCACATATCTAGGACAATCAACCAGCTCCCAAACATCCTGTATAGCAAATTGGTGAAGCTCATCCTGCATTGCTTCCACCCAACTTGGTTCTTTGAGAGCATCAAAAATTTTCTTGGGTTCTTCCTGTGACAGAAAATAGGCAAACAAACATGCTTGTACAAGAGGGGTATCAACCTTCTTGTGTATATTGGCAATAAATCCACCAAGACCTTGATGGGATCTTCTTGTCTGAACTGGAGCCATAACATCACCAATGATCTGAGATGTGGGGTGATCCTTTGCTGTGGAAGTGAGAACTCCTCCTTCAAAAAGTCTAGTGTCCTCAACTTCACGCTCTATGTTGCCAATATCTTCTTCAGATTCTTCTTGATCAACAGAAATCTCTTCATGGACATTGGAAGGTCCACCCTGTTCAAAATGGGAAGAGAAAAGCTGTGTAAAGGTGTCTCCAAAGTCTGATCCTTGTTTGTCAGCGCTTGGGCTAACAACGCTTGAAATGTTGTTGTCAGCGTCTAAGCCATCAGCGTCTGAATTGGTCGTGTCAGCGCTTGATTTCCCTTTGTCAGCGCCTGATGAATCATGCATGTTTGTATTTGGTGGTATTTGAACACCACCATTATCCTTTCTTGCAGCAGTAGCAGCAGCATAATATTCATCTGTCCATATAGGAAGTGTAACATATTCTTTTGTGGGAGATGATTCAACTGCTGGTGGTCCATCCTCCTTAGCAACCTGGATACCTGAAACATTACCAATTCTCTTTTCCAAAACACTTGAAGTTGCCTTCACAATGTCTGGATCAGTAACAGGCATATAATTTAAAGCTCTAGATAAAGGTTCTAAGTCAAACAACCAATTTGGACCACTTTCAGGATCACTAGGTTTACTTTCTAAAAACCTAACATGTACCTTTTCAAGTATACGTTTTTCCTTTTTAATGTAAACCCTATATCCTTTACTCTGCACTGAATAACCCATGAAGTAGCCTTCATCACCTTTTGAATCAAATTTACCTAGGGCCTCACTAGTTTCTAAAACAACTACATGACATCCAAAAGGCTTGAGAAAGCCAATATTGGGCTTCCTTCCCCAAAGTAATTCATAAGGTGTCTTATTATGTATCTTGTTGACCAATGCCCTATTTTGAACATAACAAGCTGTGTTAACAGCTTCAGCCCAAAAGGCTATAGGAAAGTGGGCATCAGCCAACATGGTTCTGGCTGCTTCAATAAGGGTCCTATTCTTCCTTTCAGCAACCCCATTTTGCTGAGGGGTTCTAGCTATGCTAAACTGCCTAGTAATCCCTTTCTTGGCACAAAAATCATCCAACAACTGATTTCTAAACTCACCCCCATTGTCACTTCTAATAATTTTGACCTCATTACCATTCTTCTTTTCTATCTGGGTAATGAAATTAATTAGACTTAGGGCAGTTTCACTTTTCTTGGCTAAAAAGAAAGTCCATGTAAACCTGGAGTAATCATCAGTGATAACAAAACAATATGATTTACCCTTCAAACTTTCTATATTAGTTGGACCAAAGAGATCCATATGCAATAAGTGAAGTGGTTTAGAACTAGAGTGCACCTGTTTAGACCTGAATGAGACCTTGTGCTGCTTGCCCTTAAGACATGCAACACAAGAGTGGTCATTGTGGAAAGCCTTTTCAGGCAAACCATCAACTAAACCAAGCCTCACAAGTCTATTGATATTCTTAAAGTTTATGTGCCCTAATCTCCTGTGCCAAAGATTACTTTCATCTACTGAGGCTTTAGCATACAGACATGACATTTTATTATTTATCTTAATTCCATTAAGATTCACATTATATATGTCTTTATGCCTTGGTGTTCTAAAATCTATGTATTTTTCCTCAGGTAGCTTATAATCTTTGCTTAACACCAAGCACTCAGTATCTGTGAAAAGAACCTTATTTTTGTTATCACACACTTGTGATACACTAAACAAATTATAATCTAGTTCTTTTACCAAGAAGACATTTTCAAACCGTAGATTGTTGGTGACAAGGGTTCCTTTTCCTGTGATGGTGCCATAGCCCCCTCCAAAGTATACCTTATCACCATCTTGAATAGGAGAGAAATTGGTCAGATAGTCTTCCTTTCCTGTCATGTGCCTTGAGCATCCACTATCCCAGTATCCATAATCATTGATCTTCTTCTGAATGCCCTGCACATAAAGAAAACACATTAGTTTTCTTTGGGAACCCAAGCCTTGGAAGACTTGGATTCATTTGGTTGTTCAACAAGAACAGACTTGGTTCTCATAACAACCCCATTTTCATCCCTGTTTGAATGAAATTCCCAGTTAACCCCAATTGGTGTTGACAATGCCTTTGAAATATAATGAAACCTGTTGCATGTCATAGAAATACCAGTAGAATTAGGGTTTTGGTCTTGTTTTGGTCTCCATGTTAAGCTAGTAGAAGCTTTAGACCTATTTCCCTGTGGTTGCAAATACCTAGGTTTAGCAGTGTTTCTATCAGCGCTGAAATTGCTCCTGTCAGCGCCCCGATTGCCTTTATCAGCGTTGTACCTAGGGTTTGCTACAGGAACCCATTGCCTATTGGACCAAGTGTTTGACTTTTGAAAAGGTCTTAGGCCTTGTGTGTTAGACCCTCTAGAAAAGAATGGTGCTGGTCTAACAACTTGTAAACTTTTGTTCACAAAGGTATTGGGTCTGACAGTGTTTGACCTATGTTGACTTTTGTCAGTGCTGAAATGGTTCCTATCAGCGTTGACATTGGAAGCGTTGACACATTTGTATGCCAAATGTGAGAAGCTACCACATGTGTAACAAGCTTTTCTAGACATAATCTTAGGTCTAGAAGCAAAGAAGCCTGTTCCATGATTACTGACTTGGCTTTTTGGTGACCTAGTATTCCTATACATCTCTGCATACTTAACACTAGGTTTTCTAACAGTTTGTGGGCCAAGGTCAACAGCTTTGCCGGTGGTAGGGTGTGTGATCTTAATAGGTTTAGGATCAAGGCTCTTGATTGGTGTGGGCTCATTTGGACTTTCACACAACAACCCTCCCTTAACAAACAAGGTGTGGTTAGCTTTCTTCCACTCATCTAGGTTAGTCAGTTTTTGCTTGTATTCCTCAACTGGGGAAGTCACTCTAGGTGGAGGAATGAATTCCTCCTCTTGGCATTCTGGCAAGCCAGTCCAAGATAAATCCTTTGATTGGACACCATAGAAATCCCCAGCTGGTGGTAGAACACCAGTATAATTATTCATCCCAATCCCACTCATATCCTTAGAGTCTCTTTGTTTACTAACACACTCTCCTAGGGATTGTGTGGCCTTATCAAATCTCTGGATTTTAAGACTCACATTATCTTTATTTTTGTTAGCCTCCTCTAACTGAGCTATCAAATCAAGATTAACCCTATTTACTATATCTTGCACATCTTTACTCTGATGTAACTCATGTTTTAAGATATTTATTTGATCCTTTAAATCAAACTCCATTTTCTTATACTCAGCTACTGTCTTTTCTGTTTGGGTAAGAGCAATTTGATAATTAGATACTTTGCATCTTTCAGTACTTGCCTTATCTAATAATTTAACTATCTCTTGTTTTAATTTTTCAGTATTTAAACGACAACCCTTAGAACAGAAAGCATCATCATATACCTCATTATCTGATGAAGAGGAGGAGTGAGCCATGAGAGCATATTCAGCATGCTCTTCTTTAACTTCAGCAACCAAAGCTCTGTCCTCTTCCTCATTCTTAGCCATCCAGCTCCAGTCCCATTCTCCAACTCCATCAATTTGTTGAACAGCAACCATGGCCTTGGGATCTGGGTTCTTAATCATTTGGCTTGAAGGCTTCCCAGCATCAGATCTTCTTGGAGATCTACATTCCCTCATAAAGTGCCCCATCCTATGACAGTTGTAGCACTCAACCTTTGACTTGTCAAATCCAGCAACATCCTTAGCATTAAAGGTCATCTTCTTCTTGAACCTTTTATTGAACCTGTTTGCTCTTAAACTTACAAGAGCCATAGTCCACTTAATGTCCATCTCTTCCAATTGTTCATCACTTATCTGCTCAAGATCTTCATATGTAATCCTTGAATCACTGGGCAAAGAAGCAATGAATGCACACACAGTATCTAGATCAAAACCAGCAGGTTTAATTCTATCAGCGCCATGATTGTATGTGTCAGCGTTTGAGTACAAAGCGTTGACAGGATATGATCCAGCGCTGACAGGTTGAGATCCAGCGCTGACACATTTAGATCCAGTAGCTGGATGTCCATAGAAGTTCATGGAATCAAATTGGCCTTCACTTTGTGAGAAGAAGGCCATGTTGCTACTGGAAGATTTGTTATCACTATCCAATTGCCATTCATTCTCCAACAGTCTTAGTTTGTTGAAGATGTCATCAAATCTGGAGGTCTTGTGGGTATTATTGACAAGAATGGATCTTGTCTCAATCTTCCATACATCACCAAGGCTTTTGAGAAAAGTAGCATTCAATTCAGGGTCAGCAATCTGTGTTCCCATGAAGAAAAGTTGACTTGTGATGTCAAGAAGTCTACTTCTTACACTGCTGAGATTTTCATTGGGATGAGCTTTAAAGACAGCATACTCATGCAAGAGTTGCTTCTTCTTTTCTTCTTTTGTGTCAGCATTGCCACCATGTGCTACTTCAAGAGCTTCGCAAAGCTCTTTTGCAGACTCAAAGCGTTTGTACTTGTGCTGATTCTCATGACCTAGGGCATGTTTCAAGATGTTCAAGATTTTCATGTCCACCCTCTTCTTGGCTATATCTTCAACAGCAACAGCTCTCCCATCTCCAGGCTTTTCCACCTTATCAGCTTCAGGACAATTAGGAACAGCTGTCCTTGTGGCAATAGCAGCAGCAATCTTTGCTGCTTTATCGAATGTGTTCCCATATTCGATAATCTCCCAAAGAGTGTAGTCATGAATAGCTATGTATTGCTCAAAATTTGACTTCCAAAGCTCAAAGTTCCTGGCATCAAACATGGGAATTTTGATGCTAGGGTTTGAGGAGTTGTTTTGTAGCAAAGAAGCAGGTTGATCTGTGCCAGACATGGTGTTTTTAGGGTTTTGAGAATTTTAGGGTTTTTAGGGTTTTTGATGTTTTAGGGTTCTTGCGTTACTTAAAGATCAAAAGTTTCTCAACAAGCTCTGATACCACTTGTTGATCCCAAACTTAGATCGATTAAGCTTTGTGTATACGAGATTAGATCAAGTACTACACGTAGAGAAACCTTTGCTTATGAATAAAGTAACAAAGTGTTATGCGGAATTAACACTTGATCTAAAACACAAAGATGTTAAACAAACTTTCACTTGTATTAGAATGATTCTTGTTGATTACAATGAAAGAGGTTTAACTTGCGAATACTTATGAAAACTGATATCAGACTTTAACCTAAAAGACCTTCTTTTATAGAACAAGAAGTCTTGTACAATAAGCTACGAATCAACTATTCTAGGTAAAGATAATAATAGAAAATACAATGTTGTGCTTATCTTTACCATACATAAATAAAGAAACAAATAAACTAAAGATAAGTATGAAGATATTCCATCAGTGTCAATCTTCAAGGCTGTCAGTGTTGACTTCTTCAATGTCAACGCTTGGCTGTCAGCGTCCAATGTCTTCTTATCAGCGTTGACATTCTTCTTATCAGCGTCTAGTGAACTGACCCATATTTTATTCCCAACAAGTTTGGCAAGCACTGTCCAATCATGTACACTTGCATAAGCAAGATAGATATAATTGTCCTAAAGTGTCCCTTGCTAAAAAATGTCCTTAAGAGTGAAGAAATCTCATATAAACTCTTTATAACTCCCAGGTAAGCCCATTTTTATTTACACCAAGTCTCCTAACCGACCAATCCCAAAACTAGGTCAAATGTCTTGGAAGCATGCACAGTTATATCAACTTTGCATGCTATAGTGCCTCAAGGTTTAGAAATTTCAAAAATTATTAAAAAGAAAAGTCTTCACTATTCCTAACCCCTACTCACCAGTGGACACAATCTAGAATTGTGATAAGAGAACTCTAAGAGTACCCAAAGTCCTAAAGGTTTCCTAAACCTCCCCTTAAACTAAGCTTACAAAGTTACAAAATATAAACATGTGAATTTTTTTATTTCAAGATAGGAGTGTAAACATTTCAACCATCATAAATAAACACTTGACACATCCTTAAAGTCCAGAAGCAACTCTGTATCCAATGGTACAATACTCCTACCTACCTGCATGATTAGATGAAAAAACACAAAAACTAACATTTGCTGTCAGCGCTTTCTTTCCACGTGTCAGCGGATAAAATGCCTTTGTCAGTGTTAGAAAATATAGTGGAAAATCTAACACATTTACATGAAATAATAACAATGCATATTATGTACATACTATACATTAAGCTCAAAAACACATATTTTATAGAGTGATCATTCCAATACTTGTTACCAAGTACTGGAACCTCCCAACATCAAAAGGTTTAGTCAAAAGATCAGCCACATTATCTTCTGTGTCTATTTTATCTAGAAAAATCAAACCTTCTTCAAAACTATCCCTTATAAAATGGTGCCTGATTTCTATGTGTTTAGTTTTAAAATGATGTACAGGATTTTAATTATGCACAAGGTACTGTTATTATCTACAAATATCTTAGTATGCATAAAATTTTACCCATAATCCAATAGCTGATTTTGAATCCATAGCACTTTCCCACAACATGCAGTAGTTGCTACATACTCAACCTTAGTTGTTGAGTTGGCTACCACTGTCTGCTTCTTGCATTGCCAAGATATTAATCTGCTACCCAAGAACTGACATCCACCAGTTGTGGACTTCCTATCTCCATTATCACCTTCATAATCACTGTCTGGATAACCAATAAGCTCCAATGGAGAATCCTTAGGGTACCATAGATCTAAGCATGGATAGCATCTAAGGTATCTAAATATTCTTTTGACAGCATGAAGATGACATTACTTGGGGGTCACCTGGTGACGTGCACATGCACAAACAAAAAACATGATGTCAGACCTTGAAGCTATAAGATACATCAATAAACCAATCATTGATCTATAGTTCCCGACATCAACTTCTTTACAATCTCCAATCTTTCCCCATGGATGTTCATACATTGGTGTGCTAGCCCATTTCTCATGAGGTGAAAAGTTAAATTTCTTCAAAGTTTCAGCTACATACTTGTCTTGAGAGATGAAGATACCACCTTCTTTCTGTTGCACTTGTAAACCAAGAAGTAAGTTCATCCCTCCCATAGCACTCATTTGAAACTTGTTTGTCATAAGCTTGGAGAAGTCATCACTCATCCTTTGGTTAGAAGAACCAAATATGATATCATCAACATAGACCTATACAAGAAGAAAATCATTCCCTTCTTGTTTTGTGAATAAAGTTTGATCTATTGAGCCCCTTTTGAAACCATTTTCCACCAAATATGTAGAAAGTGTACCATACCAAGCTCTAGGGGCCTGATGAAGGCCATACATTGCCTTTTTAACTCTATAAACCTTGTCTGGATGCTCTAAATATTCAAAACCAGGTGGTTGCATAACATATACTTCCTCTTGAATTGTGTCATACAAGAAAGCACTCTTGACATCCATCCGGTAGACTGTGAAACCCATGCAAGATGCATAGGCTAGGAAAATCCTTATTGCTTCAATCCTAGCAACAAGTACAAAAACCTGTTCATAGTCAATTCCTTCTTCTTGAGTATAACCTTGAGCAACCAGTCTTGCCTTGTTTCTGATCACAATACCTCTCCCATCTCTTGTGTTTCTTAGAACCCAACGTGCTCCAATTGTCCTCACATGCTTGGGACAATCTACAAGCTCCCAAACATCCTATATAGCAAACTGATGAAGCTCATCCTGCATTGCTTCCACCCAGCTTGGTTCTTGAAGAGCAACAAAAATCTTCTTGGGTTCATTCTGTGATATAAAACAGGCAAATAAACATTCTTGTACCAAAGGGGTATCTTCCTTTTTGTGAATGTTAGCAATGAATCCTCCTTGAGGATTCTTCTTCCTTCTTGTTTGAACTGGTGTATTGATGGGACCAATTATTTGGGTTGGAGGATGAATTTTGGATACTTTAGTAAGAATTCATCCCCCAAACAATGTGTTGTCATGCACAGTAGTTTCCAAGGTGCCATCATTCCCATCATTATGATTTCCATATCCACTTGAACTAGGAGGCATGTTGTCAGCGTTTGGATTGATGATGCTGACATCTTCACTAGATAAGGGATCTTCAACAAGTTCAAACACTTTTTGTCAGCGGACGAAAGCAATCTGTCAGCGGCTGAATCTGGTGTGTCAGCGGTTGAACTACTTTTGTCAGCGGATGGAATACTTTCACTTACTTGCTCTTCTTGTAGCTTTCTCTCCACCTCCTTTTCAACAGTAGATGCTCTAATGAATTCTTCACTCCAAATAGGGAAGTCCACAAAGGAAAATATGGGAGTAAACTCTTCTGCTTGTGATCCTGTCACATTTGTATCCTTTTTACCTGCATTATCAATAGTATATTCTTCCACAATCTTTGGAGAGTTATCCAAGACCTCTAGATTAGTAACAGGCAAATAATTCATAGACCTTGACAAAGGCTCTAAATTAAAAGGCTAATCTGGTCAATTCTCAGGATCACTAGGTTTACTCTCCAAAAAGTCAACATGCACTTGCTCTGTTATTACCTTATCTCTCTTGTGGTAAACCCTATACCCTTTGTTGTTCATAGAATAACCCACAAAAATCCCTCATCACCTTTTGAATTAAACTTACCTAGGCTATCACTAGTATTTAGAATGACTACATGACAATCAAAGGGTCTAAGAAAATATATATTAGGTTTGCTATTCCAAAAGAGATCATAGGGGGTCTTATTGTGAATTTTGTTGACCAAGGCTCTATTCTGAACATAACATGCTGTACTCACAGCCTCAGCCCAAAATGCAATGGGTGACTTAACATCTGCCAACATGGTCCTAGCTGCTTCTATCAGTGTTCTAATTCTTCTCTCAGCTACACCATTTTGTTGAGGAGTTCTAGCTATACTAAACTCCCTAGCAATACCTTTATCAACACAAAAGGTATCTAGAAGGGTATTTCTAAACTCACCACCACAATCACTTCTAATAATATTAACTGTAAACCCTAATTTCTTTTCCATTTGAGTAATGAAATTAATTAAGGTCTTAGCAGTGTCACTCTTCAAAGCTAAAAAGAAAGTCCAAGTAAACCTAGAGTAATCATCAGTGATGACAAAACAAAAACATTTACCATTTAAACTTTCTATATTAGTAGGACCAAATAAGTCCATGTGAAGCAAGTGAAGGGGTTTATAACTAGAATGCACATTCTTAGACTTGAATGAGGGCTTGTGTTGTTTGCCTTTAAGACATGCAACACAATTATGATCATTGTGGAATGCTTTTGAAGGCAATTCACTAACAATATAATGTCTCACAAGTCTATTCATGTTGTTAAAGTTAATGTGTCCTAACCTTCTGTGCTATAAATTATTCTCATCTGCTGAAGCTTTAGCATATAGACATGACAAGTTATTACTCATTTTAATCCCTTGTAGATTAACATTATAAATGTCCTTATGTCTAGGTGTTCTAAACTCTATGAACTTATAAACAGGTATCTCAAAGTCTTTACTCAAAACCAAACATTCTGTATCAGTAAAAAGAACTTTATTTTTGTTGTCACAAACTTGTGACACACTAAACAAGTTATAGTCAAGTTCCAGAAAGACTTCATCAAATCTCAAGTTGTTAGTGATAAGCGTGCCTTTGCCAGAAATCATCCCAAAACCGCCTCCAAAGTACACTTTATCACCATCTCGAATAGGAGTAAAGTTTGTCAAATAATCTTCCTTTTAAGTCATGTGCCTTGAGCATCCACTATCCCAATATCCATGATCATTGACCTGCTTTGGAATGCCATGCACATAAAGAAAACAAATTAGTTTTCTTTAGGAACCTACGCCTTGGTAGATTTGGATCCATTTGGTTGTTCAACAAGAATGGCCTTATTCCTTGTAACAACCCCCTGTTCATCCCTTCGAACCTTAAATACCCAATCAGTTCTAACAGTCTTTTCAAGATATTTAAATCTATTACAAGTCATGGAGATGCCATAAAAATTTGGTGACTGATCTTGTTTTGGTCTCCATGATAAGCTGGATGATGCCTTAAACCCTTGTCCCTTAGGTTGTAAGTACCTATTATTACTAGGTCTAACATAAGGTCTGACAGCTGCAAGTTGTGGCATTTTCATACCAAAACTAAATCTGTCAGCGGCTTTTCTTGCCCTGTCAGCGGATGAATTGTTCCTGTCAGCGGGTGAATTAGGGTTTGCTACAGGAACCCACTGTTTGTTAGACCAAGTATTGGTCTTTTGAAAGGGTCTTTGGCCTTGGGTATTTGCTGCTTTCGAAAAGTAAGGAGCTGGTTTAGAGGCCTGAGGTCTAGTGTGAACAAAAGGCTTAGGATTGACCTGAGTTGACCTATTGTCATCGGCTGGTTAGTATCCGCTGACACACATATAAGCCAAATGTGAGAAGATACCGCATGTATAACAAGCCTTTCTAGACATAACCTTAGGTATAGGTTCATAAAATCCAGTCCCATTAACACTAGCTTGACTCTTTGGTGATCTAGGTTTTCTATACATTTCAGTGTACTTAACACTAGATTTGCTTTTAGGTTGTGAGCCAAGGTCAACAGGTTTGCCAGTAGTAGGGTTGGTCACAACAATGGGCTTAGGGTCAACTAACTCACTATCAAGAATTCCACCCTTAAGAAAAAGAAAAGGATTTGATTTCTTTCATTGTTCTAGATCAGTTACCTTTTTCTCATATTCCTCTACTGGGGTGAGAACTGGTGGTGGGGGAATAAATTCTTCCACTTGGAATTCAGGTAAGCCAGTCCATGACAAATCTTTCTTATTAACCCTATATAAGTCACCTGCTGGAGGTGGAACAACAACATACTCCCTAGTATGCATTCCAATCCCAGACATGTCCTTAGGGTTTCTCTGTTCACGTATAACCTTTTCTAGGGTTTGACTAGCTTTTTCAAACTTTTCAATTTTAAGCCCTACTTTCTCTCTAGATTTGATGTCCTCTTCTAGCTTAAGTTGTAGGTCATTGTTAGCTTCAATATAAGAAGCTTTGGCCTCAATATTAAGTGTTAGATATCTTTTTAGAACAATTATTTGATCCTTTAGATTAAATTTCTTGTCCTTATATTCTTGCACCATCCCATCTGATTGTGCAAGTCCCCTTCGTAGTTTGAAATAGTTATGTTTAAACCCAAAATATCATATTGTAACTTTAAAACTTCCTTGTTAAGTCTATCAGTATTAAGTTTACAACCTTTACTACAAAAAGCATCATCATATACCTCATTATCTGATGAAGAAGAAGATCTGGCCATGAGAGCATATTGAACATGCTCTTCTTCTTTTTCAGCAACCAAAGCTTGATTCTCCACCTCATTCATCCAACTCCATCAATGCCTTGCATAGCCACCATGGCATTAGGTTCAGCATCTTCAATCTTGATGAACTGTCTATAATTTTTTCCTTTATCGTTCCTCTTGGGAGATCTACATTCCTTAGAAAAGTATCCCATTCTATGACAACTGAAACACTTAACTTTGGATTTATCAAATCCAGCTGTCTCTTTGTTATTGAAAGTCATCTTCCTTCCAAATCTCTTGTTCCACCTGCTAGCTCTTATGATGCTAAGAGCCATGTTCCACTTGATATCTATCTCCTCAAGATCAACATCACTAATTTGCTGAAGATCTTCAAAAGAAATTAAGTACCCACTGGGGCAAAGAAGCAATATAAGCACATACAATATCCAAATAAATTCCTGCTGGCATAAGATTTGGTGAAGAAAATTTATGTGTGTCAACTTTTGATAAGGCGCTGTCATGAAAAGTTTGTCCGCTGACAAAGCAAGAGTTGTCAGCATCTGAGGAATCATTGTGAGAGATGATAGCCATGCCCCCAGAAGGTGTTTTACTCCCTTGTTTGAGCAAGACTTCAGATTCCATGACCTTTAATTGATTATAGATGTCATCAAAGTTCATGTTCTTGTAGGCTTGAGTGGCAATCATTGACTTATCATAAATTTCCCATCCATATCCAAGAGCTCCAAGAAAAATAGCATTGATGTCGTCATCTTCAAATTCAGTGTCCATGAATGCCAGTTTGCTAGTGATGTCTTGAAGACGACTCCTTAACTCACTTAGCTTTTCATTAGGGCGAGCTTTAAAGACAGTAAACTCCATTACCAACTGTTTCTTCCTTTGTTTGAGAGTGTCCTCATTACCACCATAGGTGATCTCAAGAGCTTCCCAAAGTTCTTTGGCAGATTCATACCTTCTGAACTTGTGTTGGTTTTTTCTTCCAAGGGCAAGTTTGAGGATACTCAATGCCTTCATATTAAGCCTTCTATCAACTACCGCTGATGCTGAGGTGGCTCTTCCATCTTCATGTCTAGGAAGCAAGTCTCCAGCCTTAGCATTGGTTGTTCTCCGTAGTTCAAAGTTATCAAGGTCTAGCATAGGGATTTTGAGGTTATGGTTGGAGGATCCTGAGCTTTGAGTTTCTGAGGTTGAGGTTGACATGATGATTTTAGGGTTTTGAACAATTTAGGGTTTTGTGCGATTTAGGATTTTGGTGTTCGTTTGATCAAAGTTCCTCAACAAGCTCTGATACCACTTATTGATCCCAAACTTAGATCGAGTTAGCTTTGTGTTATCAAGATTGAATCAAGTATAACACGTAGAGAAACTTTGTGTTTATAACAATCTAAGAGTTATGCGAAATTAACACTTAGCACAAAGAACAAAGCAAAACAGACTGTTTACCAAACTTTCACATGTATTGATAATCGACGCGTACAATGAAAGTATAAAACGTATATCAATACCAAACCCTAAGATATCCTTTAATAACATAAGGAGGCTTGAACAATAACCCACCTATCAACTATTTAAGGAAAATAAATATTAAGAATACAATGTAGAACATATCTTTTCCTAAATATACAAAAACGTGTTGACAATGTAGTTGACAATAACTTGGATTTCCTTTGTCACCGCCTTGATTTGCCTTGTCAGTGCTCATTTTGTCAGTGCCTTGATTACTCTTGTCAACGTCCAAAATCCTCTTGTCAGCGGCATAGTAACTTAGCTAATTTTATTCCCAACATATATTTTTTTATCAGAAGTTGAATCAACCAACAAGACAAGAATTACGTCTTGCCAGTTTAGGGCATGATACTTGATGACTATACCAAACATATATCCATTTTCATCATTCGCACGAATTGTTTTGTGAGAATTAAGATGTTGTTGTAGTATCAACAAATTATTGTCATATATATTTGTCATGCTCGTACAATAAAAAATTTCACAAAAATTACTTAAAGGGACTCATGTAGAAGTGACAAGCGTCAGCGCAAATGATCAAGTAGGCAAAAACATTAAAGTAACATGAAATGGATTGAATGTCCAGGCCCAGCTCTAGGTAGGTGCAACCTGTGCAATGGCACATGGCCTCTATCTTCTTAAGGCCTCCAGATTCTCAATCGTAATGTTAATATAAACTCATCTATATTTGGATGTTTGATTTAGGTAAACATTGTTTTTATGATGGAATACGTCTAAGTATGTTTGAAAGTTGCAAACTAAATCACATTAGTAAAACAAAGCTCAAAATTTGTTTTTAACGAAGTAAATACAATTGGGCCTTTCATCGGAGAAGATGACACAAAGTGACAAAAAAAAACTTTTATTACTGTCATACCGTGTATTATCATATAAATTTCAACTATGACCCTCCTATTTTATAGTTTGACAAAGAGGCCATGAGTTTATAGTAGTATGTGTAGTATTATTTTACAAAAATTAAAAGACAACCCAAATATCTACAAAACTTTACATACTATCTTCACGTATAGTTTTGATATAGATTGCGATTGTTTTATGTTACAAACAATATTTTGAAGCTATAATTATATTTCAAGAAATACTATAGTTAGTATTTGGGAGTTTGCACATGTTATCAACTTAATTAAAGAATCATATGGCATAACATGTAATCAAATTGAGTTGAAAGCTTTTAACGTATATTTTTGAAGGACCTACAATATCATATGGCACAGGGCTTTCGAAATTCACGAGACGGTCATGCGAATGTCCACTTTGGGGTGGTGACATGATCCTTGCCATTTTGGCCACATTATAGCTGAATAGTTGACCGGTATATGAAACATATGCCCATTTTCATCATATTATTATGTAGATATTGTTTTGAGAAGTAAGATATTGTTTTTGTATCAACAAGCAATTTCATATATATTTTCAATGTGAAGTTTAAATGTGTCGATCATTTTTTGTATTCAAGAAGAAATGTATGACAACTCACTTAAGAAGAGTTTTTTGTAACTTTTTTTACTATTGTTTTGACGAAAAACTTTTGGTTTGGTTTTTACTTTTTAGAATAAGAATCGCATAATCAAGTTCTACAATTTATGTTATCATATAAGCAGTTGAAATTCACTTCTGCAATTTAGGAGTAATCGATGTGTAATAACAGTAATAAACAAATAAGTTAAGGGTCCGTTTGGTACAAGGGTTTGATTTAAAAGACATGTTTCAAAGAAATAAAAATTGTTTGGTTCGAGTTTTAGGTTATGAAACAGTGCATGTTACCCTTTTTAATGGGTTACGAAAGTCGCCATTACCCCGTTTTTTATGACAAGTTTCTTGCATTTACTTAACTTTGAACAAATACTAATATTACTATGACACACCGTGTGATATTTCTTCATTTTTAATGCTAATGCAATTTTCCTAGCTACATATAGATTATCTTGTCATTTTTTTAACTTTTACAAATCTTGAAGGTAATATATAATTATTTTCTTTCTTACTTCAAATCCAAATTATAAACTAAACAAATTTTTTGAAATCGTAATATCAATTTTTATTTCATATCATACCAAATCTGATGCCCATTGTGATTTATCACAACTAACCAAACATCCCCTAAGTTTATCAATATGAAATTTTTCATCTACATTCACCGTGTATTCAATCATTAATGTGCACAATACACGTCACTTGTAAGATGTAATCTTTTAATTCCGCACTAATCAAACCTTATAGCTACTTCAAAGGAATCAAAGTTTGAAATAGCTTGATCAGGTTGTGGTTGAAACGATTTATTTTTTAGGTAATAACTTTTTTTCAAGAAGAAGAAATGAGTAATATGTTGCGTGAATTTTAATGGTCATCACTATTTTTAATTTAATATAAAGTAGCAGGACTGATTGCTTTTCAAAAAGACCCTCGTAAAACCAAATGGGCTCAATACACATAAATTCAAATCCAATGAATCAATATACATAAATTCAAATCTAATGTTAAAAAACAACATATTCTTGGGACCATGCACGTGACAGTGAGGCACAAAAGGTTGATTAATCATGTCAATAGAAAATCAATGAATAATACCATCATGAATACTTGAACCCCTCATTAGTTGTATAAAATAAAATTATAAGTAAATGAAATAAAAGTTAGTGTCGTTTTGTTGTTTTTTAAAAATAAAGTGTTTCATCCCACTTTTAGGAAGAAATGTTTACTTACATTTCTTTACTTACTTTAATAACAAAACTCAAAAACACAATTACAAAAATCACCTAACTCAAGCCATTATATTGTCGCATCCCGCCTATTTTCACAAGGTTATCAGGGATTAGGATGGTTCTACACTTGACTAGAGACTTAGTGGAATTCTATGGAAAGTGAGATAAGCTCCTGGAAGCCTTTGGAAGACTCATGGAAGCTTGGAGAAACCCGAATAGAAGGTTGTAGAATATGGGTAGTGTCTTGGAGTTGTAAATAGAATACTTACTATTACACTAGATTAGTAGTATAAATAGAGTCATCCTCACGTGGGGAAATCATCTCTTAATTCAATATTAATCTTTTCTTGTAAAGCATCTCTAGTAATATAAAAAATTTCCTATTTCACTTTTATTCCTTTCTTTGAAGCTTTCTTAGTTTCCTAGATCGTTGAGTGTTTGAGCAAGACTGACTTGGTAGAGACTAAGTGTCGCACGAAAGACCCTATTAGAGACAAGTCTGTGACAAGTGGTATCAGAGCGGGGTCGATTCAAGGCGATCGCGAACAAAACCGAGAAGAATGGTGCTAGTGCAAGTGTTATCGATGAGAACTGGGATCGAGATGATACACATCAAAACACCAAGAAGAGAGGATAGTCGAAAGACGTTGTGGAAATCTTGGATAAGAGAGTGGAGGGTGTCGAGACATCCATAGCGGCGGTGAAGAACCAAGTTGAGGGTTTGGAAGCCAACTTTTCGAGTATGAGGGACGACTTTAGAGAAGTCCTTGGCTTAAGAGATTTGTTCAAGGATGAGATCACGAAGATAAGGGGGAGTTTGGGGAATAGATCTCCATACTTCGTCAAATCAATGAAGACTTGCAAGCGGATCCGACGTTGTGAGAGCGGTCCTTGGCTAGTGGAGGTGGCACTAATAACCATGGGGCAAGAGTGGATGTTCCTAGAGCATCATTGTTCGTAGGAAAATGAGAGGCTACGGCGGTCGATGATTTTATATGGGACGCGAAACGATACTTGAAGGGAGTCAATGTGGTGAATGACGCTACAAAGATCGAGATGGCTACCCATTACTTGAAGGATACCGCACGTAATGGTGGAGACGTCAAGATAGAGATATCTACAAGGTACGGTTTCTATCGATACTTGGGTTGATTTTGTGGATGATTTTTTTAAGAAACAATTCTATCTAGAGAATGATAAGAACGAAGCACAGAGTCGGCTTCGTAAGCTCAAGCAATCCGGGACAATTCGAGAGTATGTGAAAGAGTTCACTACACATGTCTTGGGGATTCCAAAACTTTCCGACCAAGACTATATCTTCTACTTTCTTGATGCTTTGAAAGGATGCGCTAAGACAGAGTTGGAGCGACGTGGATTTCAAGACCTCGCTACGGCTATTTTTCATGCCGAGGCCTTGATTGACTTTAATTCGAGGAGGGAACCGTCCAAGCCATGAGAAAGGTGGGGGAGAAAAACCGTAGTTCGATTATGCAAAGAAACCTCCCACCGAAAAGGATAAAAAAACTTGAATACAAGTTACAAGAATGGCGGATGCTTCATATGTGATGGAACTCATGGAGCTCTAGATTTCCCGAAGAAAGAAAGCCTCAATGAGATGTCGGCTCATGAATATGAAGGCACGAATGATGGCGGAAGCATGGGTTCGATGAGGATCTTGAATGCAAACAAGATGAAGACGGAGGTGAAAAAGGTTGTAGGTAAGGGCCTACAATATGTCGAAGAAACCATCAATAGAGTAAAGGTTTGTGCTCTTGTTGATTCTGGTGAGAATTATTACTTTGTGGCAGTTGATGAAGCTAAGCGGCTAGGGATTAACGCTACAAAGAGAAGTGGAACCGTCAAGGCGGTATACTCGAAGGTCAAACCGATTCATGGAGTGGCTAAGGATGTCCGAGCAAAGATTGGAGATTGGGAAGGGATGGTTAATTTTTTGGTGGTCCCGATGGATGATTTTAAAGTGGTTATTGGGTTAAAATTTCTCGATAAGGTATGAGTTTTCCCTATATTACTAGTGAATCCTATATGGTAGAAAGACTCGCATGGTGAGCACGGAGCGGGATTCTAAGAATGGAGCAAAGACCCTTTCGGCCATGTAATTCAAGAAGGAATTCAACAAGAGCGAGCCTTGCTATTTCGGGGTAACAATGCTAGATATGGATGGGGAGTCAAGAAAATAGGATGTATCGGAGATAATTGAGAGATTTCTTGAAGAGTTCAAGGATGTGATGCCCAAGGATTTGCCCAAGAAGCTACCACCTAGGAGAGAGGTAAATCATACCATCGAGTTGGAGACGAGTTCCAAACCCCACGCCAAAGCCTGTTACCGAATGCCACCACCCGAATCGAAAGAGTTAAAGAGACATCTCAAAGTGTTAATGGATGTGGGATACATTCGACCCTCGAAAACCCCATATGGTGTGTCGGTTCTATTTTAAAGGAAAAAAGATGGATCCTTGCAGATGTGCATAGACTATCGGGCACTTAATAAAGTAACGATCAAGAATAAGTATCATATCCCTCTCATTACTGACTTATTTGATCAACTTGGAAAGGCGAGATACTTCACCAAGTTGGATTTGAGATCAGGGTACTAACAAGTACGGATAGCGGAGGGAGACGAATCCAAGATGACGTGTGTTATGAGGTATGACTCTTACAAGTTTTTAGTCATGCCATTCGGCTTGACAAATGCGCCTGTGATGTTTTGCACCCTTATGAATAAGTTGTTTCACCCATTCCTTGACAAATTTGTGGTGTTATACTTGGATGAAATTGTTGTTTATAGTCATACTTTGGAGGAGCATGTCTTGCATTTGAAACAGGTGTTCCAGGTGTTGCGAGACAATGAACTTTATGTGAAGTTGGAGAAGTGCTCATTCTCCCAAGATGAAGTCGAGTTCTTGGGTCACAAGTTCAAGGATCGAGGCTTGATGATGGACGCTATAAATATAAAAGTTATCCGATAGTAGGAAGCACCAACCAATGTGACCGAGTTGAGATCTTTTCTTGGCTTGGTGAACTATGACCGAAGATTCATCATGGGGTACTCATCGATGGCATCCCCTTTGACGGATCTATTGAATAAGAACAAAGCATGGGAATGGAGAGAATATTGCCAAGCGGCGTTCGAGAGTTTAAAGAAGGCGGTGATGGAAGAGCTGATATCATTAACGAATGTGACCATGCCTTTAGAGTTACACACTGATGCATGGGACTTTGCTATTGGAGGAGTTATAATGCAATATGGAAACCCGATCACATTCGAGAGCCGGAATCTAAATGAGATTTATAGGAATTACACAGTCCAAGAGAAAGAGATTACGACGGTTTTCCATTGCTTGAGGATTTGGAGGCACTATTTGTTGGGTTCGAGATTCGTAGTCAAGACGGATAACATTGCCACGAGTTATCTCGAAACCCAAAAGAATTCAAGTTCCAAGCAAGCTCGTTGGCAAGACTTCTTAACCGAGTTCGACTACCAATTGGAGTATAAGTCGGGGAAGGCTGATGCGATAACTGACGTATTGAGTCGTAAGGAGGAGTTCGCGGCAATTACCCAAGCTCAATTCTTTCTCCAAGACCTAATCAAGGAAGGATTGGAGCAAGATCCTATGGAGAAGAAGAACATTATCTTAGCGAAGAACGGGAAGACTCGAATATTTTATCTTAAATAAGACATGTTGTTCACCAAAGGGGATCGGATTTGCGTGCCTAAGTAGGGGGATCTTAGGCAAGTAATCTTGAAGGAGTGTCATGATTCAAGGATGGTCATCTGGGGATGAAGAGGGCGTTGTCATTGGTCGAGGGCACTTATTATTGGCCAAAGATGGAGGACGGTGTTGAGACATATGTTCAGAAATGCCTAATTTTCCAACAAGACAAGATATAGCAAAAGAAATCCGGGGGATTATTGGAGACTTTACCTACGCCCAAAATGACCATGAGAGAGTGTTTCCATGGACTTTATCACATGCTTTCTGAAGTCGAAATAGAGTGGGAGTTTTATGGTGGTTGTCGATCGATTTCTAAGTATAGTACCTTCATAGCCGCACCATCCGATGTTACCGTAGACAATACAGCTAAGCTCTTTTTCAAGAATGTGTTGAAGTATTGGCGAGTGCCACATGTGATTGTTAGCGATCGAGATCCGAGATTCATGGTCGCTTTTGGATGGAGTTGTTTAATATCATGGGGACGGATTTGAACTTCTCAACGAGTTTTTATCCCCAAACGGACGCTCAAACTGAGAGGGTAAAACCACTATTGGAGTTATATCTTCGGCACTATCTGAGTGCCAACCAACATGATTGGGCTAAACTTCTTGGTGTTGCTCAATTCTCTTACAACATGCAACGAAGTGAAGACACGTGAAGACTCCTTTTGTGTTGGTCACGGGGCCCCAACCATTGACACCGAATGCCTTAGCCGCATCATACGAGGGGAGTAGCCCGGCTGCTTACAAGACTATGAAGGAATTGCACAAGCAAGCGGACTTGGCCCATGCATCTTTGGGCAAAGCGGCTAAGAGGATGAAGAAATGGGTGAATGATAGAAGGAGACACGTCGAATTTGAGGTCGGAGATCAAGTGATGGTGAAGCTCTTGCCTCAACAGTTCACGTCATTACGGAAGGTTCATAAGGGATTGATATGGAGGTATGAAGGTCCTTTCCCAGTGATGAGACTGCATTTATACATAGTCTCATCGTCCAAATCGATCTTAAAATGCTTAAAAATATCATAAAATACCCCAAAATACGCTTGTGTTTGTTCATTGTGTATTTTAGGTACGGATATCGTGAATTCAACAAAATATCACAAGATTCAAGCAAAAACGAACACGGGAAACAAAGTCGCACAAAGAACTGGACCCGAATCATGAATTTCTAAAGAAGTCCTTAAAGTTTTGAAGATTGTCAAGATTGGTCCCTCAACTTTTTAAGACTTGTCACTTTGACCCTTGTAAATCTCTAAATTACAAGTATGGTCCTTAAAGTTTCAAGAAATGCCAAATCAAGCCCTTAAATAATGAAGAAGTTACACTTTGAGTCTTTGCTCATTTTTTTATTAAAGAGAAGGACCGAAGTTGTAATTATGCCCAAGTTAAATGCAAAGGAGAATAGAGATATGCTGGTGAGAACATTATATGCACAATTTTTGGAACATTGGGGGTATTTTCTGCCATTACTTAAACCCAAACCCTATATAACCCGGTCAATATTGGTCAACAGCTCATCTTACCGTCACCTTAACCCAACACAGCCCAAAACTATACCCTAGACCCGACCCATAACCAACCAGCACCCAAATCCACTAGTCCACGTCACCTCCCACTAATATAAATATTAATAAACTATTTTTTTAACTGAGTTAAATATTGATGTTAGAACCGGGAAACGTATCACTATTTAAATCAAAATCCTCATAATCCCCTAAAATACCCTCATATACCCTAATCCCTACTTTTTGATTAATCAAGAATTACCTTACCAAAGTGTGCAGACCCGTGATTCCCATAACCCTCACCTAAACCACACCCCAAAAACCCCTCTACCTGTACTGTGGGTCCCTTCCACGAGCTCCCCTGCAACATGAAGACAAGAGTTGAGCAAGCAAATAAATTCTGGCAGGATACATCAACGAACCTCTTTGATTCCTTAACCTCTACACTATTTTAAACTGATGAGATTCGTTTGGCCAGCTAGTTTCATCACATGGAGATGACATAAGAGGGAATCATTGACCAAATTCAAAAGATCACAAGGGGCATAGTTGGAAATCCAGCTGTTAGGGTTTCATTCATTTGTTTCTTCTAGTAATTTCTTTGAACTAGTATAAATACAAGGTGCATGTACCTTGTATTGTTGTTCCAGTTTCATCTCACTTGTAAACTTTTTTTATTAAGTAATTAAAGCAGTTTAAAAAACCTTGCAGTGATATGTTTTTGGGTTCCATTTTATTTATATTGTCTTTAGATTAATCATTTGGATTTTTAGTTTAATTCAAGTGTTTAACAAAATTAATTTGTTAAAGATTTTGGAGATCTAAGTTGTATAAGTTGATGGTATATACTTGATTTGACAAATCAAGTATAAGCCAAGCTTATAAGACTTGTTATTTTTTATCTTGGTTACCATCTTTATTGTTTGCAACAAACCTGTGTTTTCCAAAATTTTGAGAAAAAATATATATTAAGTCATTTGTTTGCATTTACCTATTACTGTTCCAAAATCTTGACTACAAGCTTTTGACATCAGCTTGTAGTCAAGGGCTGTGTGAACTTGGAGTTTGTTCGCTGTTTTGTGCAGGGTACTAGTTACAAGACCTTAGCCGAACCCCTCATTCATCTTTCTTTTTTCTCTCCCTTTTTGGTCTGTTGTAGACCAAATGACCAACCAACAAGGGACACTACTATAAGCTTCTTATCAGATCCCCTTAAACAAAGAAAAGCCAAGAAAAAGATGGCATCAGCAAAGGTAAAACAAGCTTGAACCCTTTTTTTTTATTTTTCTGAATTTTTGAGTTTTGGTATGAGATTTGCTATGAACTGAGCTATTTGGTGTTTTACTGTCCATACATGTTAGTTTAGGTTAGTATAGTGTTTTGATTAGTTTACGATAAATTTGGAGTTGATTTACTAGGCATTTCTTTGAGAAGTGCAAGTTTAAGGAGTGTTTGGATGTGCTTGCTAGGAACAACAAGATTCGCTTTTGTGACCTAAAAAGTACTTGAACATTCTCATTTAGTCTTAGGAATAAGATTTTTGAGCTTTATTCGCTTAGTGTAGAGTAAAAAATTGGAAGCACTTATTTTCAAGTTCATTTTTTCCTGTCCTTAAGCAATCAGTAGGCCTTAGGTTGATAAATTCTTGTGTTTTGGTGTTAGAGTTTTAGTCCACATGTGATTGTGGTTAGAGTAGAGTTAAGTTTCAAGTGTTCAAGGTTTGGTGGCGTATAGATTTAGTTTTGAAGCGTTGATAGCCCACTGTGCCACCAAAGCACCACTTTTGCCAGCATGAGTAGATAACTATAGGATATAGGCTTGTGTTTTGATCTTTGAAGTCTTAATCTTAGTCTGCAGTTAGGATTTAGGATCGTGTAGGATTGAGCCCTATTTATTTAAGGGTTGTTGTTCTTTGGTCAAGATTTGGAGAGTTAAAGTTCACAAATGGTCAATTAAGACCATTAAATCTTTTTTCTGACCATACAAATCACACCAGCAGACCCCTTTAACTTATTTGTAGGTTTTAAGCTTTGAGACTTGAGTTCCTAGATAGCTTTATGATAGGATAAAGTATGCATAACCTGGTATTCAGATTTGTGAAGCTTTGGTGGATTAACATAGCCTTTCAAGCTCGCTGTTAGCCCGCATCCCCACACTCACTACCTAACCATACCAACAAGTTTAGTAGTCTACTTTGATGATTTTGGTGTTTTTAAATTGGGTTACAAACTAGTGTTAGGATAGATTCGATCGTTGAATAGCTGGTATTAAGTTTTTCTAGTCTTTTGGTAGCCTTTAGACTAGCAAGTAGTCACTGTGTTGCACTCTAGAACCCACTACCCTCTTTCTTTGGCCATTATTTGTTTACAGACTGCTGTTCGTACTTGATTTGGTGATTGTGAAATTAGTATTGTTTGTTTTTGTGTGAGTCTTGACTCCCCACACCTCAACTGGTGTGGGGGTGCCCTTGTTGCCCGAGCAAAAACATCAATCCCATATCGGGCTCCAAATATCCCCAAAGTTCAAATCATAGAAACAAGTAAAAGTTGCTAAGTCTGTGCATCTAAACTTTTATATTGTGCTTGATTCGTAGTTATTTAGATTTGAATTTGTGATTTTGTGGTAGAAGGTTACTGTGCTACAAGTGTGAAAAAAGAAAAATAAAAAAGAAATTTTTTGCAAAAATCCCAACATGGCCTGGACTCGAACCCCTGGCCCCTCGATGGGGGACTAGGAGGCTTACCAGTGATCCATGTGACTTCCTATGTCACAACTTTGCAAGGTTTATTATTTAAGGGGTATTTAGCTTGTTTACTATTAATCCAATTCGAGCTTATAAAGCCGCTTATTAGCTTATTGGTTTCCTGTTTTGTAGCTTTTTCATTTTTCCTTAGATAATTATTTAGTTTAAGATTTTTGAAACAAAAATCAGATTTTTTACTTTATTAATTTATTTTTTATTAATATTTTAATCTTTAAATTTTAGAAATTAGTTTAAAAATAGTAAACATTAGTTTAACTTTTTTTAAATAGTTTTTAGAATTTAATTAGTATAATCTAGGTTTACATTAATTAACATTTATATTTTGACTTTTATTTAATTTTATTTATTTTTGGATTTTTTAATTAAACTTTAAAAATTACTATTAATTAATTAAAAACTTTTGCAAATTTTGGTTTTCATTTTTTTTTTTAATTAGATTTTTCTTAAATTAAGTTTAAATTTTGGTGATTTTAGTTAAGTTCCGATTTTCGTCGAGTTTTACGATTTTACATTTTTACCGTCGTAGCGTAATTTTTAGCGTAATCCGTCTTTATTTCTAAATCTCTCATAACAAAAAACGATCACTAATCCAAACATTGTTTTATAAATATTAGCACACAACACGCACTTCCTGTAACACCCCCAAATGGTCAAATACAGCGGAATAGTACGTGGGGTGTTACTTTGGTGGATCGATAGCACACAGTATATAGAGCAATGATCATCAAATGTCATTAAAACATATCACATGAATTTAATTGTGCAAATTAAGTAAATCGTCCTGAAAGCATCATTTATTATTAATTGTAGAAATATTCCAGTCCGATGGTAAACATGATGCTTCCTATGATGCTGGAATCCAATGCATGTACCTGCTTACTTTCCTGAGAAAACATATAAAGTAAAATGTGGGGGTCAACACGAGATTGGTGAATTCACAGGTTTAGTTTATAAAAATAAATGTACTGATATGCAAAACACCACGAAGATAGTAGAGCACCAAGCTACATACTATAGTAGTTCCTATTATCCTGTAATAGAAGCTAGACAATGTTTCTTAGGTGCCTATGTGGATCATCCTGATGTGCGACCCTCAGTCCGAAAATGAAATAAACCTGTTGCTTTGCCTAAGCGTTTCGTGAGTGTGACTCACACAGGCTGGGTGTTGTCAATACCCAAATAGATCTATTTATAACATTTCACGCTACACTACTAACTATTACAGTCCACGGGAACAATGAGGCAAACAATAGGCAGTAAATATGTTGTTGTCTGTAAGTGTTTGCAAACACAATAATTTAGTATGTTTTCTCCCCCATTTATAAAAACAGTAAAAGACGGGGCCATGAACTCACCTCAATGATAAAGCAATAGTGGTAGGACACTGGGTATGCTGGTATGGTATGATCACGGAGCAGTAAAATTACCTAAGTAATTTATGTGACTCAGAAAATGCACAATAAAATGCACAGATAAATGTAACTGATGGAAATACATTATCACAATTTAATAAGTTGTTATTAATGTTTAAACGTTAAACTTATAGTAAGTTATCGATAAAGGTACATTTTTAGTTTCTAAAAATGTATTTAAATTGCTCGTACGTCAACAGTGTAATTAACTAAATAAATAAATTTTATTTAACCATGAGTTGTGAAATCTAATTTTATTCCATAGTTCTTAGAGTTTAGATATGCTAATTTAGTTTGTTCGTTACGCAAGTGTTATAATAAACTCTTTTTGTTTATTTAATTAAATAATTAAAACAAACTTAACTTAATTTATTTTCAAAACAATATTATTAGTGTTAAAATTAAATTGTACTATAGTCCTTGTAAAAATATTAGTTTCCAAAAACAACCCCTAGGGTTTATAATACATTCGGTTTTAGGCAAGAAATACCCTTAGGGTTTCGTCCGTTAAGTGTGTTTGCATAATTAGTCCTTGTTTGTTATATTAAGTTCCAAAACAGCCCCTAGGGCTCCTATAAGTTTCAGACAATGACATAACTAGTCCTTAGGGTTTATATCTTTCGGGTATGTGGCAAAACGCGTCCCTAGGGCTCGTTTGGAGTTTGTGAATTGCCATATTTAGTCCCTAAAGTCTCAAAAATCATTATAAGACACAAAGTAAAACCTAGGGCTCGTTTCAAGTTTGGGAAGTGGCAAATATGGCCCTTGTGGTTTAATTAGTGTTTTGGTTATAATAAAACATACCCTTTTACTTTTGAAAATTAACAGTTTAGCCCCTAGCCTTTTCAAAAGTCACGAAATGTATATATTAGTTTTATAACTTTACCATTTAGACTCATACTTTCACATAATGACAATTTTGGCACAAAATGTCTACTAATAGTGATTAGGAAGTTTAATGGGCTTGTCAAGCCCAATAGTGGCTCGGTTTGGTTTTGGGCCTAGTGGGTTTTGTACTTTTGGGCTTGTTTAATGTTTGTACACATTTACTAGTCATCTTATTAATCCAATAATTAGATTAACTAAATGGCCCTAGTGGGCTTGTTTAATTTTCGGCTTAATAAATAAGTTGTGTACTATGGGCTTATGGGCTATTTGGTTCGAGGCTTATTTGTAGCTTATGGGCTTAATATTTGGCAACTAGCTTATTTGCAAGGTTTACCTATATATCTTATCAAGTCTAGCTTATGTAGGGTTTAAGGCAAGATTATCTATCTAGTTTCTCTAGGCTAAGTCTTAGGTTTAAACAAGATCCATCTTAGTGTTTCTAGATTCATGACTTAAGCATGATTACTCCAAAAATAAACCAAGCCCTGGGTTCGGTTTCCATATGGTTTGAGTTTAGCAAAAATTTTACGTATGCATGCTATCCTAGTCACGTTTTAACATAGTTTTACAAGTATGGGTACTTAAGTTCACGTGTTTATGGTGTATACATGAATGAATATGGGAATGAGGATGAGATAGCTTACTTGTAGATGGATATGGTGATTATGAATGAGAAATAACTAGAAATCCCTTGAGTCTACTAAGAACCCCACGTCTAGTGTTCTTAGCCGAGAGTTGTGGTGACCCTGCTTGCCTTGATAGCCAAGAATCGGATAGTGGTAGTGAATGCTCACAATAAATGAACCTTATGACAAAGATTTGGGTAGTAAATGCGAGTTGAGTATGTGTTTCGTGTGTATGTTCTTGTTATCCGAAAATGGTGAGATCTAAGTGAGATGTGAGTGTTTATGTTTAGCTTATAATCAAGATTGGGATTTTGTGTGTGGTTCGGCCTATAGCCACGTCCAAGAGAGAGAGAGAGGTAACAAGATTGTGGGATCTTTGTTAGTACTAGGTAAATCCTAGGTTCTAGATATGGAGTACATAACCATAAATTCCAACACAAGTACATCTTGCCCTTTTGGTTGTCTTAACCGTCGCCTACACAAGTCAAGGGGACAAATTGCTTGTCTAAAATAGTGTGGAATTTAATGGTAAGGTTGTACAATTTCAAGTTGTGGCTAAGTGTGAGTTTATAGGTTTTTAAGTTAGTCTAGATGTAGCATATAGTGGCATTCGGCTAGGTTTGTGTGTCTAGGAAGGTTTAATGTTTGAGTTTAGTAGTTTGTAGGTTACTAATGGTCTATGTAGAATATATGTGAGTGTAGGTTCGAATTCGGATCGATTTGGTTAGGTTCTAGGGTTTTTGGTGAAAGTATAGTCATAAATTAATAAACGTATAGTTTTATTAAATTAAAGTGTAAGAAACTTAATAAAATGTTATAAAGTTGCTAGGTATAGAATTATAACATGAAAAGTAGCTTTTGACGACTCGTTGTATCACTTATAGTGTAGAGAATATATATATATATATATATATATACATATATATATATATATATATATATATATATATATATATATATATATATATATATATATATATATATATATATATATATATATATATATATATATATATATATATATATATATATATATATATATATATATATATATATATATATATATATATATATATATATATATGATAGGTGTGTAAACACCCATCCTTTTACCACTTAGTTCTGGCTAAAACGAGACCAAAACACGTGTTTAATATCATTTGTTTGGAATTATGCGTGGTTTTTGTGTTTATTGTGTTTTCAGAGCCAACCGGACAAATATTGAAGAAAACATGGGATTGCACGGGTTTTACCGAAGAAAAAGACTCAAGATGAAGTCTATTGTCCAAGAGATGCAAAAGATTTGAAGTCACTGGGCCTATTTGACGATTTATCGAAGAAAAGGACCAAAGATGGAAGATTTATATAAGTCGAAGAAACTCAAGTCTATTAAACGAAGAAATTAAAAGACGATTTGAATTTAATCGACGACAAATCCCGAATCAGAATCGAAAACGTCAACTTTTCTGAAAAGACGAGAAGACAAGAAGAACGAGAGAAAGCCCACTCACCAACCAAAAGACAAGACTATATAAAGCCCTCCCCTCACACTTTTCATTAAGTTAGTTTTTAGTTTTTTCTTTTCCCCACTTTTTTCTCCCTTTCTGTTTCGTAGCATCACCATCACCACTAGGGTGTTTGGTGATTTTGATCTTTGATTTTCGATATTGTAATTTCATTCTTGTTTTGTGATTGTTAAAACATTAATCATCAATACAAGTTCTTGTTTAATCTTTCCATTTCATCTTGTTCATCATCCTCTTTTTTTTATTCAAGTTCTTAAGTTCTTATTTGATTGATTTGATCTTTAAAAAGTTGTTGAATTTGTGTTTTTGTGATTGAGATTTGATCTTTGTAGTTGGTAGATGATTTGTGTTTAATTTGGTAAAACCTTTTTACTTATTTAGTTTGATTTTTGTTTAAAATCGTTTTCCTTGTTCTTCGGGTAAAGTAACTGTTCTTAAGTGTTCCCAGGTTCCGTATGAACAAAACTTCCGGATGAACACAAAAGTTCCGAATGAACACAAAAAGTTCCGCATGAAGCACTTTAGTTAAAAGTTCCTAGTCAGTTTAAAACTTCCGAACGAACTGAAAGTTCCGGATGAACCCAATCTTCTGAATGAACTGAAGTTCCGGATGGACCCAATCTTCCGAATGAACAAAAGTTCCGGATGAATGTTATTTTCAAAAGTTCCGAATGAATGTTTGTTTTTGTAGTTCCGAATCAATTTAAGTTTAAAAGTTCCGAATGAGTTTTATTCCCAAATCTTCCGAATAAACTTCCGGACCAAAAGTTCCGGACGAACTTCCGAATCAAGTTCCGAGTGAAGGATTTTTCAAATTTCCGAATGAAGACTTCCGGGTGAAAAGTTCCGGATCAATAGTTCCGAATCAAGGTCAAAGTTCCGAATCAATTTTCCTTTAATCTTACTTACTGTTTCTTTTTATATCTGTCTTAATATTTCTCATTGTTTCTTCATTTTATATTCTAAGTTTAAGTTTAATTTTAATTCCACTTTATTAATAGAAGTTTTATTGATTGTTATTAATTTAATTGCTTTTAAATTTAAGTTTACATTTTAGAGCATTTAACATTTAGTAGATTAGAAAACTAAACCTCCTTGTTAGTAACCAAGAACAATCATTCCACTTAGAACCAAGATCAATTCGAGAAGACTGAGAGACATAAATTGAACCCCTAGCAAAATCATTGTATCAAATGGCACCGCTGCCGGCTCTTCTCGTTAAGATCAAAAGTTTTTTGTGAGAACTTGGATTTTGGGATCCGTTCCTCGTGAACGTTACTTTTTCATAAAAAATTTCAAAAACACAAAAAAAAAATATAAAATTTTCAAAAATCCTAAAAAGTAAAAAACATAAAAAACCAACAATATTTTTGCTTTGTTTTTCTCTTGTTAGTTCTTTTGCAGGTGCATGCGTACACGCTCCACGTTTTATCCCGAGCCTGAGACTCTCGATAACTTAAACATGGCTGGTGTACACAACAACAACAATAATCCACCTCAAAACTATAATAACAACAACAACCCACCTTTCAACAACAACAACGAGCCTCTTCCGGATAATCGCCCGATGATTGAACTACTTCAAGCTCATGTAGACGGCAACAATGATCCAATTGTCATACCTCCAATTGCCGCCAACAATTTTGAGCTCAAGTCCGGCTTTATCCAGATGGTCTCCGCTCAACCATTCTTGGGGCGTACCATTGATGATCCACACGACCACATCAAGAGATTCTTGCAACTCACTAACATGGTCAAGTTCAATGGTGTTCCACAAGAGGTTATCAGGTTACAACTTTTTCCCTTTTATTTAGAGGGACAAGCCCGGCATTGGCTTGCTAAGGAACCGCCACAGAGTATTCTCTCGTGGACGGATTTGGAGACCAAATTTATCAATTACTTTTTCCCACCCTCTCGTACTACCGCTTTGCGGAATGAAATCATAAATTTTGAACAAAAGTACGATGAGTCGTTCAGTGAATCTTGGGACCGTTTCAAAGATCTTTTAAGAAAATGCCCACAACATGGTTTTACCAAAGTGCACCAAATTAACACTTTTTACAATGGTTTAAGCATGAATGACCAAGATTCACTAAACAGTGCCTCGGGGGGTAATCTTTTGGCTAAGACTTCCAATGCTGCTTGGGATATCATTGAGAATAAGTCTCGTGTGCAAACCAAGAGTGTTCGGACCAATGTCGCTAGTGCTAGTACTAGTGACAGCGACAAGCGACTTGACAAAATCACTACGCTTCTTGAATCGCTTGTCACCCACACCGTCAACAACAACAACAGCAGCAACGCTAAAAACGCTCAAGTCAGTGATGTTAGCCAACCTTGCGAGATATGCGGGGGTCCTCACTCTTACACCACTTGTACCGCCACCCAAGACTACCCTGCTGAGAATGTGAATGCAACATATGGCACCTATCCTCAACCTGCTTATCAAGCTAGACCTCAAGGTGACCGTAACTTGCTTAGCTACCGCTCCAACAACTATCTCTCACCACCTGGTTTTCCTCTTACCAACCCAAACCAACAACAAAACCTCAATCGACCTCCTCAACAACAACAACAACCTCGTACACCTTACATACCACCTCATAAACAGCAACAACCACCTCAACGTAACAACCAAGTTTACCAACAACCTGCTTATCAACCACCCGCATACACTGCTCCTCCCAACCAACCCACCGCTTTACACCAAGAAATGGAAACCTACATGTGGACCAATGATGTGATCGTGGGAAATCTTCAGCGGGAAGTGCTCAACTTGAAAGCATACTTGGTCAAACAAGGGAACGATCTGAGAGCTGATATGAGAAACACGTTGGATAGCCAAACGAATGACTTGAAGAACATGATGGCCAGTTTCTTCCAAGGTAATCAACCCTCTTCTTCGGGTACTCTTCCGAGTAACACCGTTGCGAATCCAAGAGGGGAGATGAAAGCAATCACCACTCGCAGTGGCAAAGGTACCAAGGAACCCGAGCTCCCTATACCTCCACCGGTGATTGTGACTAAGGAGAACGAGTCACCTGCTCCTATTCCTCATCCTTCTCCTTCCCCAATTTCTCCACCTCTTCTTTCTACCCCTCCTCCACCCAAGGATGTGAGTGATCCTATTCTTCCAAAGCCTTCCTCTTCTTCCAATATACCTTATCCATCTAGGTTGAGGAAAGAGAAGCTCAAAAGCAAGGACGATATTCAGGTTTCGAACTTTCTTAAAATGTTTAAACAACTAAATTTCAATATCTCCTTCGCTGAGGCTCTCGCTCACATGCCTAAGTACGCGAAAATGTTTAAAGATCTTCTGAATGACAAGGAAAAGCTTCTCGATATTTCCAACACCCAACTTAATGAGAATTGCTCTGCAGTGCTCTTAAGGAAATTGCCAACCAAGCTTGGTGATCCGGGTCGTTTCTTAATCCCTTGCAATTTCTCGGGAGTAGAGAATTGCATGGCCCTAGCCGATCTAGGAGCCAGCATTAACCTAATGCCTCTAAGCGTTTGGAAGCAATTATCTCTCCCCGAGCTAGTCCCCACCAAAATGACTTTGGAATTAGCTAACCGTACGGTTGCTTATCCAGTGGGGATAGCCGAAGACGTCTTTGTAGGAGTCGACAAATTCACTTTTCCTGCCGATTTCTTTGTCGTCGACTACGAGATGGACCCTCGTGTTCCCTTGATCGTGGGTCGTCCATTCCTGAGGACCGGTCGTACTCTCATCGATGTTGAAGCCGGTGAGCTTATCATGAGAGTGGGTGACGATAAAATCGTCTTCAACATGGGAAAGTTGTCTAAACAACCTTATTCATACGAGAGTGTTAATTGTATTGACGTTCTGGATGAGGCTTGTGAAGAACACTTTAATGATGCTTGCAAAAGTATTCCTACCTCTCTTCCCAATGTTGAAACCGTTTCCTCTATTGATTCATCACTGTCTCTATTTGGAGAAAGTGATTTGTTTTGGAACGATCTTGAAGCTACCATGGGAGATGTGAACTTCGCTAATGATGATTCTCCCATCGATGGGGATGACGACATGCATTTCTTTGAAAACCTTCTCAACGAAGACAATCCTTCTCCACCATCTCCCACGGTTATTGCTATCGATACGCCGACTTTGAAAACGCCTCCCATCGAAAATTCTCCGGATTTAGAGCTTAAGGAGTTGCCTCCTCATCTTGAGTACGTTTTCCTTGAAGACAACGAGAAGTCGCCCGTCATCATCGCAAAGGATCTTAAAGAAGAAGAAAAAGCCCGACTTGTCGCCGTGTTGAAAGATCATAAGAAGGCTATAGCCTGGAAAATCTCTGATATTCGTGGAATTGATCCTCACTTCTGCACACACAAAATTCTCATGGAGGACGACTTTAAGCCCACAATTCAAAACCAACGAAGGGTGAATCCAAAAATCCATGACGTCATCAAAACAGAGGTTATCAAACTTCTTGATGCGGGTATGATTTACCCTATTTCGGATTCACCATGGGTTAGTCCAATCCATTATGATTTTGATGCGGGTATGATTTACCCTATTTCGGATTCACCATGGGTTAGTCCAATCCATTGTGTGCCTAAGAAAGGCGGAATAACCGTTGTTCCCAATGAACACAACGAGTTGATTTCCACTCGTCTCGTTACTGGGTGGAGAGTTTGTATAGACTACCGCAAACTCAATGATGCCACGAGAAAGGATCATTTCCCTCTACCTTTTATGGACCAAATGCTTGAACGTTTAGCGGGTAATGAATATTACTGCTTTCTTGATGGTTTCTCGGGTTATTTCCAAATACCCATCGATCCCCAAGATCAAGAGAAGACAACATTCACTTGTCCCTATGGCACATTTGCTTACAAAACAATGCCTTTTGGCTTATGCAATGCCCCCCGGGACTTTCCAAAGGTGCATGTTAGCTATCTTCCATGACATGGTTGAACAAACCATGGAAGTCTTCATGGATGATTTCTCGGTCTTCGGGGATTCCTTCTCTTCTTGCCTTGCCAATTTGGAACGTATGCTTAAGAGGTGCGAAGACACTCGCCTTGTTCTCAATTGGGAAAAATGCCATTTTATGGTAAAAGAAGGCATCGTGCTTGGACACAAAATTTCCAAAGCCGTTCTTGAAGTAGACCGTGCTAAAGTCGATGTTATCGCCAAGTTGCCTCCACCTTCAACCGTGAAGGGTGTGAGAAGTTTTCTGGGTCATGCGGGCTTCTACCGTCGATTCATCAAAGATTTTTCTCAAATCGCTCGCCCGATGACCCACCTCTTGGAAAAAGATACTCCTTTTATCTTTTCCAAAGAGTGCCTTGAAGCCTTCAACTCGCTTAAGGATAAGCTAACTAAGGCACCCGTCTTGGTTACCCCTAATTGGGAGCTTCCCTTTGAGTTGATGTGCGATGCTAGCGACTTTGCTATTGGTGCGGTTCTTGGAGAAAGAGTGAACAAACACCTCCAACCAATCCATTACGCTAGCAAGACAATGACGGGGGCACAATTGCATTATACGACAACCGAAAAAGAGCTTTTAGCTATTGTCTATGCCTTTGAAAAATTCCGCCCCTATCTTGTCCTTTCCACCACAATCGTTTACACCGATCATTCCGCGTTGAAGTACTTGTTGACAAAGCAAGATTCTAAACCAAGACTTCTTCGCTGGGTTTTGCTTCTCCAAGAATTTAAAATCGAAATTCGCGATAAGAAAGGAGCTAAAAACCTGGTCGCGGATCATCTCAGCAGACTTGAGGATCCTTACCAAGGGGATCATCCGAACAAAGAAATCAATGATTCTTTTCCCTTGGAGACCTTACTGTCTATAAATTCGAATTCTGATGAAACCCCGTGGTTTGCGGACTTTGCAAACTACTTAGCGGGTGGAATTCTTAAGGAACGGTTAACATCCCAACAAAAGAAAAAGTTCTTGAACGACATTAAGACTTACTTTTGGGATGACCCTTACCTATTCAAACAATGTGCCGACCTGATTATCCGCCGATGTGTTGATGGACCGGCAGCCTCGGAAATCCTTGATGCTTGCCACAAAGGACCCACCGGTGGTCACTTTGGTCCCAACTACACCGCCAAAAAAGTGTTTGATTCGGGATTTTATTGGCACTCCATATATCGTGACGCTCACAATATGGTTAAATGTTGTGATGTTTGCCAAAAACAAGGCAACATCACACATAAAGACGAGATGCCTCAGAATTTCATACAAGAATGTGAAATCTTTGATGTTTGGGGTATCGACTTTATGGGGCCATTCCCTTCTTCTAAAGGAAACAAATACATCCTTGTAGCCGTTGACTACGTTTCTAAGTGGGTTGAAGCTAAAGCTTTACCTACTAATGACGCAAGGGTGGTTTGTAACTTTTTGAAAGCTCTATTCGCTAGATTCGGTGTGCCTCGTGCCATTATTAGTGATCGTGGGACTCATTTTTGCAATGACCAATTTGCAAGAGTCATGGCTAAGTATGGTGTAAATCATCGTCTTTCCACAGCCTACCACCCACAAACTAATGGCCAGGCTGAAATATCCAACCGAGGATTAAAGCGAATTCTGGAAAGAACCGTGGGAGAGCATCGTGCCTCATGGGCTGATAAACTTGATGATGCTTTGTGGGCTTTCCGTACCGCTTACAAGACTCCGATTGGTTGTACACCATATCATCTCGTGTACGGGAAAGCGTGCCACCTCCCCATTGAGTTGGAGCACAAGGCTTACTGGGCCTTGAAGTGGGCTAATTTTGATATCAACAAAGCCGGTGACCTACGCAAGATCCAACTCAATGAGCTCAATGAACTTCGTAATGAGGCTTATGAAAATTCTTTGATCTATAAGGAAAGGACTAAGCTCATTCATGACTCTAAGATTAAGAAACGAGAGTTCCAAGTTGGAGATAAAGTTTTACTCTTTAACTCTCGGTTGAAAATCTTTTCGGGCAAGCTGAAATCTCGTTGGTCCGGCCCATTCACCATTGCCTAAATTTTTCCATATGGTACTCTCGAGCTCGCTCAACCTAATGGACCTAATTTTAAGGTGAATGGCCAACGAGTGAAGTTGTACTTTGGTGAGGGCACCTCTCAAGAGGTGATTCCATCCCTCACCACGTTCCCCATGAACTAATTTTGGGTCGAGTCAGGCTCGTGACTCGGTTATCAAAAACAAGCGCTCCTCAGGAGGCAACCCGAGTATCTATCCTTTTATGTTTTAACCTCCTAAGTGTAGGGGGACCTCTCTAGGTGTTTGTTTTTGTGTGGTGCTGTGATTACAGGGATAAGTGCACTCTTGGAATCTTTGAAGAACTGTGCTCCCGTGTTATCCGAAATCCGGTTCTATCTCTCAACTATCGTGATTTAATTTTCTTCATACACACATTTGAAATTGGTCACTTTAGTCGTCTCTTCCTTAACTTGATTTAACCAATGTGCACAATGTCATAAGTGTAGGGGAGACTTTTCCCACATGCTTAAACATTGAGGACAATGTTTATCTTAAGTGTAGGGGGACTTCTATCGAAGTTTTAAGTGGACTTTTCCATGAAAATGCCTTCATTTAACCGGAAAATCCTATTTTTCAACATTTTTCAAATTGTTTATTAACTTTGGCCATTTAGTCGTAATTTTTAAATTTTTATCTTTGCTTTCATATGTATATAGTCAAAAATATTAATGAAGTGGTGTAGCTAGTTTAGAAATCTTTGACATATTAGGCCCGTTGCGTTTATTTTGACTCAACCCGAATAGACTTATCCAAGTTTATTCTAGCTAGTATCCTTAACCATGTAGACCTTAAATGGTTTATTAGGCTAAGTATCCACGAGTCTCATTACTTGAGATTTTAAATTGTGGAGGACGAGAAATGATAGAGTCAATTATAAGTCGGTATTCTTGCACAAGCTCACTTGGTGTAATTATTTGCCTATTCTCTCATCACTTGCTAATAATTTATCTGCAATAAGTAAGGTCGTACGATTTGAAAAGTTACTTAGCTTCTAGCCCAAGATCGTTTAAAAGTTGCTCGGTAATGATAAGAGTTCATAGCCAAGGCATAACTTATGAAGCGGGGCGCGAAGATTGGCGAGTCTGAAAAGGCCCTAACAAGGCATGAGGATTCCATTTTATTGCTAAAGATCCAAGGTGATGTGAAAAGCATTATTCCCAAAATCAATATGAAGGATCAAGAATCACGACGAAAAGCAATCAACTCCCGTAAAGATCATGGAGAAGTCTATCCGAAAAGACCCTAACAAGGTATGAGGATAAATAGATCCAAGTCCGAAAAGGAGGCGGATCGTTGTATCTCGAAATCCCATATAGAGATTGAAGAAATAATCATGAAGTCGTGGTCAACAAAGTTGGAGTACCCCTCAAAAGTCTCCAAGTGAAGAAACTCTATTACGATGAGAAGACCATTATCTCAAGCACGTCTCTCAAGATATGAAGTATGAAGTACATGCCAAATATCGGCCCGAGAAAGGTCTCAAATCGTGAACCGAGTTATGCCAAGATATGAACTTTTTGATATCCTGAGAAGCAGTTTTAAGAGATTTTGTCCTTTAGCTAACTATTGATCAAATCTTTCAGCCTAAATAAACTATCAAAATAAGTCCAAAAATGCATCTTCATGATCATTCTAAGACAAAAATAAAATATAAGAGATACACCTAGGAATAAGGGAGTTTAAGCATTTAATTAAGCCATGTGTGTAAGTGTTTGATTTACTAACTTATAATAACAATGATCTCGTTTTTAAGCTTAGTTTGGGGAACGTGAAACTTGAGGGTGATAAATCTTCGCAGCACCAAAGCCCTAATGTAAGTCATTGATCTCTTTGCAAGTTATTTCCATCCTTTTGTTTACTTTAAAGTTTTAATTTCTTTTAGTGCTTTAATTTTTGTTTACTATTATTTTAATAAGGCCAAGGTTGATTGATTATGAGAAAAATGTAAATTTGCTTTATCACTAAGCATTGCATGAGGGCATGGCAATGGTTAAGTGTAGGGGATTTGATAGGTGTGTAAACACCCATCCTTTTACCACTTAATTCTGGCTAAAACGAGACCAAAACACGTATTTAATATCATTTGTTTGGAATTATGCGTGGTTTTTGTGTTTATTGTGTTTTCAGAGCCAACCGGATGAATATTGAAGAAAACATGGGATTGCACGGGTTTTACCGAAGAAAAAGACTCAAGATGAAGTCTATTGTCCAAGAGATGCAAAAGATTTGAAGTCACTGGGCCTATTTGACGATTTATCGAAGAAAAGGACCAAAGATGGAAGATTTACATAAGTCGAAGAAACTCAAGTCTATTAAACGAAGAAATTAAAAGACGAGTTGAATTTAATCGACGACAAATCCCGAATCAGAATCGAAAACGTCAACTTTTCTGAAAAGACAAGAAGACAAGAAGAACGGGAGAAAGCCCACTCACCAACCAAAAGACAAGACTATATAAATCCCTCCCCTCACACTTTTCATTCAGTTAGTTTTTAGTTTTTTCTTTTCCCCACTTTTTTCTCCCTATATGTTTCGTAGCATCACCATCACCACTAGGGTGTTTGGTGATTTTGATCTTTGATTTTCGATCTTGTAATTTCATTCTTGTTTTGTGATTGTTAAAACATTAATCATCAATACAAGTTCTTGTTTAATCTTTCCATTTCATCTTGTTCATCATCCTCTTTTTTTTATTCAAGTTCTTAAGTTCTTATTTGATTGATTTGATCTTTAAAAAGTTGTTGAATTTGTGTTTTTGTGATTGGGATTTGATCTTTGTAGTTGGTAGATGATTTGTGTTTAATTTGGTAAAACCTTTTTACTTATTTAGTTTGATTTTTGTTTAAAATCGTTTTCCTTGTTCTTCGGGTAAAGTAACTGTTCTTAAGTGTTCCCAGGTTCCGGATGAACAAAACTTCCGGATGAACACAAAAGTTCCGAATGAACACAAAAAGTTCCGCATGAAGCACTTTAGTTAAAAGTTCCTAGTCAGTTTAAAACTTCCGAACGAACTGAAAGTTCCGGATGAACCCAATCTTCCGAATGAACTGAAGTTCCGGATGGACCCAATCTTCCGAATGAACAAAAGTTCCGGATGAATGTTATTTTCAAAAGTTCCGAATGAATGTTTGTTTTTGTAGTTCCGAATCAATTTAAGTTTAAAAGTTCCGAATGAGTTTTATTCCCAAATCTTCCGAATAAACTTCCGGACCAAAAGTTCCGGACGAACTTCCGAATCAAGTTCCGAGTGAAGGATTTTTCAAATTTCCGAATGAAGACTTCCGGGTGAAAAGTTCCGGATCAATAGTTCCGAATCAAGGTCAAAGTTCCGAATCAATTTTCCTTTAATCTTACTTACTGTTTCTTTTTATATCTGTCTTAATATTTCTCATTGTTTCTTCATTTTATATTCTAAGTTTAAGTTTAATTTTAATTCCAGTTTATTAATAGAAGTTTTATTGATTGTTATTAATTTAATTGCTTTTAAATTTAAGTTTACATTTTAGAGCATTTAACATTTAGTAGATTAGAAAACTAAACCTCCTTGTTAGTAACCAAGAACAATCATTCCACTTAGAACCAAGATCAATTCGAGAGGACTGAGAGACATAAATTGAACCCCTAGCAAAATCATTGTATCAATATATATATCTATAATATATATATGGGGCTAAGTTTGACATAGGATAATAAGACGGCGCCACCTCATATCCTATGTGGCATTTTGCTATTGGCTAGATGTTTATTAACACAATCTGTTAGTTTATATCCCTTCCTTAATTATATATCCTTACAACCCTAATTATGGTGTAAATATTTCTCTCGCATATCTTTTTTCCTTTGTATTATGGTATATATCTTTTTGATAATCACTGAAAACTAAGCCTTCATATTCAAGTAAGTAAATCGGCATGATATACACTTTTTATTATCATCCGAACCTTCACTTCAAACCCTAAATCACAGTTAAGTCCGTTACATATTTTTGTTTTTTATTTTTGCAAACACCATTCTTGATTCATCTTTAAAAAAAGTAGTATCATATTCTTATACTATCACTTATGTTTTGTATCTGTTATCTTGAGCAGATTTAATATATCTGTTTCACATATATATCTTGACAACCACTTTTAGATGTATAATCGTAGGTATAAAGAAATTCTTACAGACCAATTTGTTGTCACGACTTGCCAACACATTGGCAATACTGGAGTTAATATAGGTAAACCATTAGAGCTGTATGATAGGTAGAATAAATTTATATTTTTTGTGATCTAATTATGAACTACATGTTTGCAGATGTTGAAGAATCAATACATGCCTCTTCATTCATCATATAATTACATGGCGGCTTGGATGAAATTCTTTAAGTCATGTGGAACATGATTAGCGATTCACGTCGGTGGATCAGGTATACCTAATGCTTAATGAGATCAATGTGAGGAAAGTAATATCCAACCTCATGGTGATGGTGCTTAATGATATCATATCATTGTCAAGAAAGTAATATCCAACCTTATGGTGATGGTTATATCATCGTATCTTTGTTTCTGCACATGTCAAATTTTAAGGGATTTAGGATAACAATCAGAACTAATGGTTTAGATATTATACAATATTCTTCTCATTCTTAATGTTGGTTTTTTTCACAGCCGACTCTTCCATCGGAATGTCAAAAAGAGGATGGTTTTCTTTCTTGGAGAGTTTTTTTATTCAAGAGATCATTGTTGTAGATGTTTTTCCTATGTTAGCCATGATTTTTATGCGACTAAAATGTCTTAAGTTTTTAATTGTTATCTAAGTTTTTTATATATAAAACGATCATCCTTTACGATTACTATTCTAATAACTGAGTATTCTGACCGGCACTGAAAGTTTCCATTTGGCATGTGCATGTAAGAAAGACAGGTAAAGTGACAGCTAAGTTGATCCTGAAGTGAGACGGTGGTAAGATTCTAAAACTCTTGGGTGATATTGCTAGACCATCAATATCAAGTAAGTTTTTTTTGCTCAAATGATCTTTTTTCAAAGTTTGACCAGTACTAAAAATAATCCGTTTTAGGTGATTGGATCAAACAATGTCCCATTTTGGTGACTTCCATTGATTTCTAAATTAAGAAAAGGTGACTAACGATTATTATCTGCTATCTTGAACCGCAATTCATGGAGCTTGAGGAACTTTATAATACTCTTCAGCTATTGAACCCAAATTTAAATGGGAAGCTTGAAAAAAAGAAGTATGCTGTTACTCAAGTTCTTTTCTCCAAAACACTTATCTAACGCAGATTGATACAACAAAAGCGTAAAATGACAAATTTCATCTTTATTATTCAACTCACACTTAAAATAAGTAAAAGGAAACATGTGAAAAAGTTTTAAAATAGACGAGTTTATGGTCGTTTCATGTGCACAATAATAGGGCGGCTGAAAGAGAATTTGGTCGTGCGTGTATAGTGCAATAGCAACAGGTGGTTTACAACTAATTTACATATTAATTGGTCAATTTTTCAAATTTTTGATACACAATGGGTCAAATAGGTAACTAAAAAGGCCAGACGTTGGACCTATATTAATATATACATTGGTAAACGGGTCGGTATTGCTTATCATAAATTGTCAACCTATGTGTGAGAAGCATTAAAACATTAGTTCAGCTTGGATAATCAACTCATGTATTTGGTATATAGGTGTTAAAAGGTGATTACAACGATCAACGCCAAATGGTTGCACTGGCTACGTCAATCTAGCGACGGTTGCCAGAAATTAAGCTAGGGGTGGTTGGAAAGAATACCAACCAACTGATGAGGTGAGTTCCGTGGTGATCTAGCCTATTTGGTGTTTGACTTAGTCTAAATAGCTGGCCCGTTAACTCGTGCTCTTTTTTGTAGGTTGCACGTTGCAAATCTATGATTGTTCATGATTGGTAACATCAGAACATCTAAAAAGACTAATGGCGGCAGTGGAGAAAGTGTAAGTGATTGGGCGGGGAATGTTTTGGTTTTTGTAGTGGGGGCGCGGGCAATGCTTGAATGCACCAGGTATTTGTATTTTCTTATTTGCTCAATCCTAAAATTTCTTCCTGCAAAATAAAACCAGTGGATTTAAGATGCTCCTGCCCTTCGTCCCACCATGACTCCTAACTTTTCGTAGCTGGCACACCAATACCACCATGGTTACTAATCCATCTTGACCAATCATCCTAATCTTCCACTATTTTTTTATTTTGGTTAAATATTCATTCCCGATCATATGAGCCGACGATTGCCGATCATTAAAAAATGATTTACTTTTATTATCTTATTGTCAATCATATGATTACTATCATCTGATTTCTAGAGTGCTCTATACAATGGGTTATTGCCACATAGTATTTATCGTCAACTTAATATTAAACAAGGTTATTGATATATGAACTTAACATTAAACAAGGTGACTGATACTAAATTAGGACTACAACTAACTTTATAATACCCATGTTACTGATATTTAATTAGGAAAACAACTAACCTTGTAATACTCATTTGTGACAATTTTTGCCCAATTGCTTATGAATGGGTCAATATGGGTTATATGGTTTATCAATAGAAAGTCAAACAACATGAAGTAAATGGGTCGAATGGGTCGA
This sequence comes from Glebionis coronaria, assembly GCA_025667525.1. Lineage (NCBI taxonomy): Eukaryota > Viridiplantae > Streptophyta > Magnoliopsida > Asterales > Asteraceae > Glebionis > Glebionis coronaria. Next base: position 532,628,901 of record CM046880.1, read on the forward strand.
AAGGCCAGTGATACAGGAAGAACTCCCTTATACCATTAACTAAAGAATGTACAACTATTGATATGCCAATTCTTTTAGTTCTGTTTCAAATGTCAAAATTATAATTATGAGGTAACCTATTTCTATTAAGTTGGGTCCTTCCTAAAAGTTATAATACCTTATAGGCTTCTTTGAATAAGTTATAATTAGCCTATTTTATAATCTATATAATTTGATTATCCTTTGGAAAAAAATTCAATTTATACACATAAATTAAATCTTACATCGCTCTAATACATACGTTGTTAGCTCATTATCTTTGAGCTTGGAGATTACGCCTTTCATTAACGATACCTGACTATTTGTTCCTATTAGTTGGGTTCTTTAGCTGTAATATTTTCTATCTGGATTTATAGATAGTTTTGTTTCGCTAGCAAATGCTCATCCTCATGTGGCTGAAAGAGTGTTTATAAAATCAAGCATTCCTCAAATTATAGACACAATATGGCAACTCAAGACACATAACATGTTACCTGCATTTTCGTTTATCTTTAACAAGAATGGTTGTGATGTGGCAATTCAGGATGTTGAAGACTACAAGCTTTTAGATAAGTATGAGGATGAGTTAAGCTTTAAAAAATATCACATACAGGCTGTAAAAAAGCACACAAAAGCTTGATATATCAGCTGTCTCAACAACCATTTTTATGGCATATTCCTGCTGTCAAAACAACCCGATTTCTGCTGTAAAACAGCCCTATTTGAGCATCAATTTGTGGGTTTGGGTCAGTCGGGTTTTGAACTCCATTCTTTTATCAAGTGTCGGTGGTTTTAGCTGGTGGACATCACAGAGATAATAACTATACAACCATAAATATATAACTATAAAGGGAGTAACGCAAGTGGTTAGTTTAGGGCAGGTTCTGATATGATTGGTTAAGATGCATTTATGTAAAAAAAAAATTATAAGCCAACAAGCATATTTTACTCATGGTTAGAATATAGCTTATGCTTTATGTAATATCAAGTGGGAAATAGATAGCAGAGACTTTGTTAAAAAAAAGGTAACATAGAGAACTATGTTTAATGAACAAAGCTCCATCTAATGTAATCATCAAACTGAAAACAAAACATATGTAGTAAACAAGCTTCAATTCAGCATGTTGATTTCTGTTACTAAATCCGGTACACCTTAACAATCAGTGAACTCGCTAATTACTATGTCATCACCATCTACTCCATCTACATCGCATATGCTAGATTACTAGGAGACCCTGATAAAGCTGATTATAGGGCTCCACCACGTTTTATTGATAGGAATATGTCTCTTAATGTTGCTACACCCGACATATCAGCCTCACCTATACTTTCAGAGCTCACAAATCCAGATGGAAATCATGGCAATGATGCGTTTACTGTTACTGAGAAGTCAACTACTGTAGAAGATCCTATGGAGCGCTTACTCAACAAAGTTCTAAACAGCTGACTCAAACAATTCCTGGCTACAATAGCGCTCCATTTGAAATCACGAAAGAATCAAATGCTCATATTCTTGTCTACTGATGCGTTTGGTCAAACGTGTGATCTTTGCTGATAATTTACTTATATCAGGCAGAATAAACTTCCACAGTCTTAGCTCAATTATAAGCTGTCAGTTTATAAGCCTGACTGAAGCGATAAACATGTTAATGCTCCATGTTTGTATTATACCTCTGGCTATTGTTAATATCTTTTGTATGTTCATTCTTTTGAATCAAGTGGGTAGTATCAAGTGGTCTGTTGTGAACTAAGATGAAATTATAGTGGTTGTGTTCTAGTGATGGGGATGTGCAGGTCAATTCAGTGACGGTGATAAACAATAACACAACTGAAAGGATTGAAGACATGATAACTGTAAGCGGGTAAGGAGGATTGAATTGAATGTGCACATTTTATTTTACAATACGGAGTATTTTGAATGCAAGATTTGAAAGGTATCCATGTTACTGTTTTACAATGGATTTGAGAGAGTTTCACTAAACATAATTGACCATTCCTCTAAATACATGATGTTTTTTGGGGAGAGTAAGTAACTACTTCTCCAACAACGTGTTATGCTCTATTACCATAGTAAAAGGTACTACTTAAGGGAACCATATTGGTACCATTGCCATGGCCTTTCTTGAAAAGTTAGAGGTAAACTCTGTCATAAGTTACTTTGTTAGAATTTTTTCATGTGGTGAAATACATCTGCAAATTCTAACATTTACATGCTTTTGGTGTTAACCAACGTTTTAAAACCCGGTTTGACCCGGTTTTTGTCGAATAACGGGTCATAATAAATCCGGGTTCACATTTTCGAAACCCGGTTAGACCTATCGGGTCTTAGTGACTCGGTTCAACCTGGTTTTTGAGACCTAACTGGATTTTGATTTTGATTTTGATTCTTTCATGTTTTTTTACAAATAAAGCATGTAAATTATGTATATTTGCGACGTAATTTGATTTATATATATTACGACGTATATTTGTTGGTAAACTTGTTTAATCATCGAAAAAATAAAATTTTTTTTTGTTTTTTAAAAAACGGGTCAACCCGAGTCGAATCGATAACCCAGCGACTTGATGACTCGAAGAGATCGATTTAAAAACCGATTGTCAAAACATTTGTCCCGCGTGTTTCTCGCTCCTTACTGATGACTTATATTTTTAACATTTTCATGAAATGTACAAATAATTAAATAGACTAATACTTAGTACATATTTTAGATACCTTTCTGACACGATATGTCAATACGGTATCAGACATTCCTGCCTTCTTCTGTGATAATAGTAGTTATTTTTAGATTATTAGCTATGTATTTACGATACCTTTCCAACACCATACAGTGTCGCATGTTCTTTGTGTCATACAGTTCTTTATCGTATAAATAACAATTATGTTGTATATTAGATAGATATTGGTGATAAAATTAATAGGTACGTAAGAAAAATGATTGACATGCTTAAATGTGTGACTAATTTTATGTCTAAATGAATGTGAAAATTGTTTATTAGTTTGTGAAATAGTAGGTCCTTGAGTTGTCACCAATAAGATGTTGACACTTAAAATTAGGCATACATTTAAGCATGCCAATTAGACATGTCAATCAATGCTCGGTACGCAATTGGTTAAAACGGGTACGTTTGGTATGATCAGTCTTTGGGTTCACCCAAAAACACCTTATTCAGAATATACATACCAAACGAACGAACATGACTTTTGTTCATGTTTGTTCAGTTAACTAAACGAACGTAAAATAGTGTTCATGTTCGTTCATTTAATAAATAAACGAACATAAACGAACTTTTTATCGAACGATTCATGAAATGTTCACTAAACGTTCAGCTCATTTACAACCCTATTTATCATCACGCAAGATGATTCAGTTTAGGAAAAATGGGCTACGAAGTGTATTAGGAAAACAACCCAGCTTCTAGCAACCTTTTAACCTCTTTTCACAATTATGTTTGTATAAATATCATAAAATCTCATACTCTGATATATTGAAAATATAAACTATTTATTAACAAATATAATATGCAAAAATAAACTTACGTCGCAAATACGCATAATTGTCATACCTTATTTGTAAAAAACACGAAAAAATCAAAACCCGATTGAGTCTCGAGAATCAGGCTGACTTGGGTCACCAAAATCTCGACGTGTCTAACCAGGTTTCGAAAATGTGAAACTCGGTTTAATATGTTTTGTCGGGTCGAACCGAGTTTCAAAAGATTGAATAAAAGCATGAGATGTCTAAAGAACGAGATTTAAGAACCAAACCCGCCCGTTGGGTGGGTTACGAAACTAGTATATATATATATATATATATATATATATATATATATATATATATATATATATATATATATATATATATATATATTGTAGTAACGTAATACTAGATAAACGTTATTAACTGTGATCATGGTTTTAGATTTTTATAGACCTAAAATGATGTATGAATATGCTCATGTGTTTACAGGTGACTTAATAGTCCCAAAATGATGTCTTATGTTTCGTATGCTCATAGAGATGTAGTCATACGTAAAGTCCACTGATTAAGTGTATGTTTTGTATGCTCATGAAAATGTAGTTATACATGTTGTTTCCTGTGATCCCATGATTGAATACTCGCAATCATAATGTATTATTATCAAAGTTCTTGTTGACCAAATGTTTCCAATGTTCTCAGATATGTTTAAAATGCTCAAAGTTCTAGTGATCAAAATGATGTATGCTCATGTATGATGCATATAATTGTACAAAGTTTATATGCAAAGGTGGTAATATATATATATATATATATATATATATATATATATATATATATATATATATATATATATATATATATATATATATATATATATATATATATATATATATATATATATATATATATATATATATATATATATATATATATATATATATATATATATATATATATATATATATATATATATCGTGAGGTGACGTGTACAATGATGTTATAATCAAAACCTAAAAACTACAGGTTTTACAGCACCTTCGAGAACGAACTCGCATTTATTCAATTTTGCGTTTTTCCTAAAACGTAAAGTTTAATACTTGCCACATATACGCGTTTTTCCTAAAACTTGTATAAAAATACTACAATCATTTTGGTGCCGCTGTCGGGGAGGTGTTTTAGTGCTTTATTGATATTGTGTTTCTGTGAGTAGTACGTTTTTACTTTTCATTTTTGGAAAACGTATATAGCGTACATACTCGTTTTTATTTTTTCTACTATAAATAAATATCCAAATAAATCGTGTTAAATTGTTCCTCAATTAACACACAAATGTTTTCCATTTTATCGTTTTCGTTTTCTTTTTGTGTATAATATATTGTATTACGTATCACAATTAATAAACAATAGTATCCAAATACACGAGAAATCGCACCTTGATAATGGGCGTTCCGGTCATTATCGAGTGTATCGATCAAACAGAAAGTCAAAGGCAAAATAGATAAATACTCTTAATTAGTTTAATCTCAATTGATACAAACGATAAGGTGGGTATAAGGCGGTTGTATTTCACGACCTAAGGAGAAAAGGCTCTTAAGTGCTTCGCGCCGTCTCGTTTATCCCGCTCGCTTGTGCGTATCGATTTAGTGACAATTGATTAAGGGTTTGCCATTCAAGTATTAATACATCTATTTTTGTGAGTTTTTATTATTAAACCTCGAAACGTTTTGGCGTTCCGCCAATGTTTCAAAGTCAACGAGGGTTTTTACTTGACCTAATTACTTTCACTCCTCTTTGGATTCATTAATCAAGACCTTTGATTAGTGGATACTTTTTGTAGATTAATTTCTACGTAATACACCCAAAAATCCGAAAAATTTAAAACAATCAAAAACCAAAAAAATTGAAAACGTTAAAAACCCTAAAAATATTCTTCTTTGCTACACCCCCCCCCCCCCCCCCATTTTCTAATTAGTGCATGCGCACTCGACCGAAGAATTATCCGAATTCAAGCGACGTATCGAATAGACGTAATCGAAATCGAAGGAATCGACAACGTAGACGAAATTTAGAAACAGGTGTTCCTAATATCGTTGTCGAAACTAACGACGAGATGGCCGATAATCGTACGATGATGAAATTGCTCCAAGCGCCCACCGAGGGTTATGGAGACGCGATCATTATTCCCGCAATCAAAGCGGAGAATTTTGAGATAAAAAGCGGAATGCTATCGTTGATTCAAGCGACGGAGTTTTTAGGTCGTGAGGCGGATAATCCTCACGATCACATTAGGAATTTTAATCGTCTTTTGGCTACGAGCAAGTACAAGAACGTCGACACCGATGTCGTCAAGCTTATGATTTTTCCATACTCGCTCGATAGCTCCGCCAAGGATTGGTACGAGAAAGAACCACCTAACTCCATAGCTACGTGGGACGATATCGTATCTAAATCCGTTAATGATTTTTTCCCACCGTCTAAAATGACGTTTTTCAAAAACGAGATTACGAGATTTAGACAAAAACCGAATGAATTGTTTAGAGACGCGTGGGATTGTTTTAAGTAATTTCTTAGGTAATGTCCTCACCACGGTTTTTCCGAGTTACATCAAATCGATATGTTTTATAACGGTATTAATTTTCACGAGCAAGATTCGTTAAATTCCGCCGTCGGTGGCAACTTTTTCTGTAAAACTCTGAAAGACGCGTTAATGATTATCGAAAACCGATCGAAGGTTTTTCAACTCCGTGCACATCGAGTGTTGCCAATGTCGCCAATATTAGTAATTCTAATCGTGATATTGAGAGAGTTGATGCAAAAAGTCGATAAGTTGACGAATGTGTTTACGTCGTTTCTCATCGAAATGCAAAAGAAAGACGCTCCCGCTACAATGAAAGCGGTTGAGGCTTCGTGTACGTTTTTTGGTGGACCACATAATTATTACGAGTGTACGACTATGGATGGCCAAACGCCGAATGTAAACGCGTTAAGTGGCAATTTTCAAAATGCTAATAAAAATAACACGGGTCCATCGCAATAAGGCAATTATAACAACAATCAAGGCAATAATTATAATCGTGGAAACAATTTTCAAAATCAACAAGGAAATCATGGTTATAATCAAGGTCATAATTTGTGTTGGCAAAATCGAGATAATAACAACAATCAAAACTCAAGTTTTTTAAACAACGCTAATCAAGGAAACAATTTTTCAAGTGATAATCAAGGGAATTTTCAAAGAAATAATCAAAACCAAGGGAACTTTAATTCTAATCAAAATAGTTCATCAAACGAGTTTCAATAATATATGAAAACGAATGAGGCTAAGATGAGACGATTAGAGGGACAAATTGGTACAAATTTTCCAATACTTTGAAAGGTCAAAATAATAAAATTGAACAAGGTCAAAGTGAGATTAAAAAGATGTTTTTGACAATTATGAGCAATCAAGCGAGTTCGTCTTCGAGTGCGTTACCAAGCAACACCATGGTTAATCCGAAGGAACACGTTAAAGCCGCCACATCGTCTAATGGAAAAGGTCGTATGATTACCCCTAACCTTGATAATTTTAGAGTTGTGCCTTCATCTCGCCCCTCGAGTTCTAAAATGCCTTCATGTTCTAAAGTCGAGGGGATGAACGTGGTGACCAAGGAAAAGAGTGCACACCCTCGTGTACCTAAAATTCCATCCACGGTTCAAAAAGAGAGTTTTATCGACCTAACCAAAGTAACCCTTGAGGAAACTTGTGCTTCGATTGTTCTACAAAAACCTAAAAGGCATCTGCCGAGAAAGGAAGAAGATCCGGGCTAATTTCTTCTACGTTGTGACTTTCCTGAGATTGAGGGAGGTATAGCACTTGCGGATTTAGGTGCTAGCATCAATCTCATGCCTCATTCTCTTTGGAAATTGATGAGATTTCCTAATCTTATCCCTAGGAATATGACAATCGAGCTTGCAAATTGTACACCACTCAAACCAGTTGGTATAGCCGAGGATGTCTACGTTAAGATTGGAAAGTTTATTTTTCCCACGGACTTCGCCATTTCCGATTACGAGTGTGACCCTAAATGTCCCATTATTTTAAGTCGACCTTTTTTATCGACGACTCGAGTCATAATCGACATCCACGGTGGGAAATTAACTATGAATTATGCGGAGGATAAAATGGGATTTTTCGCGAGTAGATCCCAAAATTTAAATGATCAACCTAAAACCGATGTTTCAAAATTTGATAATTTCAAAGCTCACATTTTAGCAGAAAAAATGAGGCTAGATGCATGTTTTGAAAGAATGAAAATGAACGGTTTCGAGATGAGGATTTTAACGATAAAGAATATGTTTACTTAATTCAAAAAGGTATTCGTAAATTTATGGATGAAAAATCATTTTAGGATATATTCGGCAAAACAAACGAACGAACAATTCCGAAGGAAGATGTTAGCTCCATCACGACAATGACAAACACGGACTCGTTTTCACCACCTTCTAAGGACTATGATTTTGAGGCCCATACTTCTAAGCCCATTAAAGTGCCTCCCACTCCTAGCCCAAAACCCATTAAGGCTAAGGAAGTGGCCTAACCAAGTGCAATCTCACCCATCGTAGAAATGTCACCTAAGCATAGCCCAAGGGCTTGTAAGACCATGGTAGTGACTCTCGAGAAATCCTCTCGAGAACTTGCTCACATCGACACTTTCTTTGATGACGATGGTGATTTTGCTGAGATCGAGCATGTACTTGCTGATCCATCATCCATCTTCGAGGATTTACCCTTTGATAAATCTTCAAATGAAGATGACGATCTCATGTTAGAAATCTCTTATGATGATGAGAATGACGACACTTTCACAACGTACTCGAATTCCGTATACGAACCTATTTTTCATCATAATCCCATTTTTGATGAAGAATTCGAGAACGTTGACGACCATATCATCGATCCTCCTTCGTTTCACAATTGTGATGATGAAGAGTTTTTCAAGCAGGTCGATGAATTTCTCGCTATAGACACGAATCCTATTCTCTAGGAGTTACCTTACAAACACTCCTCATTTGAGAATGACGACTACCTCATATTTGAGGATTTCATTCAACAACCCTTCCTAGAAATGATGGTTTCGTGTTTGATCGTGATCTCTTCGAGAGAGTTTCTAAAATCATTAATGAGGGGAATGACAAACCGTGGTTTGACGAGCCTATCTATGATAAAGAAATTGATGAGATCGACGTTCATGAGGATGACGAATATGTTGACCCCGCGGTGTTCTTTATTGATCATCATTTTGAGAGTTTGTATAACCCACCCCTCCCACCAATGATTAAATGTGAGAATTTTTAGCGTCACTAATATTGATTTTGAAACTCTAATCTTTTCGACATAATTCAAACGGGTTTTCATAAAGAGTTAAAAAATGATGAAAAAGGAAAAGATTTTAAATTTAACTTGAATGATTTTCCTACAAGTCTAACTCCGTCATCACTATGTTATTTGAGTGCTACAAGCTCATCTACTCATTTTGAAGATGCTTTGTGTGGTTTTAGTATGGGGGAAGCCCCTTATGTTTCCTCATACTTTACCACCGAGGACGAGATATCCGATCCGGGAATTACATTTTTAGGGAGATCTCGGTCTTCCATCGATGCAATAAATGGAAAATCTTTGCATATGCTTGGTGTGGGTCTACCTCGAGTAGCTCATTATATTGCCCCACCCATTGTCCCACCCTTCTATATTCTTTCTCTTTTCTTTGACCTCTTTGAGGTTCTAGCACATGTTGAAGTGGCGTTGTTTCGTTTATCCCATGAAAACGAGTACGCCATCTTCGACCCTGGTATTTTGCATCATCAAATGACTTTGTCCTTAGTACTGGTTGCTTTTGGGCATTGTTTATCATGTAAGCCCCACCAAAAATGACCAAACCATGATAATCCCTAGATGATCACATTTATGGGGATTCGAGTCGAGCTCTTGACTCGGTTATCAAAAACGAGGTGTCTCATGGGGGAAATCCCATGTTTATCCTTGTAAATACTATCGCTTTCTTAGATTAATGTGAGGGGACGTGTGCTCTTCCAACCTTTGTTTTGTGGTTGTTTGTGATTGTGATCTATTAGGTTCGTCGTCATCATTCAAGCCTCTCGTGTTCATTTTACGTATCACTCGAGCTTCGATCGTTGCCTTTGAAGATTCCAATATCCGATGATATCCTTTTACGTTCTAACGATTATCTTATTAGCATAATTCATAAACGGCTTTTAGGTTATTCGTTTTACCCTTTCCATGCTCGAGATTAAGCCTTCGACTTTTTGTCTCTCGTATGGGGGTGTTTCACACTTAGACTCGAAACATTGAGTACAATGTTTAATTTTAGTATAGGGGTAAATAGATACTTCACCTTGCTTACGTCATCACGCAATCCAATTTTCATCTTTTTGTTATCGTTTTATGCAAAATAAGGCTAAAATGGCCAAATTTTAAATTTGTTCTTATTTTTCATTAGTGTTTAAGATAAGAATGTCGGTTTTACGATGGTGAGAAGAAGAGTAATTTTTGACTCGACCGTGCGTGTTGATCACTTAGCTTCGATTCCTTAACTATATTAGGCTAAGTCTCATTAAATTGAGGACGAGAAATGATAGCGTTAATTATAAGTTACTATGCTAAACGTAGAGTACTCGTATTCTTTCAAAAACTCATGCGTCCTAATTATTTGCTTATTCTCCCCACGCTTTTATAATAAATTGTTAATAAATATTGATTTAGCGGTTTAATCTCTATTGTTGGTTTCTAATTGATTTTAGTAGCTTCCATGTAATTGAATTGGGAAAACATTAAGGATTCTGCAGCTCATGGTTTTGAAGTATTGGCACCCGAATAATCAAAGTGTTAATGAAATAATGACTAAAAACGTTACTTGCATTTTTTGGTCTCGCTTAGTTTTGATTACGACAATATGTAAAACAAGCATTTACGAAAACGACGAAAAACGAATTCTTGAGTTCAAGTATTTTTCATTTTACCCATTTTCACTTAAGGTATGGATAAACAAGTACTAACCTTAATCAAGTGATCAAATGATTTAATCTTTCTTAAAACTCACTTTTTATTTAAGTGTGACAAGTTTTTTTATTAAACTTTCTTTTTAAGAAAATGTTTTATTAAATTATTTATTTGAAATTTGAAAATAGCATATTCTTATTTGGCTAAGAATATCCTTTCAGGATATTTTTTATATCCAGATAAGACCTCCACCACTAAAGGACAAAAAATGGAGCGGAGTCTAGCCAGCGGTTCTCTAGCGCCTAGGCGGTTCCTTATCGATAAGGAACTGCAGGCTGAGCTAAGGAACCGCCACCAGATATAGCCGTTGGCCTTCTTGTCCTATAAATAGTAGACCATTCTCAGCTTTTCAAATCACCTCTTTTGTACATCTATTTCCAGATTCAATCTATCTTCTTTAATCACTCAAATATTTGATCATTTGTTTGATTACTACTTGTTTAAGAAGTGAATCTTGTTCTTCCAATCCTTCCTCTCCAAGTGCAAAGAGAAGAACACTATCCTAGTGAAGTGTTGAGTCCACCACCAAAGATCCATTGAAGATCTACTTTTATACGTTTGTTGTTGTGTAATAGTTGTGAAGATCCAAGTAGTTGTGTCTATTTGGAAGTTGTGTATGTACTAAGTATAGTTGTGTAGATTGGTCCTAGCTACGATTAGGGCTCGACTTTTAGCTTAGAGTCGGAAATTGGTTAAGCGACGTGTACGGTTTTCTCCACCATAAGGAGCTTGTTGTGTAGTGAACTCTCGAGTAAGGAGTACTCGAGGAGTGGAGTAGGAACGAGGAGTGAGCTTCGTTGCCGAACCACTATAAATCCTTGGTGTTCGGTTTGATCTTTCTTTACCCTTAACTCTTTACATTCTTTATTCTTTGTGCATATATATTTGTTAGTATTAGTTTAGTTACACTATCATTGTTCATATTGTGCATAGGAAGTTTTCACATATTTCTTCAAGTCTAAGTTTTTTAAAAAAGGATTTTTTAAAACCACCATTTTAACAAGTAAAATATAAGAAACTATTCAACCCCCCCCCCCCCCTTCTAGTTTCTACACAAAGGTTTCCCCAATAATAATTTAAGTTCCTCTTCACCTAAATCAAGCAAAAATTTCAAGCTCACAAGGCCGAAAAATCAATGCGAAAATTGAAGTGAATGTCTTAAATCTCGAAGCCTTAAAGATCCAAAATTCGCCTTAGCGTAAGGATATACGTCAAGTCATAATAAACACCTCATGGCGAGGTTACATAAAAGACAAGGACAAGACCGAAGTCATAATAAAAGCTCCATGGCGGAGTTGAATAAAAGATGGAGGTAAACCATGATAACCAAAGCTACCGAGGATGAGGTGGGTAATAAAACTCATGGTAATAAGTCAAATGTTCAAAACCGTTCTAAAACCATGTTTATCGATCCTTTTTGTTGACTTAGTTTTTTGACATCGTTGTCTATTAGGAGAAATTATTAATTCAATGATTTTGATTACACCGTTAAGACTATATTTTTGGACCTAATCTCTATTTACGCATAAGTAAAAAATGTATCCTCATGATCATTAATACAAAAATAAAATATAAGAGATACACCTTAGGAATAAGGGAGTTTAAGTACGTGATTAGAGCATATGATTAGTGTTAGCATTACTAACTTACAATGACAATGATCTTGTTTCACGCATAGCATGGAATTAGATGAAAATCAAGGATGACGAACTTATCTCACTGAGGAATTCACGTGTTCTTATTCTTTGACCCTAAAAGTCACATTCTCGTGATGAAAACAATACATTATGTCTAAAATTCATGTAGTAGTTAAATTAAATTTTACGTTTCAATAAATGTCATATAAAAATGAATTTTGGAAGTGCTATGATATTTAATTCTAGCATTGCATGAGGGCACAGAAATGGTTTAGTATGGGGGAGTGATGAGACTGCATTTATACATAGTCTCATCGTCCAAATCGGGCTTAAAATGCTTAAAAATATCATAAAATACCCCAAAGTATGCTTGTGTTTGTTCATTGTGTATTTTAGGTATGGATATCGTGAATTCAACAAAAGATCACAAGATTCAAGCAAAAACGAACACGGAAAACGAAACCGCATAAAGAACCGGACCCGAATCATTAATTTCCAAAGAATTCCTTGAAGTTTTGAAGATTGTCACCACATCTTATGCAGAAGAAGAATACGCGTTTTTCCTAAAACCTGTATAAAAATACTACAATCACCCAGCAAATGGACGTGTTGGGAAAGTATCTTATCAAGTTCAACTACCGCTCAAGTTAAAGATTCATTCAGTCTTTCAAGTTATCTTTCTCAAGCCTTATCATAGAGACATGGAAGATCTTGAACGAGGAGTGTCGAAGCGAGCACCAATGGCAGTTGTTACTTCGTATGATCGAGAGGCCAGGGAGATTTTTCGGATCGTACAATAAGGAGACGAGGTGTGCCAAGCTATAAGTAGAACTTGATCAAATGGCGTGACTTGCCCGATAGTGAAACAAGTTGAGAGGCTGAAGACTTATTTTGGCCGTTTGTGGATGAGATCAAGAGATATCACGAGGATGGCACGACAAGGACGTCACGAGCTTAGGTGGGGGAGGATGTCACGTCCCCGCCCATTTTCACAAGGTTATCGAGGATCTGGATAGTTCTACACTTGACTAGAAGACTTAATGGAATTCTATGAAACTGAGAGAAGCTCTTGGAAGCCTTTGAAAGACTCATGGGACCTTGGAGAAACCCTAATAGAAGGTCATAGAATATGGTCATTGTTTTGACGTTGTAAATAGAAGCCCTAATGTTTCCCTATATTAGTAGTATAAATAGATTTATCCTTATTTGAAGAAATCATCTCTTAATTCACTTGTAATCTTCTCTTGTAATGCATCTCTAGTAATACAAAGCATTTTCCCTTTCACTTTTGTTCCTTTTTAAGCTTTTTTAGTTACCTAAATCGTTGAGTATTTGAGCAAAACTGATTTGATATAAACTAAATACCGTACGAAAGACTTTTTGTAAAAAACAAGTCTGTGACAATGTGCCTCAATAGGTTTGCATGATTCTCCAACCTAAAGGGCCGTCATTTTAAAGATTATGGATGTTGAAAATATAGAATCTCGATGCATCCTTCATTTGAAGATTATGGATGTTGAAAATATAAAATCTCGATGCAGGCATTTGCATGTCAGCTTCATTTTAAAGATTATGGATGTTGAAACTATAAAATCTCGTTGCAACCTTCATTTAAGAGCACGGGGTACAATGGTGTCGTGTGGTGGAAAAAAGTGGTGCCATAGTTGACACATACACTATGGCATGAGAATGCTTTGACACCATAAAAAGTGGGGTAGCAGTGAGCGCCATAACCTTTTCTTTCTTTTTAAAAAAAACTTAAATAAAGTATATACTTTAACTAAAAACACATTTTATTCATTAAACATTACATGAAATTAAAAAAAAAACATTAAAAAAAATATAAAAAATAAAATCACGCATCACCATAGAGGTTGTTTAGATGTGTCACAAGGTCATCTCGAAGCTCATGGTGCACACCTCAGTCTCGTATTTCTTTAGATTTCCTCTCATGAATTTCACATCGTTCAATCCAAGTTCGAACCATGTTTCCTTCTGGATTAACGAATACATCCTTCAAGTACAGTGAATACTTTTCATCAACTAATATCATGTTATGCAATATTATGCAACAATACATGATATATAAAAATGAGATGTTATGGAGGTTTTTATAAAAGATTTAAAGGGTTAAAATTTGAAAAAATGGGTTTTTTTAAGAAAAATAGTTGTTACAGTTAAATCCCCAACGGCTAGTACAATTAATAATAAAAAAAAGGTGGCCAAAACGCGAGATTTTGCTGGTTGGGGAGTACGGCGCGAGCGCCTATGGCGCCATGGCTGGTGCGGTGCGCCGAACAAAAGCTTGCGCCAAAAGGCACGACGCCACCCACCAGCCTACAGTACCCTCGGCTCTAAAGATTATGGATGTTGAAAATATAGAATCTCGATGCAGGCATTTGCGTGTCAGCTTTTACAATACTTCGTTTTTGACAATTTAATAATAAAAAAGTATTTTAAACCAACCTTAAACACAAACATTTTTAAGGCTAGCTTATAAAACTTTACATGTGTCAAGAGGTTTTGTGTTGATATACTTGCTTTCATTTCATTCACCAATCGATGTGGGATGTTTGCAAGATACATGTATGGGTTCATAAGTTTAGTTATGATGTCAATGACCCTAAACATAGTCGTGCCACGTCAAAACCATAATGAGGTAATTAGATGGCTCCAAATTTACAACTTTACGAAGTTGATAGCTTTAGTTTATGTTGTACCTTTGAAACTTAACGCGTATTAAAGTGATGTTTCCCATCTCATAGTAAGAACTTATCCCCTACTAGTCAGCACTCAGGACAGTCTTTATCAATAAATTGCATAGCAAGGACTTATCCTCGTGTGTTCATATCGAAATTCAGATCTATAGCCGCAAAGTTTCTATGTAAATTGAGATGTTGGATCATTTTGTGAAACAAAAACACAAATATTGCCCTCTTTCTTTCTAATAATATTCCAATAGTTAATGCTCAAAGCAATTCAAATCGGGGGCAGAAACTCTGCATTACAGTGTCCAAATGTATTTGTATCTATTAAAAAAGGAGGTAATTTGCACACTTCATAAATTGATTGACACACTCAAAATGTTGTGTATTAGATATTTTTACCTTTAATATATGTGTTGAAATTTATCTACTCCACTAATGTAAGGGTATAAATGTCCACACACAAATATTTTGAGTGTGTCAATCAATTCATGGAGTGTACAAATCACCTCCTATTAAAAAAAAAGCCCTCATTTCTCAAGTTAAAAAAAAGTTCTTAAACTCTAACGTTGAAGCTCAGATCTCAATTTATCTTTCAGTGATAGTTGGGAATTTTGGCCCCCTCTATAGCTCATCATGCACAAACAAATTACAAAATGGAGGGGATGAGAAGTTTATGCTAACGATAGTTGCAAAAAATCATGTCCAAACTTTGCTCATGCTTACCTTAACATCACTTTCATCAACAGATTCTTTCTCATCCTCTGTCGGCTTCATCATCATTCTCAACCTGAAACACATGTTCGCTCAATATCAGCCTATGATTTAATAGATATTACTAGAGGTGGCAAAATGGTTGGGTTGGGTTGGGTCATGGGTCTTAGATGGGTTTGGGTTTAGATGGGTATGGGTTTAGATGGGTCTTTTAAGAGGTTGGGTTTAGATGGGTTGGGTTTAGATGGGTCTGGGTTTAGATGAGTTTGGGTGTAAATGGGTCTTTAGGAAAAGTTTGGGTTTTTTTTGGGTTTTTTTTGGGTTTAAATGGGTTTTTGGGTTTTTTTTTTGGTTTTAAATGGGTTTTTAGGAGGTTAGCCTTTTACTTTTTGACGTTTTGTTAATAACTTTACGTTTTCATCAGTAAATTTACGTTTTCGTCATAAATTTTACGTTTTCGTCAGTAAATTTACGTCTTCATCAAAAAATTTAAGTTTTCATCCGTATTTTTACGTTTTCGTCAGAAATTTTACGTTTTCATCAAAAAATTTACGTGTTCGTCAGAAGTTTTACGTTTTCATCGGGAATTTTACATTTTCGTCAGAAATTTTACAATTTAGTCAGAAACTTTACGTTTTCGTCAGAAATTTAACGTTTTCGTCAGGAATTTTACGTTTTCGTCAGAAATTTTACTTTTTCTTCCGTATTTTTACGTTTTCATCAGAAATTTTACGATTTCGTCAGAAATTTTACGTTTTCGTCAGGAATTTTACGTTTTCATATGGAATTTTACGTTTTCGTCAGAAATTTTACGTTTTCATAAAAAAATTACGTTTTCGTCAGAAGTTTTACGTTTTCATCAGAAATTTTACGTTTTTGTCAGAAATTTTACGTTTTCATCATAAATTTTACGTTTTCGTCAGCAATTTTACGTTTTCATCAAAAATTTAAAGTTTTCGTCAGAAAATTTACGATTTCGTCAGGAATTTTACGTTTTCATCAGAAATTTTACGTTTTAGTCAAAAAATTTACTTTTTGTCAGAAGTTTTACGTTTTCTTC
Organism: Glebionis coronaria; assembly: GCA_025667525.1. Taxonomy (NCBI): domain Eukaryota; kingdom Viridiplantae; phylum Streptophyta; class Magnoliopsida; order Asterales; family Asteraceae; genus Glebionis; species Glebionis coronaria. The sequence continues at coordinate 532,645,571 of CM046880.1, forward strand.
ATAAATTTTACGTTTTCGTCAGAAATTTTACGTTTTCGTCAGAAATTTTACGTTTTCATCAGAAATTTTACGTTTTCGTCAGTAAATTTACGTTTTCGTCTTAAATTTTACGTTTTAGTCTATAAATTTACGTTTTCGTCAAAAATTTAAAGTTTTCATCCGTATTTTTACGTTTTCGGCAGAACTTTTACGTTTTCATAAAAAAAAATTACGTGTTCGTCAGAAGTTTTACGTTTTCATCAGGAATTTTACATTTTCGTCAGAAATTTTACGATTTCGTCAGAAACTTTACGTTTTCGTCAGAAATTTTACGTTTTCGTCAGAAATTTTACGTTTTCATCAGAAATTTTACGTTTTTGTCACCAATTTTACGTTTTCATCATAAATTTTAAGTTTTCGTCAGAAATTTTACAATTTCGTCAAGAATTTTACGTTTTCATCAGTAATTTTACGTTCTCGTAAAAAATTTTACTTTTTGTCAGAAGTTTTACGTTTTCTTCAGAAATTTTACGTTTTCATCAAAATTTTACGTTTTCGTCAGTAAATTTACGTTTTCGTCTGAAATTTTACGTTTTAGTCTATTAATTTACGTTTTCGTCAAAAATTTTAAGTTTTCGTCATAAATTTTACGTTTTCATCCGTATTTTTACGTAATCAGAACTTATGACGAAAACGTGAAATTTTTGAAAACGTGATTTTTTGATGAAAACGTAAAATTTCTGAGGAAAACGTAATATTTACTGACGAAAACGTAGAATTTTTTAGGAAAACGTAAAATTTACTGACGAAAACGTAAATCTACTGACGAAATCGTAGAATTTCTGACGAAAACGTAAAATTCTGACGAAATCGTAAAATTTCTAATGAAAATATAAAATTTCTGACAAAAACGTAAATTTACTGACGAAAACGTAAAATTTCTGACGAAAACGTAAATTTACTGACGAAAACGTAAATTTACTGACGAAAACGTAAAATTTCTGACGAAAACATAAAATTTACTGACGAAAACGTAAATTTACTGACGAAAACGTAAAATTTCTGACGAAAACGTAAAATTTACTGACGAAAACGTAAATTTTTTGAAGAAAACGAAAATTTCTGACGAAAACGTAAATTTACTGACGAAAACTTAAATTTACTGACGAAAACGTAAAATTTATGACGAAAACGTAAAATTTACTGACAAAATCGTAGAATTTCTGACGAAAACGTAAAAATATGACGAAATCGTAAAATTTCTGATGAAAATGTAAAATTTCTGACAAAAACGTAAATTTACTGAAGAAAAAGTAAAATTTCTGACGAAAACGTAAAATTTCTTACGAAAACCTGAATTTACTGACGAAAACGTAAATTTACTGATGAGAACGTAAAACTTCTGAAGAAAACTTAAAATTTTTGACGAAAACGTAAAATTTCTGACGAAAACGTAAAATTTACCGTCGAAAACGTATTTTTTTTAAGAAAACGTAAAATTTCTGACGAAAACGTAAATTTACTGACGAAAACGTAAAATTTCTGACGAAAACGTAAATTTACTGACGAAAACTTAAATTTACTGACGAAAACGTAAAATTTATGACGAAAACGTAAAATTTACTGACAAAATCGTAGAATTTTTGTCGAAAACGTAAAATTCTGACGAAATCGTAAAATTTCTGATGAAAATGTAAAATTTCTGACAAAAACGTAAATTTACTGACGAAAACGTAAAATTTCTGACGAGAACGTAAAACTTCTTACGAAAACCTAAATTTACTGACGAAAACGTAAATTTACTGATGAGAACGTAAAACTTCTGAAGAAAACGTAAAATTTCTGACGAATACGTAAAATTTCTGACAAAAACGTAAATTTACCGACGAAAACGTAAAATTTCTGAAGAAAACGTAAAATTTCTGATAAAAACGTAAAATTTCTAATGAAAATGTAAAATTTCTGACAAAAACGTACATTTACTGACGAAAACGTAAAATTTCTGATGAAAACGTAAAATTCCTGACGAAAACGTAGAATATTTTTATGAAAACGTAAAATTTCTGACGAAAACGTAAATTTTTTGACCAAAACGTAAATTTATGATGAAACGTAAAAATACGGTGAAGACGTAAAAAAATAACAAGTGTGAAATTTTGACAAGCTTGTGAAGAAAAATGGAAAAAAACACTTTTGATATTACTAAACCTATTGGGTGACCCATTTTGACCCATTATTAATATAAAGGGAGACCCATCTAGACCCATGTGACAAATGAGGAGACCCAAGTAGACCCATTTATAATTTTAAGAAGGGGCTTGTTTGACCCATCTAGACCCATCTAAGATTTTAAGGGAAACCCAACTAGACCCCTTTCTTTTTCTAATTTAACCAAATTGACCCAAAAATTAACCATGGGTGAAAAATTACCACCTCTAGATATTACCATGGAATTCCAAAAGAAAGTACAGGAAAGAAAAGCCTTACATCAGAATTAGTTGGGTCATCCTTTGATTCCTGAAAGGGCGAAACTATAAGTAAATTAAAACCAAAAGAAAATTATATAAGCATTAAAGATGCTATATATGTTAAAAGGGTACATTTTGACCAAAAGATAAGAAAGAAGAGGCAAATGCTTGAATCGATATGGGATGAATGTGAAAAGTTGTATAGAAAACCAAAGGAGTATTGGCTGAAGAATGCATTCCTTTGTGATGAACGCAAGAAAGATTATGAACCTAAATTGGGAGTCAACTTTCGAAGTAAAGAAATATTGGACGGGAAATGAAACGAGTTTTACTTTTGTTACTAAAAAGGATGATGAAAGCATTTCCATTAATAGAATCAATGCAAGGAGATTCAAAATGATGATAAGAAAAGAATTAGAAGATACGGGGTGTGCACGAGACCAAGCGTAAAGTGGGCATGAGTCTAACTTAAAGACTCGTAAATAAACAAAAGTGTTTGTCGGGAGACAACCCTTTTTTCTAATGTTTTAGTGCTTGTTTATGTACGTTTTGTGTTTATTCTTATTGTTGATTGGAATTTGGAGCCAGTAGAAGGACGGTGATCATCGCTTTGGGCCATAGTTTGCAAAAAGAAATTGTTGTTGCGGTTCATATACGCCGTAGATGATTTCTTGTCTACGGCGTAGGGATCTTTTTACATGTCTAGCGTAGGCAATTTCTTGTCTACGTCGTAGATACATGTTAACAAAAAATAATTTTATTATTTTTCAAAAGATTTTCACAAAATCATGTACAGTAATATTTTTTAAATGAACTTTATGGGTGTGTTTCTGTAAACCCTCACGAGATAAAACTCGTCTACTTTTGACACTAAATGATTTAACGGCTTAGCCGTGAGAAATTAATGTTATGCACAAACTTTTCAGAAATTGTCAAAAGTCACAATAGTTTCTTCTTTGACAATGTAACGCCAAAAAGGAAATTTGAACAAACCCTAAGAAACATTTTTAGAGCTTATTCACATTACTTTGCATATGCTAAGAGGGTCTTTGATAATATAATGACTTTCATTTCATTCACCCAATGTGGGATGTTTGCAAGATACAAGTATAGGTTCAGAAGTCTAGTTATGATGTCAATGACCCTAAACATATTCTATTTGCCCCATCAAAACCATAATGAGGTAATTAGATCGCTCCAAATTTACCATTTTACAAAGTTGATAGCTTTACCTTTTAAACTTAACGGTATTAGATTAAAGTGATGTTTGATGTCTCATGTAATATGAGTCAGGACAGTATTTTTTATCAATAAATCGCATTGCAAGTACTTATCCTCGTGTGTTAATATCGAAATTAAGATCCATAACGGCAAAAGTTCTAAGTAATTTGAGATGTTGGATCATTTTGTAAAACAAAAACACAAATATTGCCCTCTATCTTTCTAATAATATTCCAATAGTTAATGCTCAAAGCAATTCAAATCAGGGGCAGAAAATCTGCATTACAGACTCCAAATGTTTTTGTATCTATTAAAAAAGGCCTAAAATCTCAGGTTAAAAAAAGTTCTTTAACTCTAACACTGAAGCTCAGATCTCAATTTATCTTTTGGCCCCTCTATAGCTCATCCTGCACAAATAGATTACAAAAAAGGAGAGGATGAGAAGGTTGTTTTTAACAAATTGCTGCAAAAAATCATGTCCAAACTTTGCTCATACTTGCCTTAACATCACTTTAATAGATATTACTATAGAATTCCAAAAGAAAGTACAGAGAAGAAAAGCCTTACATCAGAATCAGCTGGGTCGTCCTTTGATTCCTGGAAGGGGGAAACCATAAGAAAGTTAAAACCAAAAGAAAATTGTATAAGCATTAAAGATGCTTATTCATGCTAAAGGGTACATTTTGACCAGTTAACAAATTATTCAAGAATGGGTCCGGATTATTTTATCTATAATGGGTCAAAAGTTGAAAAAAAAAACAATTTTGATCAATACACCTTCTAAATCACTTAATCCAGAAGTTAGACTATTTCTGAGATAATATAACTTGTTCTCGAAAATTCAAAATTTGCAAAAAAAACATAATTTTGATTCAACTCAACGTACCGGTTTTATACCCATAATAAAGCCAATTGACCTAACTTTTTGCCATCACTATTCTAATACAGACTACTACTGTAATAATATTACTTTGTTCGGAAGACACTGCATGGCGTTTTGGCCGAGCTACCTAGTTAGATGGATTTCACTGATCACTTACGCAATTCCGGCAAGCACTGAAAGTGCGATCTCTTTTGTTTTTAGCAGGGAGGCAACTAAAACCGTCGAACCCCACCGTAAGAGGGGGGTGAGACTATTCTACCGACCAACTTGGACTTGGGCGGTAGACGTGCCTGCAGGCACACAAAAGAAAGCCGACGGAGAGAGGGATCCTCGGGCGAGGATCACTCTTGGAGTGCAGAGGAGAGAGTGATCCTCGGGTGAGGAGCACTCTCGGATCGGAGTACAGAGGAGAGAGCCAACCTCGGGTATATTTGGGGCCCTGATTTTTACACAAGACAGAATAATGTACACAATGGATTAACCCATTTTACAGGTTTTGATCCATTACACAACCCTACAAATAACAGTGAAAACATACCTCCGCCTCTTTTACCTTTTCTAGCTCTTCAAATTTAGCCTTCTCAGCCTAAAATACAAGGAAAAAAACAATATTATGAGAAGGAAAAATGCTAAATATTAGTAATATAAATTACTAAGTTGTGGATAGAAGGCAACATACATCTTTTTGTTTGCCCCATGTGTCTTCAGCCACTTGTTTGGCATATTCAGGATCGTCACATATCAACACATTGTCAAACAAAGTTCCTGATTTCACCTGAGAAACAACCATAACATTCATTTGAGCTTTGATTTTTTCAGAAATCGGCATATTGCACTCAATCAATATGGTGGGGAAAAAAAAGCAATTACCTGCCATAGCTCAATACCAACATACTTCAACAGACTATACCAGACATATATCCATTTTCGTCATTCGTACAAATTGTTTTGTGAGAAATAAGATGTTTCAGTATCGACAAATTTATGTCATATATATTTGGCATGCTTGTACGAAGAAAAGAACTCACAAAAATTACCCAAGAAACTCTTGTAGAAGTGACAAGGTTCGGCTCAGATGATCAAGCGGGCAAAAACATCAAAGTGACAAGAAACAGACAGAATGCCCACTTTGGGGTGGTGCCAAATGATCATCGCCAGCCGGATACTTGATCAGTATATCAAACATATATCCATTTTCGTCATTCGTACACATTGTATTGTGAGAAATATGTTGTTTTAGTATCAACAACTTAATGTCATGTATATTTTCAATGTGAAGTTAGATATGTCGATCAATTTCTGTACTCAAGAACTATGAATGTGTGACATGATGCATTCCATTCACTTAACTAAGTCAAAGGTGTTTTGCGGTGACTTTTTTTCACTACAGTTTTGACAAAAACTTTCGGTTATAGCATGATCAAAATTCAAACATAGTCCGATTCTCCATTAAACTCTGCAATTTATTTCTTGTTATCATATACGCGCAGTTGAAATTGGCTTCTGCAATTTAGGAGTAACCAATGTGTAATAACTGATAAGCAAATAAATTAAGTTTGTTAGCAATATGGAATCTTTGATCTACATTCGCCGCATGCTGGATACAATCATCAATGTGCACAACAATACAAGTCACTTGTAAGATGTAACCTTATATTTCCAAACACTATAGTATAGAAATGTAGGTGAAAGCGAGGCACAAACAGGTCAATTGAGTCGCTGCTTTTGAGTGTGAGCTACAAATCAACACTCATGCAATGACATGTGCCTGCAACTCTCAATGGGACGTTACCGCCAGATGCTAACCCGCAATCCTTGTCATATATCAATACCGAATAATAATACCCTCATGAATACTGATTAAAAAACCAGTGCCAGGACCCCCTCATAATTAGCTGCATAGAACAAGAATATTTTTTTTAACAAAGCTCTTAAACAGATCACCTAACTCAAGCCATCATCTGCCTCAATAGGTTCTCATGGTCCTCCAACCCAAAGCGTGTCAGCTTCTACTAAACAAACCCTAAACAAACCCTAAACACAAACATTTTTTAAGGATATGTACAATCTCGATGGAGCATTGGAGGTTTTGCGTGTCAGCTTCTACTAAACAAACCCTAAACACAAACATTTTTTAAGGTTGGTTTTCAATACTAAGTTTTTTACAGTTTAATGCTAAAAAGGAAATATGAACTAACCCTAAGCATAAACATTTTTAGAGCCAACACACCCTTCCTTTTCATTATTGAGAAGGTTTGTGTTAATATATTCGCTTTAGTTTCACTCACCAACCGATGTGGGATGTTTGCAAGATACAAGTATGGGTTCATAAGTTTAGTTACGATGTGAATGACCCTAACATATTCTATTTGCCCCATCAAAACCATAATGAGGTAATTAGATCGCTCCAAATTTACCACTTTACAAAGTTGATAGATTTAGTTTATGATGTACCTTTGAAACTTAAGGTGGATTAAAGTGATGTTTCCCGTCTCATGTAGTATGTAAGAACTTATCCCCTACCCACTAGTCAGGACTCAGGACAGTCTTTCTTTCAATAATTAGCATCGCAAGGACTTATCCTCCTATCTTCATATCGAAATTCAGATCTATAACCGCAAAATTTCTATGTAAGTTGAGATGTTGGATCATTTTGTAAAACAAAAACACAAATATTGCCCTCTTTCTTTCTAATGATATATTCCAATAGTTAATGCTCAAAGCAATTCAAATCGGGGGCAGAAACTCTGCATTACAGTCTCCAAATGTTTTTGTATCTATTAAAAAAGGCCTAACATCTCAGGTTAAAAAAAGTTCTTAAAACTACTGAAGCTCAGATCTCAATTTATCTTTCGGTGATAGTTGGGAATTTTGGCCCCTCTATAGCTCATCCTGCACAAACAGATTACAAAAAGGAGGGGATGAGAAGTCTGTGTTATAAAAATAGTTGCAAAAAATCATGTCCAAACTTTGCTCATTCTTACCTTAACATCACTTTCATCAGCAGATTCTTCCTCATCCTCAGCTTCGGCTTCATCATCATTCTCAGCCTGAAACACATGTTCGCTCAATATCAGCCTATGATTCAATAGATATTACTATATAATTCCAGAAGAAAGTAAAGATAAGAAAGCCTTACATCAGAATCAGCTGGGTCGTCCTTTGATTCCTGGAAGGGGAAACCATAAGAAAGTTAAAACAAAAAGAAAGTTGTATAAGCATTAAAGATGCTATGTTAAAGGGTGCATTTTGACCAATTTACAAATGATTCATGAATGGGTGGATTCCGAATTATTTTATCTATAACGGGTCAAAAGTTAGACAAAAAACAGCTTTAATCAATAAACCTTCTAAATCACTTAATCCAGAAGTTAGACTATTGCTGAGATAATATAACTTGTTCTGGAAAACATAATTTTGATTCAACTCAATGTACCGGTTTTATACCCATAATAAAGCCGATTGACCCAACTTTTTGCCATCACCATTTTAATACAGACTATTACTGTAATAATATTACTTGTAGTCATATTTAGGACCCTGATTTCTATACAAGACAGAATAATGTACACAATGGATTAACTCATTTTACAGGTTTTGATCCATTACACAACCCTACAAATAACAGTGATAACATACCTCCGCCTCTTTCAGCTTTTCTAGCTCTTCAAATTTAGCCTTCTCAGCCTAAATTACGAAAAAAAACACAATATTACAAGAAGAAAAAAATGCTAAATATTAGTAAAAATTAGTATGTTGTGGATATAAGCCAGCATACATCTTTTTGTTTGCCCCATGTGTCTTCTGCCACTTGTTTGGCATATTCAGGATCGTCACATATCAACACATTGTCGAACAATGTTCCTGATTTCACCTGAGAAACAAGCATCACATTCATTTGAGCTTTGATTTTTTCAGAACTCGGCATATTGCACCCGATCAATATGGTGAAAAAAAAGCAATTACCTGCCATAGCTCAATACCAACATACTTCAACTTGGGGAAAACATATAGCTCAGGGTCATCCTTGAAATCTGCAATTTAGAGAATATCATAGTCAATATAAACTAAACTCGATATTAACGAAAACTCAACATCTGCAAAAAACTTCAGATGTATGACAGGTACCTGGGTTGTCAATCATAGGTGCCTTCCACTTTCCTTGGTAGTTAGGGTTCTTGATTTTCTGTCAATGAAAATACATTTTAGTAAATGGATACTATTAACTAGTATGATAGAATATGCACCTAAAGGAAAAGTCCACAAACCTTTGCCTTCCATGGGCCCTTGTACTCAGGGTTTGGAATGGTTGGGACGGTCCACTCACCATCTTCTTCCTCATCCCAATCTTCTGGCTGAAATTTTATATCATTTTAGTCAGGTACTAGCTAATAACACGTACACGCATAAACCAGAATGTAACAATGATCAAAGCTTACCTTCTTGGCATCTGGGTCTGCAATTTCCTTTTCGATGTCATCATAACCCTGATATGACAAGAAAAACAAAATCAGTTCTGGATTACCATTTATAAATGGGAAAGAAATTCAAAATCAAACTTTACAGTACCTCGGGTTTCTTGTCTTCAGGGTCAGCAATGAACTCCTTGTCATCCCAATCTTCAGGCTGTCAGCAATTTAAAACCGATTAAAACTTTACAAAGGAACTCTCAGTATAATTGCAATAGCAACCTTATTACTCGTGTATTTGGATATACCTTCTTGGCCTCTGGGTCCTTAATCTGCTTAGCTGGGAGAAGATCCCAGTCAGAGTACAAGCTTCCGGTTTGCTTCTCAACATTATCGATGAGGATAGTGTAGGTAGCATCAGGGCGGAGGATGAAGGTATAAACGTGTGAAAGCTGGTCAGTTTCACAAGGGACGTCCTTCTTGATCAATTTGTTTTCCCCGTTGTATGTCAAGATGGCGTGAACCTTCTTTGTGGCGTACCCACAGATATCAGGTCCAAACATGATGCTGTAGTAAACAACAACATTAAAACCAAATGCCTAATATGAAAACTTAACAAACAAACAAGCAAGTAATGATATGTTTGAATAAACAACCTGTATGGGGTATCACCGCCGAATTTTGTTTGGTCAACGTCACCACTAAGCAATTTCATGTAGCCACCACCACAGTCAAGCTTCTGCTCATGCTTAACAGAGAATTGGAAAACAAGAGTCTTGTCCTTGTTGCTGAATTCAGGGTACTCAGCTGAAATGGCGTAAAACCTATAGTCTTCACTGGTCTGAATACCTATTAACGCAAAGGAACAAAAATAATTATGTTAGCTGCTCGTAAAATCATAACAAATCCATCGTGAGTCAAAAACAAAATAAGCTAGAAATAGATACCTTTATCATTGGCATCTCCATTCCATTGACCAGAAGTATAATTCCATTCCCCAGCCATGTTCTCATCCTTCTTCCAGTCAGATTTAACCCACCGGCTTTCCCATCCATCTGAAATTAAAAAAAAAAATAACATTAGTTAAACTGAAACGTGCAACAATATTATTTGGCCGGATAACAAATAATGCTTGTGGAAATGCTAAAATTATTACTAGATCAGTTTATGAACCGCTAAAATTATCAAAAAACATTTCCACAACATGCCGTACACTTATTAACTATTACTACACGTGTTTGTCATCACATAAATCCACTCATTATAAGAATCACAAAGTAAACTTGGAACATGATACATATTATTTTTAACCAGAATAAAGGCATTGATGATATACACCATCAATCATCACAATTACATACATGCACAGCAAGTCTATAATTACAGTACAATGAGCTTATTTGATTTCGGCTTATATTTCATAAGCCCCAATTTTCTGCTTATATTGAAATATAAGCCTAAAAACAAATAAGCTCACAAGCCAAGTATAAGCTTAAACAAACACTCCCTAAACTATACATTAAAATGTAATCAACTTGGGCAACACCAACTATATGAACGTAAAACTCATTCTAAAGCCAATCACTCATAAATTACTAATCCATTTCTTAACATTTTTTTATCCTAAAACAATCTAAAGTAGACGAAACTGTCAGAAATGTATTTACACACCTACTGATCTATCATCATAATTCTCGTCAACATATACAACCACTAACATATTACATATCTAATCTCGAATCAAATCCAATACGATCACAACTAATTAACATCAAAGTAACCTTATCATCAACTAATATCATTTCAACCCATTTCTTAATATCTTTTATCCTAAAACAGTCGAAATTCGACGAAACTGTCAATGTATATAACCTCATTCATCAACCACTAACATTTCAATCCGATTTCGATTCAAATTCATTACGATCACAATAAACATCAATTAACCACAAATTAAACAACTAGTAACTAAAATTCATCATTTCGATCTACATAAAAATTAAAACTAAATCCGATCTCAAATACTACAATTAAACTAAACACATTAGCATTCTATAAATCAATCAATTCAAAAAAAATAACAGATCCGTGAATAAGCTACCTTCAAAACGCTCCTCGAAGAAGACTTTAGCGTTAGCGATGGAAACAAGCAACAAAAGCCCCAAAACCGTTACACATCTCCGATCCGCCATCATTACTAAACACACACACAGTGACTATGTGTTTTATTTATTTTTTTATGAGTAGGTTTTAGTTAGTTAGAGACTAGAGGTAGTGGTAGGGGTTTTATATCGAGACTTTGTCTTTGGTTTTCACGTTTGGATTGGGATGCCAGCGTGGAAGGACGGGTGACGTGGACGAATTAGAGTGTGACATGTAAGGGAGATGTGTCATGGGTGTGACGTGGCGTGTGGTGATTGGGTGTTGACACCAGCCGGCTGTGGGGTCTGAGTGGAGTTTACTTTACGGAAGGAGATGGTTTTACGATACTACCCCTCTCTATTTATCTACATTAGTATTTTTTTAATAATTACATTTACCTTTCAATCTGTTACACCTATACTATTTTTAGATTATACTATTATTTTTAGATTTTTCAAATTAATAATCTATTATCAAAAATAAATAAAAAATATATTATAAATTTACCATATCACTTATTTGAAGATATATTATTATAAATAATAAAAAGATTATAAATTAATTTCTTAAAATAAAATTGTACTCTTTTTGTCTCAATTTATTTGCCCATTATTAATTTTTAAAATCTTTTTCATTTAACTTTGAATTGAAATTAATTTTGTTGTATTATATAATTCTTGGTGCGAAATATGTATATGGATTGAATTTTAGATGTATTTTCGGTTGGCATAATTTTCATCAAGTATTACATAACATAAAAATAATAATTTAAGGTTAAAGTTTTCATAAAAAAAACTTTAAAAGTTAATAGTGAACTAATAAATTAGGACGAAGGAAGTATTTGTGTAAAAAATAAAATAAAAAATAAAAATAATAATATTTTTATTAAATTGCATGTTTTTTGTCGACGGAATATGATTATAAAATAGATAGAGTACTTCTTTATTCATTTATTTAAAAAAAACTCTAAAAAAATTCACATACATGAGACTGATTGGATTGATCAAGTTCGAGTTAATCTGAGTCAAGTTAAAATCGGGGCGAGTCAAAGCTAAAAAAGTTCAGATGTTAACCTGACTCTATTTGAAATTTTATGTCATTCGTAATTTTTAGGTTGGTAACAAATTCACATACAACTAGACCAAAAGACTTGGTATGTTTTTCAACTTGATCACAACCAATGTTTTAAAACCGTGTTGATCTGGTTGGTTAAATCGAAAACTATTTTAGAGATCAGGTCGAATGCGTTCATGTTTTTACTTGTTCGGGAATCCAATTGAAACGTCGTTATTTCGTTGATCCAGGTTTGATAAATTGTATATAGATTTCTTGTCTAAAAAGCTAAAAGAATATTAAAAACGTTTTTTCTAGAGGTGGCAAAATGGGTGGGCGGGCGGGTACGGGCGGCGGGCTAGACGGGCAACGGGCTAAACGGGCGGCGGGCTAAACGGGCGCGGGCTAAACGGGCACGGGCGAAACGGGCGGGCAAAACGAGCGGGTTAAACGGGCGCAAGCTAAAAAAGGGAAAAAACATATAAAAACCTACAAATAAAAAATAAAAATACTTGTTTGAAAGCCGAGATAAAAAATTTAATAAAAAATATTACAATTGAAACAATAGAAAAGGAAATATGAGTTAATATATGCTCTAAAGTTGAAAATATCATAAAAATGAAAAAACGGGGTTTCTTACATATGCGCCCGTTTAACCCATTTATTATAAAGAATGGGCAAAAAGTGCCCCATCTATTTTTTAAAATGGGCAAAAAGTGCCTATATGTATCAAAATGGGTAAGATTTGCCACCTCTAGTTTTTTCCATACATTTTTAAGTTTTGATAAACCGGTGGTGCAGTTCTCGCATTGTTGGTTGGTGATACTGGTGGTAGGATGATCACTATCCACCGCCCACCGACACCGTTATGTTTTTGGCAAAACAAATGTTGACTCGAGATGATGTTTTCACCTGCACATGATAGAAAGCACCATGCAACAATAATAAATCTATATCTATATCTATATCTATATCTATCTATACTACATATAAAGGAAAAACCCCAAAATCTTGAATGTTGAAAAATAACTTAATTATGGAATTGTTGAAAAATTAAATGCATAAAAGTTGAATATTAATTATGGAATTGTTAAAAAATTAAATGCACATAAGTTGCATAAAATAGGAAATGTTGAAAAATTAAACCATAAACAATTGAATAAGTTACCGGGTCACGTGTTCTACTACCAGATTAATTCGGTCGAGTAACTTCGTCACGAGTTCCACCAACGGGTCAACCCGGTCGAGTCATCGGGTCACGGATCGACCATCGGACCAACCCGATTGAGTCACCGGGTAACGGGTTCGGCCATCGGGCCAATCTTTTCGAGTCACGGGTTCGACTATCGGGTTAACCCGATCGAGTCACCGGGTCACGGGCTCGACAACCGGGTCAATCCTGTCGAGCCACCGGGTCACTGGTTTCGACCACCGGGTCAATCCTATCGAGTCACCAGGTCACGGGTTCAACCACCGGAACACGGGTTCGACCACCGAGTCAACCCGATCGAGTCAATGGGAACGGGCTCGCCTACCGGTTCAACCCGGACGAGTCACCGGGTTACCGATTCGACCATCGGGTCAATTAATAAAAACTATCTATCGCTAGACAATTATTGGGTCACGAGTTCGACCATCGAATCAATTAGCATATCATTAATTATATGTCTTTAGGTAATTCCGCTGCTATGCTTAAAGAGAAAAAAAAACATATACTTAAAGAGAAAAAAAAAGTATTAGCCACTACATCATGGGTCTAACCATCGGGTGACGGGTTCGACCACCATGTCAACCCGATAGAGTCACCGTGTTACGGGTTTGACCACCGGGTCAATCCGGTCGAGTCACTATTTTGCAGGTTCGCTCACCGTGTCAACCCGATCGAGCCACCGGGTGACGAGTTCGACTACCGGATCAATCCGAGCGAGTCACCAACTTATCGGTTCGACCACAATTAAGATATCGTAAACTATCCGCTATGCGCGAGTACACGTCTAGTTGTTCTAAAGTTAAAAAAAAAAACAAAGAAGAAAATAAATTGTTCTATAGCACCGAAAAAAATAATACGTTTCCTTAAGACCATTCAAGTTATCTGTTTCTTGCAACACCATTCATTGACGTACGTGAACAATCTTTTATATTATCGGTCAACTGCAATCGTTGATCATACATAATTCGTTGATCATACATCATTCGTCAGTAAGCATGAACTATATACCTCTTTTTTATTAAAAAAAAAAACAACATCTCGCTGCAATGCGTGAATTAGAGGTGACAATTTTTGACCTATGATTAATTTTTGGGTCAACATGGTTAAATTAAAAAAAGAAAGTGGTTTATTTGGGTTTCCCTTAATATTTTAGATGAGTCTATATGGGTGGAATCTATTTAGGTCTCCTCATATGTTATATAGGTGTAGATGAGTTTAATTTCAAACTTAAAGGAAAACAAGAACTATAAAAAAAAACTAAAAATACATTAGATATCTTTGCTTGGACGCCACATTCAATATGATTGAACCCTCATAAAAACAACTTCAACTTGATTTGTTTTTTAATCCCTTTTTCTCACCAAACCTTCAAACTGAAGCTTTTTCCTTTTATGTGTTGTTTTACTTTTGCTTCTCAAAAGATTTTAAGGCTAGCCACAACGAACCTTGGACGCCAACTACTTTTTTTAAATTTTTTCTCTCCTGCGACCTATTTGCCATACAAGGCCATCTATTTAAAAAAAAAACTTTTTTTTAAAACACAATAAATTTCATAAAAAATCATTACATTTTTTTTAAAACATTACATAATTATTTGAATTTAAAAAACATTAGAAATAAAAGGGGTATAATGCATTGGCTAAAACTAAATCCAAAAATTGTTAAATTAATTTTTATTTTTTTTTGGTAACCGTGATTTCCGACTCATTGACCGACTAATATATTATGAGGAATTAAACAAAACTCAATATATTAAAATTTAGAATTTTTTTTATAAAAGTTTATATAATTAAAACATGTTAAATTTAAAAAAAAAAACGTTTTTCTTTATAAAAACACACAAACATAAACATGGAGACCGACTATTTCAATTCAATCGTGTGTAGAGTCGAATTCAGTGTGACCGACTCCGGTGACCGAATCGCCGCAACGCAACGAATCGATCGCGACCCACCGGCGACCAAATTTTCCGGCTACGTTGTGCCTAGCCTAAAGTGACAACTTATTCATAAATATCTTTTATTTGACAGTTAGATATCTGATGTGAAATTATGAACTACAGTAGTTCGTACCATCGGTTGTCAGATGTAACAAACATGAATTTAAATATTGGTTTATAAACTTGGATTGATTTTTATATGTTACTAAAAAATGCTAGAGGTCTTTTGACCTTTGAATATGATGTTGTGAGTTGTTTTTTTTTGACAAAATTGTGACTTGTTGGATCAGTTGAGCTGCCTCTGAAAACAACAAATATGTTGATAGCATCTTATAACAACCCTGTCTCATCCAAGAAGCAACCGGTTTTATCTGGAAAATATTATCTTTCAATAATTTGGAGAAGCAGGATCCCAAACAACCACTTCCATAATCAGAAATCCACATTATTTTGGATTTACACAAGTACTTACGTCTTTCCATCTTTGATCATACACAAAGTGAACCAAAAGTTTCTTTCTTTCCTTCTATTGGTTTCTAATTTTCTATTGGCACCTACTAAGCCATCATGAGTCATTTTATATATGCCTTGTGTTGTATTCTATGAAAAAGTGCTAGTCCGTTACGTTGTGAATTTAGGGGTGTTACAGACCCCATTTACCTTTGTGTACATTAACACACGGGTATTGATGTACTCTAGAGGACCCGTGAATTCAAAATACAGTGTTGAAAGCACGTAAAGCTTGTAAGGTATTCTCGCACATGTTTGTCGTGAATGTATCAAATTATGAACTAGTATCAAAGGCTTACACTTTAGTGTGTGCATCTCACCTTCAAATGTAACATTCTATGTTAGGAAGTTTTATCAATGCATGTTTTAATCCCAGTTTAGCTGAAAATGAATACCATACTCTGGTGAATTTAGTAGGAGTCGGGCCTAATGGAGCATATAAACTTCATCAGATAACTGTTGAATGTTTTAAGATTTTCACACGGGGACACGGGGTACTCTGGAAAGACTGATTTCTTGTGTGCACAAC
The DNA here is from genome assembly GCA_025667525.1 of Glebionis coronaria. Classification (NCBI taxonomy): domain Eukaryota; kingdom Viridiplantae; phylum Streptophyta; class Magnoliopsida; order Asterales; family Asteraceae; genus Glebionis; species Glebionis coronaria. Next base: position 532,661,914 of record CM046880.1, read on the forward strand.
AGCTAAACTATAGTGGCAAAGGTCAGATGTGAGCAATGAACCAACCATCGTTTCTAAAACTATTTGATTAATGTTGATAAAAAAAACCACATGTTTTTGTTTCTAACATCTCTTCAAAGGCAATTCAAACCAAGGGCAGAAAAAGATCTGAATGCAACTTCCAACTGTTTCATATCTATGCCAACGCTACAATACAAGCTATGAAAGAAAAGAAACATGTCTCTTAACATTACAGCTCAACCTTTTATATCGGGTCAAACGGGAGCCGCTCTATAGTTCATCCTGCAGATACAAAAAAGAATTGGGATATGAGAAATTGTGATTTGGATTTGGATACAAGGTAGCAACTCTATTTACACTTTACAGTTTCATATTCTTACCTTGACATCACTTTCATCTGCTTCCTCATCATCCTCTTGCTCGGCATCGTCTGTTTCATTGCCCTCATCCTCAGCCTGAACCACATTTCATTTCATAATCAGTATAGGAAATTTCATTTTGAAATAGTAAATTATAAATACAGAGTGTCAGAGAGACTCACATCAGAATCAGCGGGATCAGACTTTGATTCCTGGAAAGGGGAAAAGGAAAATCATATATTAGTTCAAATAAAAAGGTACCAGGGAACTACTTATGGACAGACCAAGGCATTATGACCTCTACAAAAGTCTAGAGGTTGTCAACTGAAACATCAAGTAATACGCCAAGATAGGCAAGCTCAATCACATGTGGGTGGCGTTTAATTAACCCATCTAAACTATTTTGTCTAACATCTTTTTTTGAAATATTTTGAAGACAAGTATATAAATGAACCATTCAAGCTATATATAAGTAAAAAGAATAATCTCATTTTATTTATTAAATATATGTATTAAAACGAGTTTAGAGTTGGTAACTATTCAAATATACGACCAAGTATTAAAAAATTTAGCCTAGTTGACCCATTTAACACTTTTTCCTCTACACAGCTAACTGAATTATTCACAACCTGTTTGACCCATTATTAATCAAAAACCAAAATTGACAATTTCATATAGATCAGTTCAAACTCCATGCTTTTAACTTGTTGATGTCTCGTAGGATTTTTCTAAACGACCATAAACACATGAAAAGATGAAACTGCGTGAATAATCATACCTCTTCCTCCCTCTTCTTTTCTAGCTCCTCAAATGCCGCTTTCTCAGCCTAACATAATCAAAATTATAGTGAGCAAAGAGAAGATGCTAATTAAAACTAGTAATTTTATAAATATAAAGTAACATACATCTTTTTGCTTGGCCCAAGTTTCTTCCACCAGTTGTTTGGCGTATTCAGGATCATCACATATCAAGACATTGTCAAACAAAGTTCCAGATTTAACCTGCAAACAAGGTCAACACAAGTTTGAACATTCAATTCGTATTAATAATGCAAACTTACACATAGTTAACGCTAACAAAAATACCAACCTGCCACAACTCGATACCAACATACTTCAACTTTGGGAATACATATAGATCAGGGTCGTCCTTAAAATCTAACATTTACAAAAAGCAAATGGGTCAATGAAAAGTTGGATTTGACACTAGAGTCGGATTAATGCAACAAACTCAGATGTGAGAAGACAAAAACCTGGGTTGTCAATCATAGGTGCCTTCCACTTCCCTTGGTAGTTAGGGTTCTTGATTTTCTGTCAACAGGACATACAATTTAGAAAACAGTTGCTATTATCTCGTATGGAAAAATAGGCACCGAACAGAAAAATCCACAAACCTTTGCCTTCCATGGACCCTTGTACTCTGGGTTTGGAATAGTTGGGACGGTCCACTCGCCATCTTCTTCTTCATCCCAATCTTCTGGCTGATATTTTTATTTGTTTTTGTCAGAAATTAATCCTACAATGTTTTACAAGTCAAAAACAGAATGCTAAAAATAAACACAAACCTTCTTGGCATCTGGGTCTGGGATCTCCTTTTCAATGTCATCATAACCCTGGTTACCGGAAAACAAAAATCAGTTATGGAGCCAAATATAGATATAAAAGAGTAACAGAACTTGGTGCTATATTACCTCAGGTTTCTTGTCTTCAGGGTCATCAATGAACTCCTTGTCATCCCAATCTTCAGGCTGTCATCAATTTGAAATCGGTTAGAAGGGACTCTCATAAAATTGCATAAACAAACTAATTGTCCATGTATATGAGTTTACCTTTTTGGCCTCGGGGTCCTTAATCTGCTTTGCTGGGAGAAGATCCCAATCAGAGTACAAGCTTCCGGTTTGCTTCTCTACATTATCAATGAGGATAGTGTAGGTAGCATCAGGGTTGAGGATGAAGGTGTAAACATGTGAAAGTTGGTCGGTCTCACAAGGGACGTCCTTCTTGATCAACTTGTTTTCTCCGTTGTATGTAAGAATTGCATGTACTTTCTTTGTGGCATAGCCACAGATATCAGGTCCGAACATAATGCTGCAGGTTATGACAATTTTGAGCTATGAGCAATACAAACATGAGATATTATTTATGATAGTTTGGAAGACGGGTCTGTGGTAAATAACCTGTATGGGGTATCACCACCAAATTTCTTTTGGTCAACATCACCGCTAAGCAATTTCATGTATCCACCACCACAGTCAAGCTTCTGCTCATGCTTGACAGAAAATTGGAAGACTAAAGTCTTATCCTTGTTGCTGAATTCAGGGTACTCAGCTGAAATGGCGTAAAATCGGTAGTCTTCACTTGTCTGAATACCTATTGTTCAGAAGCAGAACAGAGTTAGTCAAAACCTATATCCACACAAATATTCTGTATGCAACTCTTGAAAACAAATGTATAGAAGTGTACCTTTATCGTTGGCATCTCCATTCCATTTACCAGATGTGTAATTCCACTCTCCAGCCATGTTCTCTTCTTTCTTCCAGTCTGATTTAACCCACCGGCTTTCCCAACCATCTGATGTAAATCAAATATAAAGATTAATACAAAAATCATCAAAAATACTAGCAATATGAATGTGAAACTAAGCTGAATGCCAACAGATTATGAAATCGCTTATTATATAATTTGTGTCCTAAAACTGTCAAATGTGAAAATATCAAATAGAACTGTTATCGTCGCATTAAAATGAACATGTAAGCATATAAGTATTAAACATCAATACTCCAAAAAGTATATACTTAAAGTGATCAGCTAAACTGGCAAAACTTTTATCCAAATTCATTATTGTATGTTTCTTTTCTTCAAACCATGAAAAGACGTGTATATTAAATTTGAACAAGCCACATGCTGAAAGCTAACATTCTAATAAAACTGTCTCTGTCAAGGTATAGTCATATTAATGCAGTACAACTATCACTTTCACCTAAATCCACACTAACACAAGAACTAACTACTCATCTTTAGCAAGTAACATGCACGGTTTCCTGATATAACATCAAATTGTTCAACACCCCCAAAAGCGTAACACAACACTATGAACTCTATATTTCTAATCAAAACATGATCATTAATGGAGTAGTCATCTATAAATCACATAAAAGTCTAAAAATCGACCTTAATTTTACTGCATAAACAAACGCCAAAACCTAACAAAGACCTTATCTCTACGTACTCAAGTCAGCTTAAACCAACTCATCGTCTCATCCTAAACACATTCACAGTAATCTCACACAAACAAATTCAGCATTTCGCTAAATCAACAAATCGAAACCAAACACGCCAAACATTAATGACCTTACACGAAACATAGCATCATAAAGCGAAACACGCCTAAAACAGTGATACGCTACTCCTACTTCAATTCTAATTTTAATCACTAACATTCCTACAGAATCGCGTAAACTAAAAACGATACATATCAACTAAATTCACATCAATCCGAATCCGAAACCGAAGCCGAATTCAAACAGATCAATCACTGATCATCTAACTTACATAACATAATCAAACCAATTCATTTCATAATCTCTATAACAAACACATCAATCTAAAGCTATTTATATAATCTAAAACAATAACAGATCAAGTAACTGAATAATCAGATTAAAAAAAAAGTCAAAAAGTCAAAGCTCGAAAATTATACCGTCAAATCGTTCCTCGAAGAACACTTTAGCGTTAGCGATCGATACGATCACCAGCAGCGAGATGACGCCAATGCTTAACCTGTTAATCGCCATGACTAAAACACACACAGTGTGAGATCTAGATGTGTTGAAATGATGGTGGACTAGTAGTAGGGTTTTATAAAATGAGAAGGGTGTTTTGGTAATTAATGGTTGGGGTTTGGGGGTGATGTGGAGTGGAAAGTGAGGTGGACGAATTGGGATGTGACACGTTGGAGGTTCGTGTCATTGTGTGAAACGTGGCGGGGTGTGATTGGGTGGGATACTAGAGATGGTGGTGGTTTGTTTATTGGGCATGACTTTAGCATAACGTATATTCTTCGTTGACTGTTACATGGAAACGGGTCGGGTTTGGGTCGGGTTTTAACGAACTCGTACTCGTATCCGTTTATACTATTTAAACCTGTATTTATCTCAATATTCGACGGATACCTGATTGGTATTATTCATTAGGTTTTCGGTTTTTACTCGCGAGTATTCATAATTAAATTTCGTGAGACATTATTGTGCATCAATGAAAAACAATTAAATATTTTAATATATTTTTTAAAGTTACAAGATAAAGAATACTAATTTAATATCATATCATGCGATTTTATATATCGAATAAATAATTGTTTTTATTTAAAGTTATAAAATCTAAATATGTTTGGTCACAAATAGAGGTGGCAAATCTTGTCAATTTTAATAAATATGAGCACTTTTTAATACTTTTTAAAAAAAATTGGGGCACTTTTTACCCATTTTTCATTATTGATGGGTTAAATGGGCGCACATGTAAGAAACTTATAGGCTTAATGGGCGCAAATGTAAAATACTAATTGGTCTATTCGGCTGGTATTTTATATTGAATTTTTTATCTCCAACTTTTAAACAAGTATTTTTATTTTTTAATTATACGTTTTCATATGTTTTTTTCTCGTTTTAGCTTGCGCCCGTTTCGCCCGTGCTCGTTTAGCCCGCGTCCGTTTGGTCCGCCGCCCGTTTAGCCCGTGCCTGTCCGCCCGTCCGTTTTGCCACCTCTAATCATAAACATCTTAATGCATACAAAATGAAACTAATTAAGCATTTCCTTTGGTTAACAATTTTCGTTTACTATTTCGCACAAATTTAAAAATTATATAAAATAGAAATAAATGGTATTTATTTTGGTAAACGGATACGGTTAAACGGGACGGCTATTACTAAAACCCGAACCAAAACCCGTACCGGCGAAAAATAAAATATCCAACCCAAACCCGACCCAATCGGTTCGGGATTCGATTTTCTCCATCAGTTTCGGAATGCTTTTTCCATCCCTAGTTAACATGTTATAATGGATCAATGTTTACATATTCGGGTTTTAAATCGATTCGATTGACTTGATGGTTCGTCGAATCATTATTAACCGATTTAATCGCGAGGGCAAACCAATTTTATATCAAAAGAATCACAACGAATATATTTGGTATAAAAATTATAGAAAAAATAGTAATTTTTATTGTTAGTTAAAGCATTTGGTTTGATTTTTTTTAATTCGATTTAAATTGGTTTAGTTTTGAAAGCATAACGAAAAACATACAAATATTTGACGGAAAAACAAACCAAAAATAACAATACTCCGACTAATCTTCTTCATACGTGTCATTCTAATGGTTTGCATTTACTATGGTATAAAACGGGTTATAGGTGTGGGAATCATTTCAATCCATCATCTCGTTACCAATTAGAGTAGAGCAAAAGGCGAATATCACAAGTTTGACTTAAATGGCATAATCATGTCCAAACAACCAAAAATCATTGCGTCAAATCTTACGAATCAGAAGACAAATATAAAGATTAAACGATCAAAAATTCAAAAAACACAAAAAAATAAAGGAGGGATGGGTGGGGGTTATGGGGGTTAAAAAAGTTTATTACTAGTATTTATACGTCATATTTTTTACAAATGTTATTACATGCAATAGTATGAAGAATTAAGAACTCGTTAATAGTATATTAATTAGCAACATTTACAAGTGTTAAAATAAAGGGTATAATCTGATTCTCATATCATGAATGAAGGCTTATTATGTAACTATTTATTTACATGATTAGTCCCTTAGATGTTTACTGAAAGGACAATCTTTGCTCTTTTGCCCAAAAATCACTCTCCTTTTCTCAATGTTGCTTAGACAGACGGACTAAGTTGCAAGATATAATGGGATATATGGCAACGGATCCTTGGACTCTTATTATCTATGCTCCCCTTTCATTATTGGGGAGATTTGGAAAGTTCATCTATGCGTTCTTGGTGTTTTACTCTCTTTTGTTTAATCTCTGTAACCTTAATTCGTTTTGTGTTTTTATCTTGTAAAACTATTATTATGTAGATAATAGATTTACATCTAAGTAGCAATGATAGATTCGTTTTCTATAACTTCTTTGTTTTATCTATCTTTGATTTATATTATATAAAAGGTTTTATATCTTTCAAATCATGTTTTTCTACAACAAGTTTTAAAAACATTACACGAAAAAGAGATAAGACCTATAGGGAATAAGAACCAAAAAAAAGTAGAAAGGAACACATCTCCACCCTTAATTCTTTTTCAATCCAGTGGTCATCAACCCTCCTCACAACTATATATAAAACCTAAAAAAACACTCACCCTATCACCCACTAAGCACTAGCTAGATAATTAAAAACCATCGCCAGAAAATTAAAACCAATCATCGTCGACTCATTGCAAACCACGTCGAAAAACAACAAAATGTAACACATGGTAATTTTCAGACCTTCTAAAATTACAGTTTGACCCCTAGACTTTTTATTTAGTCAACTGTGTGCTAAATTGCTATTTATCTGGGAAACGTTCCCTTAGTTTGTGAAATAACGTGTGCTAGCGTATATTTTGCTTAGACTGTGCTCAGTCTGCGTTGCTGTGAACACTGCGAGTGTGTCACTATTGGTTGTGTAATATTTTACGATCAATACTGTTAGGACCATTGTAATAGTTAAATGTAATAGGTAGACTAGGAGGTATGTAGTTCCTCCTGGTCCTAGTAGTAGTAGGAGCAAGTCGTGCTCCTGGTCCTAGTCGAAGTCAAACTTTATTATTTATTTATTATTCTGTTAGGATATGCATGAGATATGTTAGGAAAGGATATGCATATCAGTTTTACACGTTTTGTTTAATGCTGTATTAGGGTTTCCTTGTAGTATAAAAGGAACCTTAGGCAGAAAGGTTATACATACCTTCACCAAACGTAGTTATAGTCATTATCAATATTAGAAATCCTTAGAAAGGATCAAGTCTTTATAGTTATTCTGTTCTTGTTTATTATATTTGTATTCTACATTCACATTGTGTATAGAGTCTCTCTGTGGATTGACTTGTGATTACAGAAGTCATTCACCGTTCCTGACAGGCTGCAAGATCTACATCTAGTAGACCCAACAAGTGGTATCAGAGCCTGGGAGGGTCTCTATACAAGAAGAATTAAGTTTTCTTATTTCTGACAATTTTGTTTTATCATGTCTGCCTCAACTTCTACTCAAACAGGAGAAGACAACACTCCTAAAATTGTGCAACCTCAGCAGATCGTTGCTACGGTTTCTAACACCAATGGTAAATTCCCTCTTCTGAAAAAGGATGAATATGATAACTGGGCAATGAAGATGGAATGGTGGATCACCAATACTGATCAAGATCTTTGGAAGATTATTCTGAATGGGAACAGCAGGAAGCTAACTGGAAGAGACAAGAATGGTAATATTACTCTTCTTGACCCTAAATCTCATGAAGAAATCATAGCTATTCAGAAGGAGGTCAAAGCAAAAACGATTTTGCTTCAATCTCTTCCTGAAGATCACATGGGTGACTTCTACCATTTGGATGATGCCAGAGAGATCTGGAATGGTATAAAAGCAAGGTTTGGTGGGAATGAGGAGTCAAAGAAAATGCGAAGATCCATGCTGAGAGATGAATTCACAGAATTCAAAATCTCAGAAACTGAAGGTCTACATCAAGGATATGACAGGTTTCAGAAGATATTGAGCCAATTGAATCAACTTCGGTCAAAGCCTGATGATGGTGATATTAATGCAAGGTTTCTTAAAGCCTTACCCTACTCATGGAATCAGGTGGTGATCTCTCTCAAAGCCAAAGGTGGGCTTGACTATCTCAACTTTGATGATCTGTTTCATAAGCTCAGAACTTTTGAACCTCATGTGAGAGGTTTTTTAAGTGACTCTTTTCCCACTCCTGCTAATTCTGCCTTTGTGAGTTCTATTGCATCCAGTCCCATGTCATATGCTAGTAGCCCAAGCAATATTGTGTCCTCTCAACACACTTTTCAGCATACTTCTGCTCCTGATCCTACTGCCAAGTCTGGTAGTATGGTAGAAGCTGTTCTCCATTCTTTTGTGACTGATGTTGATGCTCAACAACAACTTGCTTTTGATGACTTCAAACAGGTCGATAAACTTGACCTGGATGAAATGGATCTTAAATGGCAGATGGCCATGCTCACTCTTAGGGTTCACAAGTTTGAGAAGAAAGCAGGACGGAAATTTAATTACAACCCTCGGGAGCCAGCAAGATTCGATAGAAGCAAAGTTCGATGCTATAATTGCCAGCAACAAGGTCACTTTGTAAGGGAATTCCCTAGCAAGAATGACCAGGAGAAGAGCAGGTACTCAGCTTTTAAGGTTCAGGAGATAAAAGATGACAAGAAGGCATTGGTATCTGTTGACTCTATGGTCAACTAGAATGATCATCAGGCTTCTACTCTGGAATCAGCTGAGTCATCGACTGACGTGTTTGCAATGATTGCTGGGAATCTCTATGATGCAGAAGAAGCAGACGAGTTTGCTCTTATGGGCATCTCACCTCAGGTACAACATTGTCCTCTTGGTTGTCATGATAAATACTCAGAATTGTTGTCCCAATTTAATGAAGTAAATGATCAAAATGATAAGTATTTTTTAGAGGTTCAAGCCTATAAGGCTTCATTAAACACATTGGAACAACCAAAGAGGTGGCTTCAAGATACTCAACGTGAGTATGAGGATAAAATCCGGATACTAAGCATCGATTTAGAAAACACAACAAATATTCTTAAATATACAGAAAAAGTAAGAGATGCCAGTATCAAAGAAAAAGAGGAGATGCAAGAAAAATTAGCTGCTACAATGTTGAGATTTGACAAATGGCAAAAGGCACCTAAAAATCTTTCAAAATTAATTGATAGTAGCATGTCTGGTAGAACTAAAAGAGGCTTAGGATTTGAAAAATATATTGATTCAGAAGATGTGTTTGATTTATCTTTTTCAAGTGTATTTGATGCCGACAAAGAGGACGAGGGAAAACCTAGTTACAATAGGTTTAAACCAGCAGAAGAAATGCATGTTGTCCCTCCCCCTCTTACTGGAACTTTTATGCCCACTTCATGGCATAATGACTTGGATGGATCACAGATGCATGAGTCCCCAAAAAGTTCTACTAATTCTAATGACTTTGTCTCGTGTACTTTCAGTGACAAAGCCAGTGACTCTGCATCTAGTGGTTCAAGTGAAGAGTCAAGACCTACAAGTTCCAAGTTGAATGATCATGCTGCTACTGGTGCTAGGAAGTGTGAAGAAAGAGTTGCTGATAAGTCAAGTGTGTCTGGTCCTAGTTTATTGAGTCCTAGGAAGAATGTTTCTCCTAGAATTGTGTGTAATAAAGTAGGCAGTATGAAACAATCTCATTCTAATAAAAGGACTTTTAAAACATGTTTTGTTTGTGGAAGTGCATTTCATTTAATCAAAGATTGTGATTTTTATGACACACATGCTTCTGTTAATCATGCTTTTCCTGCTCCTGGTCCACCAGGAGCTGTCCCATATACTTCTAGAAGACTCAATCCTAGTGCTCAATCGTTTTCTTCTTCTAGAAGGTCCTCTCCTATAGTTTCTGATCATTGGAGAAACATTGGATTACAAACCACTAGTAATTATTTTCAAAATTTTAATCCAGTTTATCCACATACTTTGGACCACACGTATTTTGGTTTGGGAAGTTTGGGAACTGTTGTTAAGTCCTCGGTAGGTTGTTCTTGGTCAAATAATAATACCCATATGATGCAAAGGCAACCAAGGAACAACGGTGGATCTCATCAATCTTCTTGGCACTCTTCTAAAGATCCACAAGGCAGGCTCAAACCTGAAAAGGTTTGGGTCCCCTTAAGACACTAACTTTTGCATTTTTATTATCTTGTTATTGTAGGTTTCTCCATACCAGGACCCTAGTCTAGGCATTGTTGATAGTGGTTGCTCCAGGAGCATGACTGGAAATAAAAGTCTTCTCTCTAACTTTGTACCATTTCATGGAGGCAAGGTCTATTTTGGTGGGGGTGCAGGCAGGATCACTGGCAAAGGAACCATTAAGACGCCAAATCTAAATTTTGAGCAGGTCTACTATGTGGAAGCACTTCAGCATTTCAACTTGATATCTGTCTCTCATATTTGTGACAAGAAGCAGTTTGTTCTCTTCACCGATACTGATGCACTTGTGCTCTCCAAAGACTTTCAGCTTCCGGATGACTCACAAGTACTGCTCAGAATCCCTCGAAGACACAATCTCTATAGCATCAAGCTGAATGAAGTCAATCCTACTGGTCAGCTAGCATGTCTAGTTGCTAAAGCCTCAGAAGATGAAGCCACTCAATGGCACCGAAGGATGGGGCATGTGAACTTCAAGACCATTCACAAACTTGCAAATCTGAACCTGGTCTCTGGTTTACCTCCCAAGTCGTTTAGAAATGATATAAATTGTGTTGCTTGCAGGAAAGGCAAACAACACAAAGCATCCTTCAAGGCCATTACTGCTCTTAGTCTTATTACTGAACCATTGCAGCTACTACACATGGATTTATTTAGTCCTACTTCCATTAGGAGCATTGACCACAAACAATTCTGTCTAGTAGTAACTGATGGATATAGCAGGTTTTCGTAGGTGTTCTTCATGGCTGCCAAGAGTGAGACCTACTCAATTCTTAGAGATTTTCTTACTCTTATTGAGAACCAGTTGACCAAGAAGGTTAAAGGTATTCGTTGCGACAATGGAACCGAGTTCAAAAATAAAGACCTCATAGCACTTTGTAATGTTAAGGGCATCAAAAGAGATTATAGTGCAGCAAGGACTCCCCAACAGAATGGTGTGACAGAAAGAACAGGACACTTATAGAAGCAGCAAGAACTATGCTTGTCGATTCCAAGCTTCCAACCATGTTCTGGATAGAAGCTGTTAATACTGCAAGTTATGTTTTGAATAGGGTTTCTATTACCAATCCTCACAAGAAGACTCCTTATGAGCTTCTCACGGGCAAAGTTCCTAATATTGCTCATTTGAAGCCTTTTGGGTGTCCAGTCACCATTCTGAATACTAGTGATTATTTGGGGAAGTTTAATGGCAAGGCAGATGAAGGATACGTTGTGGGATATTCCGCTCACTCTCGGGCTTATCGTGTCTACAATCTCCAAGCCAAGCGGATCATTGAAACTATAAATCTCAGGTATTTTGAAGAGAAGTCAAACATCCAAGGCAAGGGTCCTGAATGGTATTTTGATCTTGATTATCTTAGTGATTCGTTAGGATATTTTTGTTTCAAAACTAACCATGATGCAGGACCACAAGTGTTTGCACCTTCTAGTACTGGTGTTCCTTCTAGTCTTTCTGATTCAGATGATGAGGATGACATTTTTGTGGTTCCATCCTACTCCACCACAGTCTCTCCTACTCCTCCTAGTGATGCAACTCCATTGGATGTACCGGATTCCCAAGTAGCTCTTGACACTCTACTCAAACAACAACAAGAAACTACTACAGCAGCTGCCCAAGGTGGTTTTGAGTTTCCCTTGGATGAGCCTACTGACAAAGTTGCTCCTGGTACCCCAACTTCTGCTCCTAGTGCTAGCTTATCACCTACTGGTACTCCAGCTAGTGAGTCTGCTTCCAATACTCGTTTCTCTAGTCCTTCTGATTTGGGGAACCATCAAAAGAAGTCTTCTACCAAGCTGGATGACATTCATAAACAACCCGTAGATGGGATTTTCAACACTGCTTCATGTGATGCTGATTTTGTTGGTGATCTCAATAACTTGGCACCCGAAGTAGAGGTCTCTTCCAATCCAGTCTTGCAATCACACAAAGATCATCCTACCACTCAAATCATTGGAGATCCTGGTTCTACTGTCAAGACACGCAGAATGCAGCAGAAGGCCTCGTCTGATCATCATGCTCTTGTGAGCTATATTGAAGATCAAAAGCGTAATAATCATACGGACTTTCAACACTGTTTGTTTGCTTGTTTTCTTTCACAGGTGGAACCTAGGTCAGTTTCTCATGCTCTTGAGGACCAAAGTTGGGCGGAGGCTATGCAGGAGGAAATGCAGCAATTCTTGTTTCAGAATGTTTGGGTTCTGGTTGACTTACCAGATGGAAAGACAGCAATCAATACCAAATGGATTCTTAAGAACAAGAAGGATGCACGGGGAATTGTCGCGAGGAATAAAGCTAGGCTTGTCGCACAAGGCCACACTCAAATTGAGGGCATTGACTACACTGAGGTTTTTGCTCCGGTTGCAAGGATTGAGGCCATTCGTCTATTTTTTGCTTTTGCTTCTTTTGTGGGCTTTACGGTGTTTCAGATGGATGTCAAGAGTGCATTTCTCTATGGCAAAATTGACGAGGAGGTGTATGTCACTCAACCTAAGGGCTTTGTAGATCCACTTCATCCTAAGAAAGTTTACAAGGTGGTCAAGGCTCTTTATGGATTACATCAGGCTCCTAGAGCTTGGTATGAGCGTCTTTCCACGTTCTTGTTGAAGAATGGCTATAGAAGGGGTACTATTGACAAAACACTATTTCTTCGAAGGAATACCAAGGACATTATCCTTGTTCAGGTTTATGTGGATGACATTATCTTTGGTTCTACGAGGAAGGAATGGTGTGATGAGTTTGAACACTTAATGCAAGGCGAATTTCAGATGAGTGCGATGGGAGAACTTTCTTTCTTCCTTGGTCTTCAGGTCAAGCAACAATCGGATGAGATTTTCATCAGTCAAGACAAATATGTTCATGAGATTCTTCAGAAGTTTGACATGGATCCTCTTAGACCAGCAGCAACTCCTTATGAAGTTGCTAAAGTCAAACTAAAGAATGAGCCAGACCCTCTGGTTAATGTTCACATGTACAGGTCTATGATTGGCTCCCTCATGTATTTGACTGCATCACGTCCGGATATCATGTTTGCAGTAAGTGCTTGTTCTCGACACCAGGTGACTCCAACGGTTTCGAACTTAAATGCAGTGAAGAAGATTTTCAAATATATCAAGGCTCAACCTAAACTGGGCTTATGGTATCCTAGAGAATCACCTTTTGTACTAGAAACATATAGTGATAGTGACTATGCTGGTGCTAATAATGACAGGAAGTCTACTACTGGTGGGTGTCAATTTTTGGGTCATCGCCTTATTTCATGGCAATGCAAGAAACAGACAATAGTAGCTACTTCTTCAATAGAAGCTGAATATGTTGTTGCTGCTAGTTGTTGTGGTCAGGTTTTGTGGATCCAAAATCAGATGTTGGATTATGGTTTCAATTTTATGAACACCAAAATTTTTATTGATAATCAAAGCACTATCTGCATTGTGAAGAATCCTGTTTTTCATCAGCGGACGAAGCATATTGAAATTCGGCATCATTTTATACGGGATGCCAATGAGAAGAAGCTGATACAGGTTCTTAAAGTTCATACGGATGATAATGTTGCTGATTTGCTGACTAAAGCATTTGATGGTCCTCGGTTTAACCACTTGGTGGTTCACATTGGGATGGTCAATCCTTGAGGTCTAGGATTGAGAGGAGGCTAAGCCTAAGGGGAGGCTAAGCCTAAGGGGAGGCTTTGTGTACATATTCTTAGGATAGACTAACGTATTGATAGATTTTAACAACATCTTATATTGGTTCTGGTGGTGTGTGGTACTTCTGGTGGAGGATTTTGCTCACTTCTGGTGGATATGGTCTTACATGACTGGCTTCTGGTACTCATTGGTCAGCTTCTAGTCATAATTGGTTGGCTTCTGGTGGTTCCAAATCCTTTTTTGTCATGTGGTAATTGGCTTCTGGTACTGGTCTGGAACACTGTTCATTCCTTTTGTCCTTTGTTGACCACATTTTGCTTCTGGTCTGACCATTGTGTGCTTTGACTTTTGGTCAACGCTCCCAATCCTGGTATTTACATGTTTAATTAACTATGGTAAATTGGGAGTTGGTAATTATGTTAAAAAGGACAAGTGGTTACTATGCAATTATGTCTAATTTGAAAGGGCAACCCCCCATTAATAGGGGTCAATGAACAGTTAATATTTTCCTTATTTATGGTCAATTTAACCCCCTTGACTCAATCATTCCATTCATTACACACACAAAACCGCTCCTACTCTCTCAACCCTAACCAAAATCCTTCTTCCATCAATTACTCAAGATCCATGGCTGCTCTAGTTTACCAACCTGCTCACAACCGAGTTGCTTATCTGGGTGATGGTCCACATCGTGATCATTTTGCTGACATTCTAGATTTCATTGAAGCTTCCAACCTAAGGTTTGCGTTTACTGTATGTCCCACTATTTATGATAGTGTTATTCGTCAATTTTGGGCGTCTGCTCGTCTTGTAGATATGGTTGGTCGTCCACGTGAACTCCATGCTACCATAGATGGACGTTCATACGTGGTGACTGAGGCTTCTATTCGATCTTCCCTTCATCTTCAAGATGAGGGTGGTGTTGAATCCATTCCCAATTCGGAGGTATTGGAGGGTATGGCTGCTATAGGGTACAATCATGGGGGAAGTTTAACTTCCAGAAAAATAGGTTTTCCTCCCAATGGAAGCTTCTGGTGCATTTTCTAATTCATTGTATGAGTCCTAAGTCTGGGAGTTGGGATGCTTTCCCTACTCCCTTGGCTACTGGTCTTATTTGCTTAGCCCATGGTAGGATATTCAACTTTTCTCATTATCTATTTGAGGGGATGGTTAGTAATCTATCTAATGCTGGTTCTAGAAAGAAGTTTCTTATGTATCCTAGGTTTTTACAACAAATACTGGTTTGCATTCCTCGTGATAGGACTGAACATGTGCCGTCTAAGCTTACTGCAAAAGTGTATTACAATATGGTCCATGGGTTTACCGGGGAGTGGAGGCCCTTGACTGAGGCCATGTTGGGATTGGCTCAGGGTCCTATGGGTGAGGAGGAGGAGGCTCCTGAGTTTGTTGTAATTGATGATGACCCTATGGAGGAGGAGGCTCCTACTGGTGGTGCTTCTCATGTGGTTGAGGAGGAGCTGGTTGCGGAGGTGGTGGTTGAAAAACCATCCCCTTCCAAGGCTGGTCCTTCTTTAGTACCACAAAAGTCTCCATTTGTGGAGACTCCACCTCCTAGTCCTGCTCCACACTATGTTGATAAACCTTTTGGTGCTAGTACTCCACATGTTGACCCATCTGTTGCTTCGGGCTCCAATGACGCCTTCCCTGACCCGAGTTCTCTTGGTGGGCAGGCGGAGGAGCCTACTACACTTATGTCGTTACTTGATCTTATGCGCAGGTATCATGAGCGGATGGTTTCATTGGAAGCTGATTTGAACCAACATCGGAAACTTACTAGGGAGTTTGTTCTTCCTCTGTCTGATCGCATCAAAGCTTTGGAGACTCAGCAAAGACGCCTAAAGAAGCATGTGATCCATTCTGATTCTGATGAGGAGGGTACGGAGCGTGTTGAGGATGGTTTGACATTGTTGGCAAAGGCTGCCTTTGCTGATAAAGTGTATGATGATTTGCCGGTTCCTCCGACATCCTCCAGTGTTCCTTCTCCTGCTGCTATTCCCACTCTTTTGGATGGTGATTCTGGTCCTACTGCTGGTTCCAATGCTGGTCCCTCCCATGATTCGAAGGGCAAGGCCCCAATGACTGATGCTCCATCACCATCTCGCAAACGTACCCGCCGACAGCTTGACGAGGATAGGCTTGGTGAGGAGGCTGCTCAACGGATTCAAGCCGAGATTGATGAAGCTGATAGGGCTGCAGAAGAGGAGCTTCGACAGCGGAGGCGTGAACAAGTTCAGCATGATGCAATGCATTGGAGTGATAGTGATTGGATGCAGGGGTTGACTATTCTCACCAGGGATTATGCTCAGTTTACAGATTTTTTGGGTGACGATGTTGATGAGCATAACTGTATTCCGAGAGCCATGGTATTGATGCGCAAGCAACAGTTGGCCCTTGCTGCCCAGCTTCGTGAGAAGAGAAAGAACAGACCTTTATCAAGAACTGAGGAGCGCAAGCAAATGCAGCGTTATGTGAAGTATCAGTCAGCTGCTCATTTTAATGCTCCTTGGACGTGGGACAGGGTTCGGGCTTTATCTTTTGAGGAGCTCAAGGCACTTTATGAGCGTATGGTTAAGCGTCAGAGTCAACCAATTCCGGAACAATTTATCTACCATCCTCGTGTGGTGACCTCTTCTTCGCCTGCTGTTACTACTGGTCCTTCATCTGCTTCTACTCCAGGTTCTGCTGCTAGTCCATCGGTTTTTGTTGCTACTTCAGTTGGTACCTCTACTTCTCCTTTGGTTGCTCCTTTGGGTTCTTCTGCTGGTCCTGCTACCACCACCACACATGCTACCCCCACCATCTTTGCTACCACAACAACTTCAACTGCTACACCTGATGTGCCATCTTCATCACCACCGGTTCCTGGAACTCGACTAATTCCTACTTCTGATGCAGCTCCTATTGATCCATTGGGTGGGCAAACTCATGAGTCTACTTCTCCAGCTCCCACTACTGCTGCTGAGGTAAAGGTAAAGGTTGAACCCACACCTAGTGATCCCACACCTAGACGTTCGCTTCGCCAGAAACAAGCTCGACGTGTTAGACGTGGCAAGACAGTCCCTTATGAGAAGCGTGATCCTGAGAATTTGATTGATGCCGCTTCTGATAGTGATTCTGATTTGCCTTTGGGAAATGGAAATATTATTGGTTGGACGGTTGAGTGTTCCACAACTCTTCCTGGTGTGGTATCCCATAGAATTACTCTGAGTGATGGGTCTGTGCGTTTGGCTTCGGGTTTGCAGGGTGTGTTGTCTTGGGCTGATCGTATGGATCTTATGGCTTTATATGGATTTGTGGATTCTGGCATGCCTTTTGATCCCATGGCTGTGTCTTCATGGCTTGGTCTGCGTATCTGGGCTGATCTTAAGCTGATGTTGGATGCACCTCCTCATGCTCCTGTTTCGGGTATATGGAAGGATCAGATGCAATGGGTGATTCAGCGATGGAAGTTATATGCAGGATGTGGTGTGCATATGTTGGAATTAGAATCTGGTCATATGGTTTTTATGCTGACAGACGTGGATTATCCTTTGACGATTTCTTCGATGGAGGCTATGTTGGCTACTCACTTGCACATTTCCAATGCTCCATCTGGAAATGAGTCCTCTATGGCCACGACATTGGTGGAAGGTATTCAGGCGCGTTTGAAGGCTGATAAGAAAGCTGCTTCTGGTTTGTGATTTGGTTGGGTTGTAAGTGTTTCTATTTTATACTTTTTGTTCATTTGTTCTTATTATCATTCTTTTCACCAATATGTCAAGTGATTGGTGAATTTCATTTTTTTATAGTTAAAAAAAAAACAAAAAAAACTCTAACATTACTTTAAAAAAAAATACTTTTTATATAATATCTGCTTATACTTTTAACACATCTTGGATTTTATACTTGTAAATATAATACCATTTCCTGCTTCACTATGGGTTCTGGTTCTTGATTTGTGCTTGTGCTGGTTACTGGTTTCACTTGGTGTTGGACTTGGTCCTCACAACAAATGGTTCTCAACTTACCATGTCTAATCGACAAGAAAAAGTTGATTCACCTTGAGGGTACGGCTCCTGGTGCGATTCTCAAATCCATTGATGGTTGCCAGGTTACCCAAAACTGGATGGTTTTCACTTGCCATAGTCCTGGACTGAAAAGTGGCTAATCCAAGGGGGTACGGCTCTTGGTAAAGATCTTATCAAATCCGTTGATAGCTGTAATAGCTTGCTTAAAGCTATAGGGTTTTCAACTCACCGATGCTTTATTGCTGAGAGTTGGCGAGTCCAGAGGGGTACGGCTTCTGGTAAAGACATATCAAATCCGTTGACGGCTGTGATGGTTTGCCTAAAATCATCAGGGTACTCCCACTCACCATTGATTCACGTTCTAAGAGTTGGGCTGGGTTCTAGTCTCCCAGGGTGATGCTTATTCCACCAGAAAGACTGGCTAGCCCAAGAGCAAGCAGCTACTTGGTAAAGGCTCATCGAATCTGCTCATGTTGTTGAAAAGATTCAACACGATGCTGATTTGTTTCAAGCTTTGAAGAAGCTTCTAGTGTTTCATGTTGCGGCGGTTACTCTGATTCTTATCTTTCTGATGCTGCTATTCGTTTTGCTGATTCAATCCTCGGGCTTTATTTGCATGTTTTTCAGGAAACTTGAACTCAACAGGTCAAATTCAAGTTTAGGGGAGGATTGTTAGGACCATTGTAATAGTTAAATGTAATAGGTAGACTAGGAGGTATGTAGTTCCTCCTGGTCCTAGTAGTAGTAGGAGCAAGTCGTGCTCCTGGTCCTAGTCGAAGTCAAACTTTATTATTTATTTATTATTCTGTTAGGATATGCATGAGATATGTTAGGAAAGGATATGCATATCAGTTTTACACGTTTTGTTTAATGCTGTATTAGGGTTTCCTTGTAGTATAAAAGGAACCTTAGGCAGAAGGATTATACATACCTTCACCAAACGTAGTTCTAGTCATTATCAATATTAGAAATCCTTAGAAAGGATCAAGTCTTTATAGTTATTCTGTTCTTCTTTATTATATTTGTATTCTACATTCACATTGTGTATAGAGTCTCTCTGTGGATTGACTTGTTATTACAGAAGTCATTCACCGTTCCTGACAGGCTGCAAGATCTACATCTAGTAGACCCAACAAATACTTAAGCGTATCAGAAATTTAATTCCTATACGTGTGCATAATCTGTGTAAGATTTAGCTGTGTCGCGTTGCGCGAGTTATTTGCAATTTAACAGCTGACTGCTTATCTATACGTATCGATGCTATGCGAATAACTATTTTCATAATTATTGATATATTATTTTAGCGAGTCCGTATTTATCGTCCTACTTTCTGTAAAAATAGTTAGAACCCGTATAATTATTCGACACTGTATAAATCTGAATGCTCCAAATTCACCCTCATACACTATAATCCTACAACTCTTAATTAAATTCTTCTTCTTATTGTCACCCACTCACTCCTATTTTATTAATTTAATTTAACCAACTACCTTTTGTTGGATAAAGTTAATCATGGTTAAAATTGTAACTCGCCTATTATGTTAACTAACCTAGCTACCAAAACTCACTCAAGTGTGCGATGTACGATCCATGCAAGGCTTTTGTTGTCACTTTGCCTAAATTAGCTAAACAAAGTACTACTACTACTTCCCTCCACCTAGACCACATACCCATACCAGTTCATTTCAAATTTCAAAAGCCCAAACTACCTTCCTAAACCTAAGTCTAGTGTTGTCCTACATGATTCTCCCATTAGAAGATCATTTTGGTCCCTTCAACACACCATACGCACCCTTATTGTAACACCCCATGCAAATCCCACATCGGTTGTGGCCAGGAGAGATCCATGGTTCATAAGATAATAGTCGTCTTCTCATGACATAACGCGTTTTGTGGTCTACTGCATGTGGGGTTCTTAGGAACTGGCCGTTAAGTGTACTCATGTCATAGTAGTACTAGGTTGGGTGACTAGCCAGGAAGTACTTAAAAGAGGGCCACAAAGCAAAGCCGTGAGAATGTGGGCAAAGCGGACAATATTGTGGTCTGGGTATGCGGGATGTTACACTTATGCTCTATCTATATACACATTGCTTCACACACTCATCCATAAACTCACACACACAATCTCACTTTCTATCACTCATTATCAACTCCAAAACAATAACATAAAACACCTTCACTCTAACTTCTTGCATCCCACCAACATATTACAACCCACTCCATTTGCATTTTTCACTAGAACTTAAACAAACATCAACCAAATGGCCTACAGTTCACAAACCTACGTGGATTTTCGCGTGTCCAAGGGTTCTACTGTTGCCGTTGCTGTCGACGGGGTACTACACGACGCAAGTCTTTTGCTGGTTCGTGTTGTAGTTGCACCAAGGTTGTTCGTGAGAAGCGGGTTATTATTGTTCATTGGTTGTTCGTGGGTTTGTTCGTTCGAGCGTCGAGATCGAAAAGCATTAGGTTACATCTTACCAAACTTGTTGCTAAGGTTACCTCGATTAACTCTCATTTTGTTTTATATTGTTATGCATTTCACACGTCACCTTCTTACCATCATTTTCGGAAACTGAACTCTTAAACACATAAGTTGTAAATTTTGAAACTGATGTTACAGCTTCATAAAAACAACTTTAAGAACACGTTTTTGCATGGGTATTCATATTGAGCTAAGGAAAGTGCTGTTATTTTAAAAACTCACGTTAATGTGACATTTTATGCGTGGGGTTAAATGGGTTTTTACGTTAAAGATTATGTACGGGTTTTGGAGGTCTCACGTTGGTGTCTTTTGTGTGTGTCGAGTTATACGAGTACGTTCGAAATCTAGTGTTTGTCGTAAAAACTTAATGTACGAATGATGCACGTGAGTCCTTGTAGACGTTTTGTAAGTTTTGGTTACGAGTCAAAGTCGAGCTAAGTGAGTACATGTCAAAACTAGTTCTGAGTCTTGAATGAACGTAAAGCATGTCGAAAACTTGGTTCTACAAATGGGTTTTGTTAGATTTTATGATGTTTTCAAAATGGTTTTTACTAAGTTTATGTTTTCTGCTTATTTGTATGTCGAGAAAGAAAGAATCACGAATCGGGTTTTGTGTGAGTTTGAACGTGAGGCTTTACAAAAAATAGAGTTTCAAACGAGAGTTTTGCTATTGTTTAGTTCTAGAGAGAGTATCATGAAAATGTTTTCTTCAAATCAAAGGCATATACCACCCGCTAAGTAGTTTGCAATGTCCGCAAACCACGGGGTGTCATCAAGATTGGAACTAATAGACATTAAGGTCTCAAGGGGAAAAGAGTCATTGATTTCTTTGTTCGGATGATCCCCTTGATATGGATCCTCAAGTCTACTTAGATGATCCGCGGCTAGGTTTTCAGCTCCCTTCTTGTCACAAATTTCAATGTTAAATTCTTGAAGGAGTAAAACCCAACGAAGAAGTCTTGGTTTAGAGTCGTGCTTAGTCATCAAGTACTTCAACGCGGAATGGTCCGTGTATACAATGGTGGTGGATAAAACAAGATAGGGGCGAAATTTTTCAAAAGCATAGACAACAACTAAAAGCTCTTTTTCGGTTGTCGTATAATGCAATTGAGCCCCCGTCATTGTCTTGCTAACATAATGGATTGGTTGGAAGTGTTTATTAACTATTTGGCTCAAAACCGCTCCAATAGAAAAGTCGCTAGCATCGCACATCAACTCAAAAGGTAGCTCCCAATTAGGGGTAACCAAGACCGGTGCCTTAGTTAGCTTATCCTTAAGAAGATTGAAGGCTTCAAGACACTCTTTGGAAAAGATGAAAGGAGTATCTTTTTCCAAGAGGTGGGTCATCGGGCGAGCGATTTTAGAGAAATCCTGAATGAAACGACGGTAGAAGCCCGCATGACCCAGAAAACTTCTCACACCCTTCACGGTTAAAGGTGGAGGTAATTTGGCTATGACATCCACTTTAGCACGGTCCACTTTAAGACCGGCTTTAGAGATTTTATGTCCCAGCACAATGCCTTCTCTTACCATGAAATGGTTTTTTTCCCAATTCAGAACAAGGCGAGTGTCTTCACACCGCTTAAGCATACTTCTAAATTGGCAAGGCAAGAAGAGAATGAATCACCATAGACCGAGAAATCATCCATGAAGACTTCCATGGTTTCTTCAACCATGTCATGAAAGATAGCCATCATACACCTTTGGAAAGTCCCAAGAGCATTGCACAAGCCGAAAGGCATTCTTTTGTAAGCAAATGTTCCATAAGGATAAGTGAATGTGGTTTTCTCTTGGTCTTGGGGATCGATGGGTATTTGAAAATAACCCGAGAAACCGTCTAAGAAGCAGTAATAGTCATTACCCGCTAGACGTTCAAGCATTTAGTCCATGAAAGGAAGGGGAAAATGATCCTTTCTCGTAGCATCATTGAGTTTGCGATAGTCTATACAAACTCTCCACCCTGTAACGAGACGAGTAGGAATCAACTCGTTGTGTTCGTTGGGCACAACGGTGATTCTGCCTTTCTTAGGCACACAATAGACTGGACTAACCCATGGGGAATCCGAGATAGGATAGATCATGCCTGCATCAAGAAGTTTGATAACCTCTTTTTTGATAACATCATGGATCTTGGGATTCACCCTTCTTTGGCTTTGAATAGTGGGTTTAAAGTCGTCCTCCATGAGAATTTTATGTGTGCAAAAGTGAGGATCAATTCCACGAATATCGGAGATTTTCCAAGCGATCGCTTTCTTATGATTCTTCAGCACGGCGATAAGTCGGGATTTTTCTTCTTCTTTCAGGTCCTTAGCAATGATGACCGGTAACTTCTTGTTGTCTTCAAGGAAAACGTACTCGAGATGAGACGGAAGGTCCTTAAGCTCTAAATCCGGAGGATTTTCGATGGACGGCGTAGTCAACTTCAGATCGTCGGTAGAGATAGCCTTAGGAGACTGTGGAGAAATATGGTCCTCATTGAGAAGTTTCTCAATGGTACGAATGTCTTCATCCTAATTGGAGGGAGAATCGTCATATTGCAAATCCACATCTCCTAGAGTTGCTTCAAACTCTTTCAAGAGGAAATCACTTTCTCCAAATGGAGTTAGTGATGGAGCAATAGAGGCAACGGTCTCAACATTGGGTAGAGAAGAAAGATTACTTTTGCAAGCATCATTAAAGTGTTTTTCACAAGCCTCATCGAGAACATCAATAGCATTAACACTCTCATATGAATAAGGTTGCTTAGAAAGCTTACCCATGTTGAAGACAATTTTATCGTCACCAACTCTCATGATTATTTCGCCAGCGGCTACATCAATGAGAGTGCGACCGGTCCTCAAGAAGGGACGTCCAACGATTAATGGAACACGGGGATCCATCTCGTAGTCAACGACAACAAAATCTGCCGGGAAGGTGAATTTGTCAACGCCAACGAAGACATCTTCGGCTATCCCCACTGGATAAGCAACCGTACGGTTAGCTAATTACAAAGTCATTTTGGTGGGGACTAGCTCGGGGAGAGATAATTGCTTCCAGACACTTAAAGGCATTAAGTTTATACTAGCACCTAGATCGGCTAGGGCCATGCAATTCTCTACTCCCGGGAAGTTGCAAGGAATCAAGAAGCGACCCGGATCACCAAGTTTGGTTCGTAATTTCCTTAAGAGCACTGTAGAGCAATTCTCATTAAGTTGGGTCTGAGCAATATCGAGAAGTTTCTCCTTATCACTGAGAAGATCTTTAAACATTTTAGCGTATTTCGGCATGTGAGCGAGAGCCTCAGTGAAGGAGATGTTGAAATTCAATTGTTTAAACATTTTGAGAAAGTTCGAAACTTGAATATCATCCTTGCTCTTTTGCTTCTCTTTCCTCAACCTTGAAGGATAAGGTATATCGGATGAAGAGGAAGGCTTTAGGGGAGTAGGATCACTCACAACTGCGGGTGGTGGGGGAATGGGGTTAGAAGGTAAAGGAGGTGAAGAAAGTTGTTCTTTTTCCTTGTTCACAATCACGGGTGGAGGTGTAGGAAGTTCGGGTTCCGTATAACCTTTTCCACTACGAGTGGTGATTGCTTTCATCTCCCCTCGTGGATCAGCAACGGTGTTACTCGGAAGAGTACCCGAAGAAGAGGGTTGATTACCTTGGAAAAGCGAACCGATCATATCACGTATATTATCCGCTTGAGTGCTGAAATAGTCTCTCATGTCTGCGCGAATACCATTGCTTTGTTTCGCCATGTCATTCCTTAGCTCAGCTCGAATATCACTCCCTTGTTTCGCCATGTCTCCCTTCAAGTTGATGAATTGACTCTGAAGATTCGTCACCATCTCTCTATTAGTCCTCATGAACGTCTCGATGTCTTGAGTCAACGCCGTTGGTTGATTGAGAGGTGGAGCTTGGTAAGCTTGAGAATTTCCTTGAGGTGGATATGGGTTTCTTTGGGATTGATATTGATTGTTAGCACGAGGTTGGGTTTGGTTATTTCGGTTATAGCTTTGTTGTTGGTTTTGGTTTTGAGGAGTAAAACCGGGTGGTGCAAGATAGTTGTTTGAACGATAACTTAGCAAGTTACGGTCTCCTTGAGGACGAGCTTGATAGCCTCCCGTGGGATAAGTACCGTATGCCGCGTTGACGTTTTCACAAAAATTGCCTTGAGTAGAAGGACAATCATTGTAAGAATGAGGACCACCGCATGTGTCACAAGAAATAGCAACGGCTTTAGCTTGTTGAGTTTGGTTAGTAGCCAAAATTTGCATACTTTTGCTAATTTCAAGAATAGCACGTTCCATGGCGGACATGTCGGTGGTGGAAGAAGTAGATGAAACATTGACTCTCGGATTAGATCTTGAGGATGCGGATGAATCCCAATTCTTATGGTGAGTAGTCATGTTTTCAATCAACTCTCTACACTCCTCTGGTCTCCTTTTCATAAAAGTACCACCGGCGGCGACGTTGATCGTGTCACGATCACGAAAAGTGAGACCATTGTAGAAAGTATCAATGAGAGTGACGGGGAGCATGTTGTGATTTGGACAACGGTCGATCAAATCATTGTATCGTTCCCAAGCATCAAAGAGCGATTCATCATTGTCTTGCATGAATCCACTAATTTGGTTACGAAGGCTCGTGACCATGGATGGTGGGAAGTAGCGCGACAAAAAGCGTTGAGTCATGTCGTCCTAAGTATGAATAGAATTCTTTGGGAGACGGTCAAACCATTTTTCGGCATGGTGAGAAAGCGTGTGGGGAAATAGTTGAAGGCAAAGTACATTCATAGAAACACCGGGCATCTTCATGCTTTGAGTAATGGTAATGAATTTGTCGAGGTGCTTGTTGGCATCATCATCCGGCAATCAGCGAAATGGATTAGTTTGCACTTGTTGGATCATGTGATGTTTCAACGAAAACTCCTGAGCCGTGATTTGCATCGGCGCAATCGGTCCTCCGCGTCCGTTCATGGTGGGTTGACACAATTCCTCCATTGTTCGTAAATCAGGTAGGGGAACATTGTTGTTGTTATTATTGTTATTCAAATTGGGTAGATGTGGGTTATTATTGTTGTTATGCACACCAGCCATATCTAAATCTTCACGAGTCTCGGCTCAGAATAGTTTGAAGATCTAGTACGCATACACCTGCAGAAGAAAAATATACAGAGAGAATATCTATATAATCTTTTTGGTGCAAAACCTTTGGAAAAGAATTGCTTTTTATGATTTTTTCAATGTTTTTGTATTTTTGAAAAGTTTTTTAAATTTTTATGGGTTTTTTGAAAATTTTTGTACTTGAAAATAACGTTCCCGAAAGAACGGGTCCCAAAATTCAATGCGTCTCTCACTAGAAACCGTTAATCTTAACGAAAAGAGCCGGCAGCGGCGCCATTTAATACTCAGCTTTTTGGCTAAGTATAAAATCTTATATCGTCCGATCTCTTCGAACAGATTACCGTTAATTAGTGCGACTCAATTGTCTTTTGGTGAACAAGAGAATGGTTTGGTTTGTTTATCTAATTTAAACTAAAAGCAAATAATTAAATTGTCGTTGAGTAAAGTAGAAGCTTTTACAAAATTAAACTAAAAATTATTTAGAAAAACACTTAAAATATAAAACTTTGTAAAACTTTTAAACTTAACAAACTTAATTAATCCAAATATAACAAGTCCTTTCTATCTGAATGCACCAAAGTCATAACCATCGGAATAAATATCAAAACAAACCATCGAAATATGCATCTGAATACCCATCGGAATAATCAAGGTCAAATCTGTCGGAATGCAATGTGGTCGCAATATCCAGATCGGAATACAAACTCTATCGGAATGTTGTCTATCGGAATGATGTCTATCGGAATGTTGCTGACGAAAAATGGGCAGGGTTTCGACTCAAAGTAACCTTATTACCCGTCGGAATGTGCGATCGCAATCCAGATCGGAATAAGGGGGTAAAAACCGAATGATCGCAAAGTAAAACCCTTAAGGGTTATTGCGATGTAAACCAGCTATCCGTCGGAATGTCCAATTCCCCAATGTTGCGATGATAGCAACACTTAATCCGAAAATGGTGGTAAGCTGAAAATGCAATAAGCACATACAATAAGCTGCCTTATCTGAAACTTAAACAACTCAAAAATCTTAAATTTGACAACTTTTAAAACATAAAAGATCATAAACTTTATGAAAGGAACTTTAAGATGATTAAAACTTTTAAGAAATCCGAAAACCAATAAGCTAAAACTTGAAATAAGCCAATAAGCATAAAGAGCTTATAGCTTATACATGTATGAGCTTATGAATGGGTAAAAGATTAACTTTTTCTTGACTAAAACATCAAAACCAATCACGCATTAAGAACTAATCGGATCAAGTATTGAGTTTCGGATCAAAGATTAAGCAAAATCAAGAAATATAGAAGGAGATTAAAGAACAAAAGCTTAAACTTTAACTTGATTAATGAAAATTGAAATACACAAAGCTTAAACTTGCAAGATTAAAAGAAAGAAAAGATGAAAAACCTAGTGAGAGAAAGTTGAGAATTTTCTCTCTCTAAAAACTAGAAAGGAAAAATGACAAAACTAAATTAGCTAACCACCCTCCTAATGTGATTAGGAGGGTATTTATAGGCTAAGTGGGAGGTGAATGTGTGGTGTGCTTCCTTCTTTATTTTCTTCTCGACTCGATTTAATTCTTTGTCTTTTCTCGACGTCGTCTCGGGATTTGAACTTGTCTTAATAATTTTCTTCTTTAATTTAGACTTGAGTTCTTAGACTTCATTAAACTTCCGTCTTTAGAATTTTTCTTCGATAAGTCTTTAGAATAGGTCTTGGACATCCGTTCTTTAAGCACTCTTGATCTCTTGACTTCGTCTTTTCTCGTTTTCTTTGATAAAAGCCCGTGAAAGCCCGTGTTTTCTTCCTTTTTCATCTTTTGGTCCTAAAGCACAATAAAAACACAAACCACGCATAATTCCGACTTTTACGACATAAATTACACGTTTTGGTCTTGTTATCATTGGAAATAAGCGGTAAAAGGATAAGTGTTTTCACACTTATTAGCTGCATTTGTGATTTCATATTCTTGTTGTGATATCTTTTGCATTTTGAGGTGAGTCATAGCCCTTATTAAACTGTCTTTTATGTTTAATCATCTGGGTGAGATAAATGCTTTGTTGCCTGCCTGATGGATGCAAAATCTGTTTATATTGTTGCCTTGCTAAAAGTTATGTGTGATACGCCTAAGTAGCGATAGCCCAACAATCCCCGTTTATCATGAACCGTTAATTACTCTACATGAGTAGGCACTTATGCTAATAATAGATCTATTGGAGTTTGACAACTCCTGCCCGGGTGAACAAATACATCGCCATGCCAAACGTGTATTTATCATATGGTTGTGATAGGTGGCCACGGGTTAGGCACCTACTGGGGCACACTTATATATATTACGCGTGCATCAGTTGTACGTGCTTGTCATTAGCCTCGGTGTCATGAGCTTATAACTATCATAACTATAATCATTCTATCTGATTCCCATATGCATGACACTAGATCGCCTATAATGTCTCATATGCCTTAAACAGTTTGTTTGCGGTCCAATATTGAATGTTATACTTTTAACTTAAACCTATGAACTCACCAGCCTCGTGTTGACACTTTTAAGTGTTTATCTCAGGAAACTGAACTTCATGCTAGATGCTAATGTGGGAGTCTCATGCATACCGTACTTGGATTTGAATACTTGCTCATGCTTAATAAAACTTTTACCTTATTGTTGCTACTTAAACTCTGATTTCCGTTACGCATGTTAAACTTTCCTTTAAGTTTCGAACCTTGTATTTCTTTAATTAATGCAATGAGGTAATTTTTCCAAAACGTCTCATTTAGAGTCGTTACTTTGATCTTGATCTATGGTATTATGACGTAACAGCCCCTGGACTTATATATTCCGTTGTGGCAAATTTGGGGGTGTTACATATTGGTATCAAAGACCAAGGTTATAGAGAACTAGGTTTGCATCTTAGGCCTAGACTATAACCTGCATACATTCTGTGACTATGTGTTAAGTAACTCGCTATATGTATTATATACGTATGTGCTAAGCATGAGCATTCTCTATGTGATGCATGCATTTAATTTCTATACATGACTACTATGTTGCATACATACCCTACAACTGCCATATATAATGTTCTTATATACGCGTTTGGTTGTTGCAGGGATGTCTTCTTCTACCGGGACTTACCAAACTGATTTAGACGCCGAATGGCCCGAAGAGGAATTGGACTTGATTCCTGGACCAACCGCACCTGCAGCGGACCCACCAGCCCAAAACGAAGTCATTGAGTATGTTGAGTATTTTGAACAAGAGCCTATGAATGTTGGGGAACAAGATCCCGAAGATGAGTCAGACGAGGACCCAGACGAGGATCCCGAGGAAGACATCGACCCTGCCTTGGTTGACTACCCAGATGAGTCAGACTAAGATGCCAGCGAGGTTGACAGAGATTTTCCTCTTGAATTAGAGGAACTTTCCCGTGTTGAGGATAACCCAACGATCAACTGGGTTAGTGATGATGAGGAGCCATTCATACTCGGGCCGGAACCGGAGGATGAGGAGGCCGAGGGTTTGGAGGCGGGTAGTGATGGTCTTGGGCGAGGATGGAGATGATGAGGGATATTTGAGTGCCGAGGGAGATGAGATGGCTGATGGTGATGATGAGATTGATGAGGGAGATGAGATTGCTGATGGTGATGATGAGATTACTGAGGGAGATATGATTGTTGATGGAGTTGAGATCGTAGGGGGAGGTAACATTGCTGATGGAGATGGTATTGTCGCGGGAAATGGTGACGAGGACATAGATCTAGTTGAGGGGGAGGTTGGTGCAGTGGCGCAGCCACGTGCACGTGGGAGGATAATCCCACATGGTTAGCCAGTACCAATGAGGGTACTTTACCGCAGGTTTCCCGGAGGCTGTCTACAAGCTAGGACCGCGAGGAAGAGGGTGAGAGTGCCACTTAGAGCACGTTTGGCTATGAAGGACGAGATGCGATACACGAGTTCTGATTTTTCTATTGATTCAGACTCATCTAGTGATTCGGACTCATCAGACTCTTCTGATGATGACTTACCTATGATACCGTCGGGTGGGGCAGGACCATCTCGACCATCACCATCGACTCCAGTTTATCGAGGGTTGGTTATGGGCCGACATACTATGAGAGACAAGCTATGGCTAGGGCAACCAATACTTAGAGAGTTGGATCTTCTTCTGTTGCACCTGCGACTTATCATCTTGGAGAGCCCTCTAGGGCTAAGCCATCTATGGGCATGTTGGGACCCACTGGTGGATCTGAGGCAGTTAGTGTTCGTTGATTTAAGGATACCATAGGGAGGTTAGTGATGGAGGTGGCCAGTTTGCGCGACCAGTTGGGTACTACGCGTAACCGCGTCACCACATTGGAGCATGAGCTCGAGTTGGTTCGGAGTAGTGATCGGACTACTGTGTGGGGTCCAAGGGAGGATCCATTGATCATTGGAGGTCGCGACTATCGCCACCAGATGTAGGATCTGCTACCTTATCTATCGTAGGACTAGATTCATCTAATTTTGGTTAGTGTAGCCGCTATCTGCGAGATGTACTTGATTAGTTGGCAGGAATAATAGATGTAATCACACTTGATTTAATTTCTCTATGTAAGAGTCATTCTATAAAATGAAAATTTTGCTTTGACTAATTGATGTGATCTAATACATTCATGTTACTTATGATGTTCATTTGGCTAACATGTGATTATTTGCACTATATTTGTGTCACGCGTACTTATAAAATGTAGTGCCTTACCACATTCTATTTTGTCTTGTAATAGAATGGTGAACACGTTCGCTGGAATGACCGATGCTCAACTTAAAAAGCTCATTGCTCAAAGGGTTGCTACTGTGATGGCTGCCTTTCAAGCCACTCAAACTGAAGGAAATGATAATAATGCTAACAATGCACCTGCTGTCATTCCTAGACCCGCTAGGGAATGCACCCACAAGGATTTCAAAGGATGCGAACCTTTGAGTTTTGCTAGTTCTGAAGGAGTGGTTGGATTAAATAGATGGATGAAGAAAATGGAATCAATGTTTAGAATTAGTGGTTGTAGCACAGTGAACGAAGTGAAGTTTGCTACTTGCACTTTGTCTGCTGCAGCTTTGACTTGGTAGAATGCACATGTCCAAACTATGGGCATTGACAATGCGTATGCTATGAGCTGGTCTGACTTGAAGAAATTACTGACAAAAGAATACTGCCCAAGGAATGAAATTCAGAAGATGGAAACCAAGCTGTGGAACTTGACTATGAAAGGGAACGAAATTGCTGCCTACACTAGGAGATTTTAGGAACTATGATTGTTGTGCCCAAGAATGGTACCGGATGAGGAAAAGAAAATTGAAAGGTTTATCTGGGGATTGCCTAGCAGCATACAAGGACATGTGACTTCCTATGAGCCACAACAGTTGAGCAATGATATAGGGATGGCGAATAACTTGGTGTATCAAGTAATTCGCACTAATGCTGCAAAGGGTGCTGAGAATAAGAGGAAATGGGAGAATACCCAAGGTAACAACTATGCGCAACATCCGAATAAAAGGAATAATAATAACAACTCAAGGGCGTATACTGCTGGGAATGGAAATGAAAGGAAAGGGTATGCTGGGAATGGAAATGAAGGGAAAGGGTATGCTGGGAATGGCAATGAAAGGAAGGGGTACTCTGGGAGTTCACCCTATTGTGGGAAGTGCAAGTTGCATCACAACGGTGCCTACACTGTGAAGTGCCACAACTGTGGTAATATTGGACACATCGCTAGGGACTGTAGGTCGAATGCTACTACTGGGAACCAGAAAGGACTGAACTCAAAGGCAAACGTGTTGTGCCATGAATGTGGAAAGAAAGGGCATATCCGTTCGGAGTGTTTCAAGCTCAAGAACAAAGTCAAGGAAGAACCATCCAAATTTGGAGAAGCTAGAGGAAGAGTCTATGTTCTTGGTGGGGGAGAAACTGAGGAAGGCCCGAGCGTCGTCACGGGTACGTTTCTTCTCAATAATCACTATGCTACAATTTTATTTAATACTAAAGCCGATAGGAGTTTTGTGTCGACTGCCTTTAGTGCCTTAATCGATATTGCCCCATCATATTTAGACACTAAGTACACTATAGAACTAGCTAATGGCAAGCTAATAGGAGCCGACTGTTGTCCCATATAATATGATGATTAAACAAGAAAGAAAGGTAGAAGATAAAAGGTTTCTAGAGAGAGAAAGTAGAGAGAGAGAAAGAGAGAGAATTGTATGAAACTAGGTGAATATTAGATTGAGAGTGAATGAGAATAATGAACCAACCAACCTCTCCTTACATGCAATGAGAGGTATATATAGCCTTTCCTACATGTGGCATAATGGGCTATATGATAATAGGCCGGACTTTCCTTTTAGGCTTTAGTTACTTATGAATGAACTTTAGCTTAAAGTTAAGCCCGTAAAACACGACTAACCTACTACCTATTACAACGTTTTTAAATACGATACGTAATAAACGTATGACCGAACATTCTTGTTTGACTCAGTATTTTGAGGCTAACAATCTCCCCCAATGAAAGGTCATTACCTTTTGTCATTTAGAGATTTGTAGAGGTTATTAATCTCGCCATAAATGAGTCTTGAACGTGTAATAGTAGTCTTGTTCCTTCATGCTGTGATCTTTGAGTCTTTGTCATTGTCTTTCGAATTTGTCTTTAATCTTGAGATCTTCAAATCATCCTTGACTTGTCTTTGCCATCTTGCGATCTTGTGTCTTCATCCACATGCTCACGCTATTAATTGTTTAATATGTCATTAGGCATGAGTATGTGGTTTTGAATCTTTGACTTTGCTGAGTACACCGTGACGCCACCTTCTCGAGACAAAACATAGACACACACTAAATGGCTTTGACATTCGTCCTAAGTCGATAGCGTTTTACCTCCGTTCGGTGAAGACCGTTATACGATATTAAATATCGTACCTGTGATATGTAGATTCAATTAAGAATCTCCTTGACAGGGTTTCGCGGATGTACCAACCGTTCTTCCTTTACTCGACCGTCTCAAAGAAAGACTGCGAACATAAAGAGTGAATCAATTGGATAAATATCCGCTTGATTAAAGTCCTCAATTCAAATTCCTGGAACAAGTGTGATTCATAAAGAATCTTACCATTGTTGCTTTCCAGTTGACACAAGCTTGATTCATAAGAATCTCACAAGTCACCTACCGTAGCGCTGTTTGAGGTTGACGCTAGAAGGATTTCCATTCGTTACTGTTTATATTAATGAATATCACTCTGAATGT
Source organism: Glebionis coronaria (assembly GCA_025667525.1). NCBI lineage: Eukaryota > Viridiplantae > Streptophyta > Magnoliopsida > Asterales > Asteraceae > Glebionis > Glebionis coronaria. The sequence goes on from CM046880.1 coordinate 532,694,763, forward strand.
TCTGGCAAGACCATAAAGATATTGCGTAGAAACCTGAAACGAGTTTGAATCAATTCAGAATCAAACCATTGTTGCTTTTCAGCTCTACATATGTTTGATTCATAAAGAATCTTACATATGACCTACCGCAGTGCTGTTTGATGTTAACACTGGAAGGATTTCCACTCATCATTGTGAATACTAAGTAGTATCACTCTGAGTGTTCTAGCAATATCCCAAGGATATAGCGTAGGACTCTCTTTTTCGTCATCCGTGTGTCCTAACGAGATTTGATTGATCTCTAGGCTCTAGACTCGATTTGTGCACTTTTAGTGGTCGGAGGCTGGAGCAGATGCCACCTATTCAATATCAAATATCTCGGAATGAGAAAACTAATAGAAGTCATGTTGTTCTCCGTGACAATAAAACAAACTTCTTTTGAGAGAAGCCTGAGTAGCTAGGAAAGGGTTGTGCATTACATCACCGGGTCCATGATGAGTTGTCTGCATGATGTGTTGACCCGGTTTCTGCCTAAGTTGTATGGAGAGCTAATTTCTTTACACCCTTTATCCTTACATTTCTTTTTCATTCTTCAACCCCTTCAATGCTTACCACGACATCATTACTAGCACCTTGTTGTGATTGTTCAAGTGCTAGCATCAGTACTTAGTCGGCATTCAGCTACGTTCACATTCTACTCCATTTTTCCTAAGGACTTCTAATAATCTATTAGATTGTCCCTGGGAAGATCCCTCCGGTTCTGGTTGGATCATAGGACTTAAACTAACCACCATTTTTACACCAATAATGTCGTGGATTAAAGATGTTGTGGGTATGAGATCGTAACCATAAAACCGCTTTAAATTCTAACAAAGTGTTTGAAAAACATTTAACACCTTGCTAATTTTGTCGTTTCAGAAATGCTCCCCCTTCACATGTGCATCGATAATCGAAAGTGTTTTGCACATGCAGGTAAGAGTTAAAGTGCTTGAGTCTTATATAAGATCACATTTTAATCACATTTTCTCCCCTATCTCTAATATATAAAATATTTTGATATTAGAGATACCAAATTTGATTAAAATATATTTTGAAAAAATAGTCTTGAAAATCTCCGGGAGAAAGATGTGTCAATCTTTGAATGAAGTTGAAATGATCCCCCTGAAAAATTGATCCAATTGAATTGTCATTGTGAGGATGTGATCCACATTTCATTTTTTTTAAGACAGGAGTTGTTGAGCACACAATTTTTGAAAGATTTTGAATAATCATTGAAAAACTCTTGAAAAAATTGTGTTCAACGCTTTTTGAAAAATCCATTCTTTTTGGCGATATGGTTTTTCTAAAGCATAAACTTGAGTTCATAGACTTTGAATGTCTTGACGAATTCACTCAAGTGTAAGAAGATTTCTCTTCTTTTGCTGAGGGTAAGCGCACTAAATCGTACACTCCCCCGTGAATATCAATCCGGGTTGCAATCTGAAAGTGATTACAAGCCATTGTGTTGAGCTCAAAACGTTGAATGTTTTGTAACAAGCTCAACCCTAGATAGATTGCTCTACCCGTTGTTGGAAAAATTGTCCAAAATAGACATTTTAGAAATGACATGTTTTGAAAAATATTTACATCTTTCATTCGAGCTTTATGTACACACCCATGTCGTTACTGAGCGAAATTTCTAGGCACGTCCATATTATCGATACTGAAAGACATGTCGAGAAGAATATTTTGGGATTTTGAAAGATTTTTCATTTTGTGTATTGTTTTCTTATGTTTTATATTTTTGTATTTTTCTTTTTCAAAGATATTTACAAGATGTTTGATAGATAAATCAAGCAGGCACCTTTGCCATAATCTCTAGGTCTACTGGAGTCAAACATCTCATACCTATTTGCCTAACGAGGTACTCAAACCTATCTTTCGACAGAGCTTTCGTAAACAAGTCAGCTAATTGGTAATCCGTTCCAACAAAGTATAGTTCAATGATACCTTGTTCAACTTGTTCTTTTATGAAGTGGTATCTGACATCGATGTGCTTCGTGCGGGAATGTTGTACCGGATTGCAGGAGATGGCTATGGCCGACTTTGAGTCACAGTACATAGGTACTTTATCAAAGTGGAAGCCATAATCCGTGAGTTGTGTTCTCATCGAAAGAACTTGAGCACAACACGTAGATAGAGACACATACTCCGCTTCGGCTGATGACAGTGACGTGCAATCCTGCTTCTTGGAAGACCATCCCATAAGCTTATCTTGACCTAGAAATTGTGCATCACCAGAAGTACTTTTTCGTGTATCAAGACACCCTGCATGATCAGAATCTGAATAGGCCGTTAGAAAGAAACCGGTTTCCCTCGGATACCAGAGTCCCAAATGAATGGTATTCTTGAGGTACCGAAAGATCCATTTAACCTCATTGAGGTGCTTTTCAGTGGGTTGTGCTTGATATCGTGCACAATAACACGTAGTAGCATGTGAAATATCAGGTCTGCTTGCTGTCAAGTACATGAGGGAACCGGTCATGGAACGATATCTCGTTTGATCTATGGCATTTCCCTCCAAGTCAGCATCTAGCGATGTGGTTGATAAAGGTGTCCCAACGGGGTCACATGAAGTCATACCATGCTTTTTGATTATCTTTTGACAATACTTAGCTTGGTTTATAAAGATACCACTTGGGGATTGGTGAACTTGAGTTCCTAGAAAGAATTTTAGTTCGCCCATCATTGACATTTTAAATTTGCTGTGCATGACTTTTTCAAACCATTTTGAAAGTTTCGGGTTTGTAGACCCGAAAATAATGTCATCAACATAAATCTACACAAGCAAAATGTCATCCTTATATCTATAAGTGAACAAAGTTAGATCAATGGAACCTTTTGAGAAACCTTTGGATACCAGAAATTTCGAGAGCTCATCGTACCACGCCCTTGGAGCTTGCTTGAGTCCATAAAGTGCTTTGTGGAGGTGATACACCTTGTCAGGATAATGAGGATTGACGAATCCTTCTGGCTGCGTGACATAGACTTCTTCCTTCAAAGGACCGTTAAGAAATGTCGTCTTTACGTCCATTTGATAGACAGTGTGTAACACCTCCAATTTCGGGTCATAGCAGCGGAAGGGTCATTTGGGTGTTACTATCATGGTTTAATCTCAATATCATAGAAAACGCCTCAAAATGAGTCGTTTTAATAAAACATACATAGCCATAGAAATGGATCAAACATGACGTTCTTCATCAAAATTTGAAAATAAAAATTTAGTGGATGCATGTGGGAAATTTTTATACCAATATGAAGCTCTTTGAATTTCTAGAATGGGTCTTCTTTTAGATTTGCAAGATTCAAAGTAAAAATTGATGAAATTTGATGGATTAGTTAGGGGGGGGGGGGGGGGGTGGACGGCTAGAGTATGAACAAGAGAGAGAGATTTTAATTTTTTTTGTTAAAATGAATTTTTAAATGAAAATGGTTAGTGGAAAACCTTTATATAGTCCAAGGTTTGGGTGGTTTTTGTCATTTAGGCATAGTTTTGGTACAAAAATGCAATTGAATAGTTTACAAGGTAGAAAATGTAAATTGTACATTTTAAAAATATTTACGGGGCTCGGGTTTCGTAAAAATACTTTTCGAAAGTTAAAACGCTTCATAAAAATAATAATAAAGCTTCGACACGACTTAAAACGCAATTAAATCGAAAACGTCGAAAATATAAAATATCGAGACAATCGATAATGAAACGTAAATTTTTGGGCATCCGTCGGTATCGTAATCACTAATAGTTCTCGTCATTCGTTAAAACGTAAAACACGAGAAATAAAGATTAAATATAATAAAAATCATTTTTATGACTATTTGAGAATATAATATTGATACCTAACATAGTCCTTGTCGGTTTTCATCTAATCGACATTCTTACGCTAGTCTCGAGTCATAACCTTCTCGGTTAGTCGATAAAGTTTAAATTCTCATTAAAGTAAACACGTAATACGTAATAGTCGAGATTAAAATAACGACCTGAAATTGACGGATTGTCACATCATCCCCACCAAATTAGGATCTTCGCCCTCGAAGATCAACTTGCGTTCTTGCCCGATCACTTGTTGAAATCAAAGAGATGAGGGTAATTCTTCCACATTTGGTCTTCTCGTTCCCAAGTATACTCCGGTCCTCTCCGAGAGTTCCATCGAACTTTGACAATAGGTATTCGGCTTTGCTTCAGTTGCTTGACCTCGCGATCCATGATCTCGACTGGTTCTTCAATAAAGTGCAACTTTTTATCAACCTTAACCTCGTCTAACGGTATAATGAGTTCTTCATCGGATAAACACTTCTTCAGATTCGACACATGAAAAGTGTTATGAATCCCATACAGTTCTTGTGGTAGTTCAAGTTGGTATGCCACGGGTCCTACTCTAGATGTAACCTTGAATGGTCCGATATAACGAGGACTCAACTTCCCACGTTTTCCAAATCGTACAACACCTTTCCATGGTGATACCTTTAGCATAACCTTATCTCCCACGTTAAACTCCAATGGTTTTCTTCTCACATCCGCATAACTCTTCTGTCGGCTTCGAGCAGACAACAACCTATTCTTGATTTGCACAATCATATCCGTCGTCTCTCTAATCAAATTTGGTCCAGTGAGTTGGGCATCCACCAACCTCACTTCCAGCTAACGGGGTGATCTACATCTCCTTCTCCCATAAAGTGCTTCAAAAGGTGCAACTTTAATACTTGCGTCATAACTGTTTATTGTACGAGAATTCGGCTTCGGCCCAATTGTAAGTGCTTTATCCCAGCTACTTCTAAAGTCTATCACACAAGCACGTAGCATATCCCCTCCAAAATTTGGATTGTTCTTTCACTTTGCCTATCAGTTTGTGGATGATAGGCTGTGTGCTCATATCTAAATTGGTTCCTAATGACATCCAGAAGCAAAACGACTATCTCTATCGGAAATGATTGAAATAGGAACACCATGCTTGCACATGATTTCCTTCAGATAAATATCGGCGAGTTTCTCCAAACGAACCTCTCGTTGATTGGAATAAAATGAGCGGACTTAGTTAAACGATCGACAATAACCCAAATTGCATCGAACCCAGACGGTGTCCTTGGGAGTTTTGTGATGAAGTCCATCGTAATTCGCTCCCATTCCACCAAGTTAATGCTCGCCCTTGAAGAGTAGCAGAGGCAAACATCACCTTATCTCCTTCCTCACTTCCACTAAATCGAAACACGGATTCTAATTTCTCAAACCATTGCATTAACCCAACAGCACCTTCAGTACCCTTAAAAGTTGGAGGCTTGCATTTCATGAATGAGGTATAATTACACTTCTTATTTTCAGGAATCACTGGTCTATCAGCATTACCAGTTCCAGCACCAGCATTGCCAGCTCCAGTATTACCAGCTCCAGTATTACCAGCTCCAGTATTACCAGCTCCAGTAGTACCAGCTTCAGTATTGCCAGCTCCAGTATTGCCAGCTCCAGTATTGCCAGCTCCAGTATCGCCAGCTCCACCAGATCCACCAGCTCCACCGGATCCACCAGCTCCACCAGATCCACCAGATCTACCAGTTCCACCAGATCCACCGGCTCCACTAGATCCACCGGCTCCATTATTCAAATTTGCCATAAATGCATTCATAGATACCTTAAATTGATCAGCTACTATAGCACGTAACTGAGTCTCAGTCAACTGTTTTGGCGGCATAATCCTGTTACACAATTCACATCAAAATGAGTATTCATTCAACGCTTGTGATAAAAAAACATGAATAACACAAAATAAGAATAGATAGATGATAAGAAACAAGAAAGGATGATAGAACGAAGAATAAAATTTAGACAAGGAACGAAGATTCACGAGGAATGAGTCAAAAGACAGGGATTTCTATGGTGACAATCAGCGTCATTTGTAAATCACGTATTAGTATTATAATAATCAAATAATAAACATTTATAAATAAATAAATGTAATCCATTATGCTTTAAGCATAAATAATAATTAAATATTTATAACATATATATACTTTTCTTATTCTCGTCCATTGGCAACTCGGAGGTTTCGCTTGCAGATGTTATAGTCAAAAGATTTCAAAATTTTATTTTTGGAAAATCTTTTCGTTCTCTATAACTTGAGCTCTGATGCCAATCTGTAACACCCCTAATTTCGGGTCATAGCAGCGGAAGGGTCATTTGGGTGTTACTATCATGGTTCAATCTCAATATCATAGAAAACGCCTCAAAATGAGTCGGTTTAATAAAACATACATAGCCATAGAAATGGATCAAACATGATGTTCTTCATCAAAATTTGAAAATAAAAATTTAGTGGATGCATGTGGGAAATTTTTATACCAATATGAAGCTCTTTGAATTTCTAGAATGGGTCTTCTTTTAGATTTTCAAGATTCAAAGTAAAAATTGATGAAATTTGATGGATTAGGCAGGGGGGGGGGGGGGTGGACGGCTAGAGTATGAACAAGAGAGAGATTTTAATAACGACCTGAAATTGACGGATTGTCACACAGTGAATCCCTTATGTGCAACATAAGAAAGGAAAATTATGACCGCTTCCATACGAGCAACTGGTGCAAACGATTCGTCAAAATCAATTCCCTCTTTCTGGCCATACCCCTTAGCCACTAGCCTAGCTTTGTTTTTGATGATCGTGTTTTCTTCATCCATCTTGTTTTTTCCAGATCCAACGAAGATTTAATGGAATCACATCGTATGGTCTGTCAACAAGTTCCCATACTTTAAGTCTTTCAAATTGTTGAAGTTTATCCGTCATCGATTCAATCCAAGCATGATCAACCATGGCTTCTTTGATGTTTTTCAGTTCAGCTATACTCACGACGAGTGCGAACATACAAACATCGCCATCGGTTTCAAGCTGTCGTCTTGTACGAACGGGCTGTGAAGGATTTCCAATTACTTGAACCAAAGGGTGATCTCGGGTCCAATGATGTGTTGACGGATGTCGTTGATAAAACGTATGCATATTAGACGGATCAACATGGCGAGTAGAAGACTCTCCAGTTTCGTGTACCGGTGTACCGAATGGGTTGTGAAAATCGTCATTGTCAGATAATGCATCGTCTGCTTGATTTGTGTTCTCTGGAGAAATGACAGTAGTTGTTGATGTTGTAGGATCGATTGTTGAAGTGATATTATGAGGAAGTAAATCTACAACAACCCGTGTTGAAGTAGATGAAGTTGTATCCTTTTGTTGACGATGATCGGTATCATCATTCTTATCATGAGTGACAACGGAAGACTTTGATACAACATGTTTCTCCCCCGTGAAATATTCATCAAACATTGGTCCATATAACATTTCCAACTCTTCAAGTGTCGTGTCTATTGTCATATCTGCTCTTGGAACATGTTCAGGAACCAGCTTTAAACTTGATGGTTCATTGTCGTGGTCTTGAGTTCCGAATTCTGTGCGGTTGTGCATAGAAGTATTTTGTCATTGTGGATCTGGACTTAAACTATTTTGTTCAAGTACCATCTCTTGCAATTCATCGAATCTGATATGAATAGTTTTGACTATCAATTTTTTTCTCTTGTTGTACACTCTGTAACCCTTAGACTGAGTTGCACATCCCACTAGAATGCATGCATCACCTTTCTCTTTCATCTTTTCCAGATTTTCACCATCTCGAATAATGTAACACGTACATCCAAAAACATGAAGGTGTTTGAGTGAAGGTTTGTGATCATTAATTATGTGATATGGTGTCTTTTCGTGTCTTGGGATAATTAAGGAACGGTTTTGTGTGTAACATGCGGTTGACACGGCTTCGGCCCAAAAGAATAATGGTAGTTTTGAAGCAGATAATAATGTCCGAGCAGCCTCAACTAAAGTACGACTTCGTCTTTCAACAAATCCGTTTTGTTCAGGTGTTCGAGCAATAGATGTTTTATGTTCAATCCCTTCGGCTTCAAAATAATTCTTTAGACTTGAATTCAAGAATTTTGTGCCTCTGTCAGTACGTACCACTTTTACTTGAGCTTGAAGACCACATTGTATCAGCTTAAAGAAGTTAATGAGAACCTCAGGTGTTTCATCTTTGGACCTCAAGAAGTGAGTCCACGTGTACCTTGAGTAGTCATCAACAATTACCATAACATATTTCTTCCCATTGATGCTTTGAACACGCATAGGGCTACACAAATCTAGGTGAAGAAGATCTAACCGTCCTTTAGAGCTTGACGTAGTCTTTGTCTTGAAACTACTCCGTTTAGCTTTACAAAGCTCAAAAGAAGAACAAAGATGATCTTTGATGAATTTCAAGTTAGGAAGGCCTCTCACAATATTTTTCTTAGAGAGCAAGTTGATGGTATCAAAGTTAAGATGAGATAATCGTTGATGCCATAACCAAGCTTGAGTCGTTGAAGCTTTAGCCATGAAACAGATTGGAGTTGAAAAAGTGGAGTCTTGTAGTAAAATAATGTAGAGATCAGTACCCGTGAACCGGTAAGTAAGTCATTCCATCATAATCACGAACAAAACATGTCTTCTTTATAAAAGCAACCTCCAAATCCGCATCCCAGAATTGACCAACCGATAAAAGATTGTGATTGAGCCCTTCGCCGTAGTATACCCTTTTTATCGTTATATTCCCCTGAACCAAATCTCCATAACCTAGGATCAATGCAAATTAATCATTTCCGAATCGGACCGTACCTAGGAACTTCTCCACGAAGTTAGTTAGAAGCTTGAGATTCACCGTCATGTGCTTCGTGCATCCGGAGTCCAGTATGAAGAGAATTATTTCGATCACCTGCAGAAGAATTAGAACACGAAGGAGCATTTGTTAAATTAGATTCCATGTTAGTTGTAATTTCCGATTCATTAGTTTCCCTAGTTTCATCACTTAAAGGCACACTAACGCTCATTGTCACATTTTCTGTCTTAACCTTAGGCATCCATTTATATCTTGGAGGACATTGATTAGCAAACCACCATTTCTAAGACTTGCTAGCAGACTCATATAATTCCCTAATTTTGCTTCTAGGGTTCTTAGTGGTGGAGTCTGATGCATTACTTTTCTTAGGGGGGGGGGGGGTTGCACCAGAATGGTTCATATTGCGTTTGGGTTTTCTAGCACTAATAGGCATCGCAATTTGCTTCTTAGTTCTAGTATCTGCGCCTTTGATATTATTCGAAACACACATAGCATGATTAGCATTAGCACACTTTCCACATTTAACACAAACATACTTAACATTCAAAGCATTCAAAGTCGAATCATTCAAATCGTCATTACACGCGATTATAGACGTTTTATTCTTAGAAACATTGAAATTCCCAGGGTGGTGTTCTAATTCCTTCATCTTCCCTTGACTTTTATTTTGCCAAACCTTTTCATTCATTCGAGTGCTCTTAAGCTGAGGCCGGCTAACACTAGCAGTGGGGACTACTCCTGTAGTAAAAGACACACGTCTATTAGTGTTTCTAAAAGTTTGAGGTGATTGACTTTCTTTTGTTGTGTGTAGGGTTAATGGCCAATCTATAAAATCCCTGGTTTAATCACATTTGTGTTCTTAATGCTTTGTGATCGAATATGTGTTTTGGGAGTATTATGTGGTAACCTATCCTTCCCATTCGTCTTGGGGGCAAACCCAGGTTTTGCAAATGCAGAATTAGAGAAAACATATGGTTTTACCAAGACAGAGGGTCTAGTCACTTTGTGCGCATTGGGTTGTCTTACAACAGGTTTCTTAACACTAGGTTCCACAATTTTCCCACCCATCTTAGCAACGAGTTTTTTCAACTCTGCTATCGCTATTTCCCCGTCTTGTAACTGAGCTTTCAACTCTTTAATTTCTAAATTATTTTCATTCATTTCTCGACACATTTGGGAAAGTTTATCTTGCAATTTATTATCATGTGGAAAACTTCCTATGTCTTTTTGCAAAGCAAGTTCAAGAGAATGACAATGTTTTTGAAGGAAATCAGTTTTGTGTTGAAGTAACTCAAAAGCCTTTATATCAATATTTTCTTTACGTTTCGAAAGCTCAAGTTCAAGACAATCACATTCTTTGATCTTATCATAATATTGGCATGCAACGTCAGAATATTCATCGATATCAGCACAAGATTGAAGAGTAACACACAAGATATCTTTGGAGAGACATTCTTCTAAGAGTAGATCATGTTCGTTTGAAATATCTAATTCGTCATTTTGAAGTTTATCAATTTCTTTTTCAAGAGACTTAAAATATTTCAAATCATCAAACATTTTAGACCGAATCAATTTTTCAAACTCAAGAACATGTTCTTTTATTATCTTCGTATTTGGTATTAAAAGTTCTTTCACAAACACAGTTATGTCGTGAGGAATCTCTGTTTTCCACTTATCCTTTTCACGTTTTCCCCAATCGCTTTCAACAATTGATTGAACATTATCAATGTGGTGTTTAAGAAAACCAAGTGTTTTTCTATTTTTGCTTTTAGAAGTATCAAGAGGCAAATAGTTAATATATTTAAAAACATTTGATTTTATAGTGGCAATAATTTTCTTCCATTGAATTCTTCGTTGTTTGCATTCAAGAAATAAATCCTCACGAGACTTCTGTTTTTGTGGAGTGAAAAGACCATAAAGACTGTTTTCATAAGCATGTTTATATGGTGTCACAAAGTCTTTGTTGACCGGTATTTACTCGTCTCACCCAAAAGGGACGTCTCTTCACTATCGAGGCTAACTACTGGGAAATCATGATCGGTCCATTCGGACTTATCAAGATATAAGTGAGGGTTTGCAGCTTGAGCTTGTTCGAGTTACTTGGGGCTTGAAAAACTAGGTTGACCCTTGAAAAACGACCGAGGTGCTATCATTCTAACGGTTTGAATAGAGTCATGCGTTTTATAAACAACTTTTTTCAAAAAATCGACTTGTTCTTCGAGATCCTTTACTTTTTCAGTATCTTTGCCTTGTCTATTTTTGAAATCTTGTTTTAATTTTTCAACCTCTTGTTTCTTTTCGTCAAGAATTTTAGCAGAATCGATGGTATTCATAGAAACCCTCTGTTTAAGTTCATTAACTTTTGTTGTGGCAAGGTACGTTTTTTGACGTTCGTCACTTAATAAGACATTAAATTGACGTTTTTCTTTAGTTAACAAAGCAAGAGCTTCGTTGTATTTATTTCCAAAATCGTCCTTTTTAACGTTAATAACACGACTTTTGTACCCCTCAAGCTCTTTGGTCTTTTGAAGAAGCTCAGCCCTATAACTACCAATTGTCTCACTAGATTTTATAAGAGCGACTTTGCTTTCTTCAAAGTTTTGAGTGAGCGCTGCGTTTGCCTTCTTTAATTGCTTTTGACTCTTTCTATTTACATTGACATCTTTTAGTAAACTAGCAATTAGATTAGCAAGCGCGACACGCTCCTTGTCATCATACTCATTTGCATGTTGATCATCCTCATACTCATTATTGCACATGTCTGATGAATCGGGTGTGGTACTGCTATCAACCGTTTCCATCATACACGTGTCAGTAATTGTTGTTGGTAGATCACTATGCTCATGTGTATCACCAAACACATTATATTCATCATCATGTTGTACCTTATCAATTGGCTAGGTATCAAAGATAGGACCATTGTCATCTTCGGTGACGTTAAGTACCTCATGAATCTTTGACATGTATGAATAATGTGCCTTGAGTTCTTGGTCGAAGAGTTCATCATCTGTGTCGTCAAGCATTTCTCCTTCCTCAGCTGATAACTTGATCCCAGCTTCCATTTTCTTGCACAACAACATCTTTGTCTTATGATAGCCATAATCTTTGACCCTCTTTGGCGGCCTGCATTCCTTAGCCAAATGCCCATAACCTAGGCAGTTAAAACACTGAATCCCACTTTGTTGCACAACTTGAGTACCAACAGTTTCCTTATTTCCAACAAGAGTAGCAACCCTCTGATTATCATACTTCGTGGGTTGTCCATCATACTTTGGAGGACTCTCAACACGCATTCGTGTGTCGTTCCTTGGAGGACTCTGAGCATAGTTGTTCCTTGTGTTTGAAGATGTTCTGAGGTTGTTGGTGGGTTTGTAGATTTTCCTGTATTGCTTTATAATGAAAGCCATTTGTTGTTTGAATTCCCTATCCTTTTGAGCTAGTTCTTCATCACTGTCTTCTTTGGATGATTGCTCAGGTGTGGGTGATGGTGCTCTTGCAACTTCTTTGCCTCGGGATCTTGTTGGAGCATGTGACTTAGAAACTGTGGATGATCGTGGTGATGATGATTGAGTAGAGTAGGTCTTTGGAGTACGAGAACGATAATCTCGGTAATGTTGAGTGGTAGACACCAAAGCAAGTGGATTTGAAACCTTTGCAGCACGTTCAACTCGAATTTCATTTGCCTCATTTTGAAACTGTTTCAAAATGTCAAGGAGCGTGTGATATGAAACTTCGTCTAATGTTTGTTGTTGTTTCACCAAGGTGACAAACCTTGTCCACTATGGTTGAAGTTGTTGTAGAAACTGGACATTGACTTGCATGGTGGAAACTCGCAAATTGTTTCGGGTCATGTCATTCATCATTTTGTAGAAGCGGGAGTAATAAGAATCAATTGATTCCCCATCCTTTGATGTAAACTTGCCAAAGTTCCAAAACATCTTAGTTTTCATGTCTTGTTTGTTAAGTGATTCACTTTGTTGCAATCTTTCAATAGCCGTCCACATTTCTTTAGCAATAGGGCATGCATCAACCGTGGAATAAATATCATCGCCTATGCCGCTGAGAATTAAGTAGATTGCTTCCTTCTCTGCATCAAACCAAGCACGGTTCTCTGTTGTGAGATCGCTTCTCTTTTCATCACGTTCATAAGTTGGTTGTTCATCAGTTGTGTGTGTGGCTGGTTCTGCAGGAAATTTTATCCTTGCGAATTTATAAGGTCCATAAAAAATACATTGTCTTAAAGCATCACCGTTAGGTTTTGTGTCAAGATAACGTAGAAAACGGGATTGCCATTGATCATATCGTCCTGACACAAGCATTGGTGGTCTCTCTTTGTTACCCGCCACCATTATGTTGTTGTTCGTCACACGATATTCTGTAGTAGAGTCCATCTCAATATTCTCTGAAATGATGAAGTGAATATGGATCTTAAGTAGATGTTATAGTGATTGTTGTTGAAGAGAAAAAGTGTTGAAATCCCTTAAAAATGTTCTTGAAAAACTAAAAAATTCTCCAAGACCAAAAAAACACACGAAAAATTTCAAAAACACGTTTTTGAAAAAATTTTCAATCCATCAGAATACCCATCGCAATATCGATCGCAATGCTATCAGAATGCTGATCGGAATGCTATCGGAATGCTGATCGGAATGCTGTCGGAATAACAGATTGGAATGCTATCGGAATAGATCAGAATGCTATCAGAATAACAAATCGGAATGCTATCTGAATAACAGATCGGAATGCTATCTGAATAACAGATCGGAATGTTCAATCAGAATCCACGATCGTAATGTTCAATCGGAATCCACGATCGGAATGTTCAATCGCAATCCACGATCGGAATAATAGATCGGAATACACGATCACAATGTAGAAAACCTTAGGCTTTTGCGATCGGAATACGCGATCGGAATGTGAAAAACCTTGAAGCTTTGCGATAGAGATAAACAGGTTCGAGATAGTAGGTAAAAATTTGAGATTTTTCACAAGAAATCCGTGATAATAAGCAAACCACAACAACCAAATCCTTACCACAAGTATGAAAGAGATATATAGCAAGATTTAGAGCACAGAAAGCACAAGAAAAACTTGAATCCGAGATGATTTATGGTTTAAATCATTCAAACCGAATAATATATCAACAACGAATCACAAAACTACCCCATGGCGAGTGATACCAATTGTTGTCCCATATAATATGATTATTAAACAAGAAAGAAAGGTAGAAGATAAAAGGTTTCTAGAGAGAGAAAGTAGAGAGAGAAAACAAAGAGAAGTGTGTAAAACTAGGTGAATATTAGATTGAGAGTGAATGAGAATAATGAACCAACCAACCTCTCCTTACATGCAAGGAGATGTATTTATAGCCTTGCCTACATGTGGCATAATGGGCTATATGATAATGGGTCGGGCTTTCCTTTTAGGCTTTAGTTACTTATGAATGAACTTTAGCTTAAAGTTAAGCCCGTAAAACACGACTAACCTACTACCTATTACAACGTTCTTAAATACGATACATAATAAACATATGACCGAAAATTCTTGTTTGACTCAATATTTTGAGGCTAACACCGACACTATTCTTCGAGGTTGCACACTGAATCTCTTAGGTCATCCGTTCAACATTGAGCTAATGCCGGTAGAGCTTGGAAGCTTTGATGTCATTATTGATATGGATTGGTTGTCGAGGCATCGCGCCAAGATCGTTTGTGATGAGAAGTTGGTTCGCATACCATATGGTGATGAAGTGTTGGTGCTGCAAGGTGACCGAAGCGAAGATGGAAGTAATTCACGACTAAACATTATCTCTTTCACCAAAACCCAGAAGTACTTAATGAAAGGATGCCCAATTTTTTTGGCCCGTGTCACGGCAAAACAAACTGACGAAAGGAAGCTGGAGGATGTGCCAGTAGTAAGGGATTATCCGGAGGTCTTTCCCGAAGATTTACCCGGATTACCACCAACTAGGCAAGTTAAATTCCAAATTGATTTGATACCTGGAGCTGCTCCTGTGGCTCGAGCACCCTACCGTCTCGCGCCATCGGAAATGCAAGAACTGGCTGTACAACTACAAGAATTGTCGGATAAGGGTTATATAAGACCGAGTTCTTCACCCTGGGGAGCTCTGGTTTTATTTGTTAAGAAAAAGGACGGAAGCTTTAGGATGTGTATCGACTACCGAGAAATGAACAAGCTAACTATGAAGAATCGATATCCACTGCGCAGATCGACGACTTATTTGACCAATTGTAAGGATCGAGTGTCTACTCAAAAATTGATCTTAGATCAGGTTACCATCAATTGAAGATCCCCATGACTTCATTTAGAACGAGGTACGGGCATTACGAATTCTAAGTGATGCCATTTGGCTTGACAAACGCACCTGCCGTATTCATGGACCTCATGAATCGGGTGTGCAAGCCATATTTGGATAAATTTGTGATCATATTCATCGATGACATCTTGATTTACTCGAAGAATAAAAAGGAGCACGAAGGACACCTTAAGTAAATTCTGGAATTGCTTAAGAAGGAGGAATTGTATGCTAAATTTTTGAAGTGTGACTTTTTGCTTTCCAAAGTACAATTCTTCAATTTCTAGGACTGGCCCGATATTATCGACGTTTCATTGAGGGTTTCTCAAAAATTTCAAAGCCGTTGACAAAACTGACTCAAAAGAATGTGAAGTTTGAGTGGGAGGAAAAAGCTGAGTCGACATTTCAAAAGTTGAAACAGATGTTGTGTAGTGAACCTATCCTATCGTTACCGGAAGGAACCGATGACTTTGTGGTGTATTGTGACGCATCAGTAAAAGGGTTGGGAGCTGTGTTGATGCAAAGGCAGAAGGTCACAGCATATGCATCTCGACAACTCAAGATTCATGAGAAGAATTATATGACTCACGATTTGGAGCTCGGAGCTGTAGTCTTTGCGTTGAAGATTTGGAGACACTACCTTTATGGGAGTAGATGTGTTGTGTACACGGACCACAAAAGTCTACAACACATTCTTGACCAAAAGGAGCTAAACATGAGGCAACGTCGATGGATCGAGTTGCTCAGTGATTATGATTATGAGATTCGTTATCACCGAGGGAAAGCTAATGTGGTGGCGGATGCTCTAAGTCGGAAGGAACGAATTAAGCCACTAAGAGTTAAGTCTATGATGATGACCGTCAACTTGAACTTACCAAAACGGGTTCTTGAAGCTCAAACCGAAGCATTCAAGGAAGGAAATGTAGAAAAGGAAAATATACGTGGAATGGACAAAAAAATTAAAGCAAGGACTGATGGAACTAAATGTCTCGAAGGGAGAGTTTGGTTGCCACTCTTTAGAGGAATAAGGGATTTAATTATGCACGAATCGCATGTCAAAGTATTCGATACACACTGGATCGGACAAGATGTACCACGACTTGAAGAAGATGTACTGGTGGCCCAACATGAAGAACGGAATTGCCACCTATGTTAGCAAATGTTTGACGTGCTCAAAGGTGAAGACGGAACACCAAAAGCCATCTGGCTTGTTGGTTCAACCAGTGATTCCCAAATGGATGTGGGATAACATAACAATGGACTTTGTCACATAGTTGCCCAAGACATCAAAGGGTTACGATACTATTTGGGTTATTGTCGACCGTCTTACAAAATCTACACACTTCTTAGCCATGCGTGAGAATGACTCGTTGCACGAACTCACAAGACTATACTTAAAGGAAGTAGTCTCTAAACATGGAATACCTGTCTCGATCATATCCGACCGAGATAGTAGATTCACGTCTCATTTTTGGAGGTCATTACATAAAGCATTGGGTACTCAATTGGATTTGAGCACAACCTATCACCCACAGACTGATGGACAAAGTGAAAGGACCATCCAAACACTAGAGGACATGTTACGCGCTTGCGTGTTGGACTTTGGGAAAAGTTGGGATAAGCATTTGCCTCTTGTGGAGTTCTTATACAACAATAGCTACCATACTAGCATTAAGGCAACACCATTTGAGGCACTTTATGGTCGTAAGTGTCGTTCACCCGTGTGTTGGACTGAGGTCGGTGATAGCCAACTCACTGGACCTGAAATGATTCATGAAACTACCGAGAAGATCTTACAAATCAAGAGTCGGATTCAAGCTGCATGCGATCGTCAAAAGAGTTATGCTGATGTGAGGCGTAAGCCTCTTGAGTTCCAAGTAGTTGATAAGGTGCTGTTGAAGGTATCGCCTTGGAAAGGTATGATACGCTTTTGCAAAAGAGGGAAGCTGAAACCCCGTTACTTTAGATTGTTCAAGATCCTATCAAAGGTTGGAACAGTGGCCTATAGGTTAGAGTTGCCGCAAGCACTCAGCCGGGTGCACAATACCTTTCACGTGTCAAATTTGAAGAAGTGTCTCGCTGATGAAACACTTGTTGTGCCATTGGAGGAAATCCAAGTCGACGACAAACTCAACTTCGTTGAGGAACCTGTTGAAATCATGGACCGCGAGGTCAAACGGCTGAAGCAAAGTCGTATACCAATTGTCAAAGTGAGGTGGAGTTCAAGGCGTGACCCTAAATTCACCTGGGAGTGTGAAGATCAATTCCGCCAAAAGTATCCGAACTTATTTGCTGTTTCAAGCGTCTTTATGTCACTCTAAGCTTTGAGGACAAAGCTTCTTTAACGATGGGAGACTATAACACACGGTAATTTTCAGACCTTCAAAAATTACAGTTTTACCCCTAGACTTTTTATTTAGTCAACTGTGTGCTAAATTGCTATTTATCTGGGAAACGTTCTCTTAGTTTGTGAAATAACGTGTGCTAGCGTATATTTTGCTTAGACTGTGCTCAGTCTACATTGTTGTGAACAATACGAGTGTGTCACTATTGGTTGCATAATATTTTACGATCAATACTTAAGCGTATCTGAAATTTAATTCCTATACGTGTGCATAATCTGTGTAAGATTTAGCTGTGTCGCGTTGCGCGAGTTATTTCCATTTTAACAGCTGACTGCTTATCTGTACGTATTGATGCTATGCAAATAAATATTTTCATAATTATTGATATATTATTTTAGCGAGTCCGTATTTATCGTCCTACTTTCTGTAAAAATAATTAGAACCCGTCTAATTATTCGACACTGTATAAATCTTAATGCTCCAAGTTCACCCTCATACACTATAATCCTACAACTCCTAATTAAATCATTCTTCATATTGTCACCCACTCACTCCTGTTTTATTAATTTAACTTAACCAACTACCTTTTGTAGACAAAGTTAATCATGGTTAAAATTGTAACTCGCCTATTGTGTTAACTAACCTAGCTACCAAAACTCACTCAAGTGTGTGATGTACGATCCACGCAAGGCTTTTGTTGTCACTTGTCTAAATTATCTAAACAAACTACTACTACTTCCCTCCACCTAGACCACATACCCATACCAGTTCATTTCAAATTTCAAAAGCCCCAACTACCTTCCTATGCCTAAGTCTAGTGTTGTCCTACATGATTCTCCCATTGGAAAATCATTTTGGTCCCCTCAACACACCATACGCACCCTTATGCTCTATCTATATACACATTGCTTCACACACTCATCCAAAAACTCACGCACACATAATCTCACTTTCTGTCACTCATTATCAACTCCAAACAATAACATAAAACACCTTCACTCTTACTGCTTGCATCCCACCAACATATTACAACCCACTCCATTTTCATTTTTCACTAGAACTTAAACAAACATCAACCAAAGGGCCTACAGTTCATAAACCGACGTAGGTTTTCGCGTGTCCAAGGGTTCTACTACTGTCGTTGCTATCGACGGGGTACTACACGACGCGAGTCTTTTGCTGGTTCGAGTTGTACCTGCACCAAGTTTGTTCGTAAGAAGCGGGTTATTATTGTTCATTTGTTGTTTGTGGGTTTGTTCGTTCGAGCGTCGAGATCAAAAAGCATTAGGTTACATCTTGCCGAACTTGCTGCTAAGGTTTCCTCGAGTAACTCTCGTTTTGTTTTATATTGTTATGCATTTCACACGTCACCTTCTTACCACCATTTTCGGAATCTGAACTCTTAAACACATAAGTTGTAAATTTTGAAACGTGATGTTACAGCTTCATAAAAACAAATTTAAGCACACGTTTTTGCATGGGTATTCATATTGAGCTAAGGAAAGTGATGTTATTTTAAAAACTCACGTTAATGTGACATTTTATGCGTGGGGTTAAATGGGTTTTTACGCTAAAGATTATGTACGGGTTTTGGGGGTCTCACATTGGTGTCTTTTGTGTGTGTCGAGCTATACGAGTACGTTCGAAATCTAGTGTTTGTCGTAAAAAATTAATGTACGAATGATGCACGTGAGTCCTTGTGGACGTTTTGTAAGTTTTGGTTACGAGTTGAAGTCGAGCTAAGTAAGTACATGTCAAAACTAGTTCTGAGTCTTGAATGAACGTAAAGCATGTCGAAAACTTGGTTTTACAAATGGGTTTTGTTAGATTTTATGATGTTTTCAAAATGGGTTTTTCTAAGTTTATGTTTCTGCTTATTTGTATGTCGAGAGAGAAAGAATCACGAATCAGGTTTTGTGTGAGTTTGAACGTGAGGCTTTACAAAAAAAATGGAGTTTTAAACTAGAGTTTTGCTACTGTTTAGTTCTAAAGAGAGTATCATGAAAACGTTTTCTTCAAATCAAAGGCATAGTACATTTTTATATATATAACGTGGGAAACTCAAATGTTTTGGAGGGAAATAATTTAGCAAAATGTTGTTTTCTGCTTGTGTGTA
Source organism: Glebionis coronaria (assembly GCA_025667525.1). NCBI lineage: Eukaryota > Viridiplantae > Streptophyta > Magnoliopsida > Asterales > Asteraceae > Glebionis > Glebionis coronaria. The sequence goes on from CM046880.1 coordinate 532,714,228, forward strand.
CCAACCGAGAGAGAAGAGCTAGAAGTAACAGATGTAGTAGTATATATATATATATATATATATATATATATATATATATATATATATACATATATATATATATATATATATATATATATATATAACAAGAGAAATCTGCAAATGTTTTGAGAGACAAAGCTTTTAAAAATATTTTTTTTCTGCTGCTTGTATTGCCGAGAGAGAAAGAGGACACAAAAGGGGTTTTGAGGTTGAAAATGTTTTGTAGACTCTATTGTACACTCTATTGAGGAATCGTAGACTCTATTGTTGATCCCTTTGGTTGGATCTATATTCTGTTAAGAATTAGTATAATAGTTTGTAATCAAACTAAAACACTTTGAGCACTCTTACTAACACTAAATAAGCTATGCGGAATCTAACTTATAAAGCACAGAAGAACAGAGTTACTTTTAACTATTCGATTCTCTTATTAATCGACTTGTATGAGGTACATGAAAGACATTGTACCTATGTTCCTTTTATAGAGTAAGGAACCCTATAAAACTTAGAATAAGTTATAAAGATAACTATATCACAGACGATATATTATCAATATTCTAACTATTTAGGTATATCACATAAGATATACTCTAACTATAACTATGACATATCTTATACAAAGATATATTCGTCCTAATCATCATAGCAGTACTTACTTTATAAGTAGCACTACTTACTATGTACCGCGTTAACACTAACGGTACTTACATAACACTAACAGTACTTGGAATACACTGACGGTACTTGACACTTAACAAATAATTCCCAACAATCCTCCCCTAAACAAGAAATGATAACTTGTTGTCTTCTTGTTTCTCTTGTACTGGATGTATTAAAAATACATGTCTTCAGTCTTTCCTTCATCCTTGGATTGAACTTGGTAATTTGTATTTGTATCCAACTGAATGTAGCCAAACACTTCAAATGTAGATCTTCTTCTGATAAGATAATCTTCAAACATTATGAGCATCATCTTTGTCTTCAAACTATGATCTTCTTGTGTCTTCTAAACACTAATTCATCTTTGCACCATCAATTATTGTCTTCTTGAGTTTAGTCCTTTAACTCTTGATCATAAATCTTTCTCTTGATTTGGTGATAACAAAACCTTCTAAGTATTATATTTTAATACTTCTTTGCCTGCAATCTTCATACCTGAAATAAAACAGTTAACAATAAACACCAATCTGTATTGGCTTCATGATTTTTAGCAAATCACCAGCTATCAACGGATTTGATAAATTCTTTACCAGTTAGCCGTACACTCTGGAATAGCCAATACTTTATTCATAAAGAATAAGGTGTAATAAAAACCTTATAATTTTTGGTAAATTGTCAACCATCAACAGATTTGATGAAGTCTTTACCTAGTACCGTTTGTCTTGGACTAGCCAACTATTTGTCTCGAAACAAGGTGAGTTAGAACCATATAGTTTTTAGCAAACTATCAGCTTTCAACAGATTTGATAAGTCTTTACCACAAACCATTTGCTTATGGACTAGCCAGTTCTTATGTGTGTTAGACATGGTGAACTGAGAACCATTTATGAAGTGTGACTGAAAGTCAAACACTTAAGATTCTTTCTCAGCTTCTTTCTCATCTTTCAAATCCTTGATTTGTTGTTTAACCATTCTGATCAACTCCAAAGCATCAGCAGACTATTCTGTAACTTCTAATTGTTGTTCTAACATCCTTTCCAACAATCTTCTTTTAAAGAGGTAAGTTTTCTCTTGCAGCATATAGTATGTAACATCATCTACATCTAAAATATGCAATCCACATGACCTGTAATATCTCTAGTAACTAGGAACCTGATCCTCTAATACCTTTAACATTTCTTGATCACAGTTGTGTGGCTCATACATAAAGAGAAATTCCCTATATAATAGTGATACTTCAGTTTTACCTGCACTGGCTTCTTGAACTAACCTTAAAAGATCTTGAATACTTGTTTGTCAAGAATGTGAAGAATATATTCCAAAAGTCTGAATATTCTTGTTGTGCCATCAGTTCTCTGAATTCCATGAGCTTCAAGTCCTTGATATAGTAGAGTAAATCCACTTAACAATGGATGCTCGTTTTCCAAAAATCTCTGTATCAGTACATTGATCTTCAAATTTCACAATCTTCAAGTACTTCCTTAAGCTCTCATCATCATCACTATCTTCTGCTGTTGTTTTAGCTCTCTTAGCTTTCTTCTTTAGCTTTGTTGATGTTTTCCTTTTAACACTCTTGGAAATTCCCTCAAGTTCTGTTGAACCCTCTTCTAAGCTTGTATGTACCGTTTCATCAGTATGTACTGTTGTATGTACTGTTGACTATGTATGTACTGCTTGTACATTTTCAGTCTGAGCAATACCTTGAGTTTCAACTCCTGCATTCATTCTTTGAGCAATCTCTTCCTCCCTTGAACTTACTTTCTTCTTTCTATTCTTCCTCACATAAGTGGTCTTGATAGGTGGAGATGTACTTGTAGGTTCAGCAGTACTTGGCTCAATTCTAAGAGTACTACCAAATTGTCTTTGTTGTTGCAGATGTTTCTTGAATTCTTCAACAACTTTCTTGTCTGCTTTAGATCCAATCTCAACAAAATTCAATTCAGTCCTCTTACTTTGCTCATACAAAGTCTTGATTTCTTCAAAATTCTTCTTGACCAGCTGAATATGAGTAAATCCTTTAACTTTCTTTAGAAAGTTCATCATCTGATTTCTAATCTGCATAGTAGTTGGAGGCTTAATCTTTTCTTTCCTTCTCTTTTCAGCAAAGAATCTTTGTTGCTCCCTTACCAGATCATCAATCAATTTTGATTTCTATTCTTCATCATATGCATCCCTCTCTTCAGCTATCAATGAGTCTGCAAGAAGCTCACTAGCATGTATCTTAGCTCGAATCCTGTCATACTCTTGTATGTTCCATTCTTGCTGTATCCTTTTAGCTTCTAGCAAATCTTGCTTTGCTGCAAGTTCTTCCTGCAATTCATTTTCACGAATTTGTGCTTGCATTCTATATGCAAATTCCTCATCATGGTCTATTTGATTAAATCTGTACATGACTTTGTTTATATCATCATCTGAATCACTTTCATCTTTAGATTCTGACAATAATTGCTTCTTCCCCTTATCCTTTGGATTTATCTTAGGTAACTTCTTCTTCAACTTGACAGCTACTTCTTCATTAGCTAACTGTTGAATGACTATACCTTTTGTAGGGTGTGAAGCTTGAACTTTCTTACCTTGAATTGATCCTTTGTGGCAAGAACTTCTTGTTGTGTCTTTTTCTCCACTTCTGCTTGCTTAGTCTTCTCAACTAAATTCTTCTTTAAATCAAGCAGCAATTGGGCTAAAGTCTCATTTTCTCCAAATGAAATTTGACTTTCTAGTGAAGGATGATCACCAGCGGTACTTGCAATCGGCTTTGTTGGCTTAGCAGTACTTGGGTCTTTAACAATGTTAGCAGTACTTGCAATCGGCTTAGTTGGCTTAGCAGTACTTGGATCTTCAACAAAGTTGACTTCACCAGTATTAGACACACTTGTTTCTTCAATCACTTATGTATCCCTAGATACTTTATCTTCCATAGAAGCCATCATATCAACTTGTACTTCTTCAGTCTTATCTGATTTATTGCTTTGTGGTGATGGAGCAGGAAACTGAATAGAAATTTCCTCCAACTTCTCATAGAAAGCACTCCAATTAGCTTGAAGTGGTGATTGAACTGATGGTTCTGGCTGAGTTGCTAATGTTTCTGCAACTTGTGGTTCCTCTGGCTGAGTTACCAACATTTCTTGAACTTGTGGTTCCTCTGGAGTAGGTTGTGGGTCTTGCTGTTGAATCTCCATATCTGAAGGTCCATCCACACCAGTCTCTAAACCAGTTCCATCTTTATAAGTCCCCATGACATCTTCATCCAATTCAAAATTGATGTCATTTCCATTTCCAGAGATCCTTGTTTGATTATCAAAAGAAGGTGGTTGTTCTTCATTATTCCTTCCCTGTTCTTCATTATTCCTCCCCTGTTTGGTTGCATTCAGTTGCCTTTTCTTGTGGTTTCTGAATCTTTGCTTTCCTGATTGCAGATTTCTGAACAGATCTATATTGCCTCATCCAAGATGACACTTTGTTCCTTAACTTGAGTAGGTTAGCTTCCAATTCAACAATTTTCTTGTCTTGAACAAGCTTTTCCTTCTATAATACTTGTACCTGTTGGGACAAACTTGTACACAAAGCAGTTAAATTTGCAACATCCACCACCTCTGGTGCTTGTGCTTGTGGTGAACCACTAGCAGCAATAGAAGCAGCAGGTGTGTGGATCATCTCATCAGTGTTTGGTGTAACACCAACATTGTGAGAAGAAGATTGTGAATCTTCTAGAAAGTGGGAGCTCTAGTGAGAAGGAGTTTGCTGAGAAACACTAGCATTGCTAGGTTCCTCACCTTCTTGATTGGCAGGTTGGGCTAACATATGAGCAAACAATGGCATTACTGTTCTTGTAAAGGCATTGCCTTGTTTGGTCAAGAAAGAGAAAGTTCTCTTTGTGAATGAAGGAACATCCCATGTATCAGTTAATGCTGGTAGGTTAGGTATTTGGTCACTAACTAAAGTCTGAATGAATCTAGGATACATTAAAAACTTCTTAGTCCCTTCCAAATTCCTAGTCATGCCTTCAAAAATTAATTTTGAAAAATTAAAAACCCTGTTATTTGCTAGACAAATACCAACAGATGCCAATGCAGCAGGTATTTGATCAAAAAATGTACTTTTTGAACTTAAACAGTGAATAATAGCATGAAAAAGCAATTTCCATTAATGTGAAAATAATGCTTTAAAGAAAGTAATACTTTCCCTACCACCCCATATCCTATGGCTGCAAGGCCATCATGAATCTCTGTATTATTAAGCATACTAAGTCCATTTTCGTCATTAAGTCTCAAACTTGCTCATAGCAGTACCTCAGTAACATATATATTCCTATGATTCACCCTAGCCTTAATGCAAGGTTGATCAAAACGAGTACCTAACACAGCAGTATCCCAAAATTGTTCAACATGGGTATAGAGACAACTGGACTTACAGTGAGTGCGAAGCGAACATGACTTCGAGATAGGAAACCAAGCATCTCATGGAAACCAAGAGAGTCATCATTCGTAGCAAGATTCGCAACCAAATTATGCTTAGAGATTACTTGTAAAGCAGCCATTAGTATTTTTGATGATCGAAAGATTAGAGAGAATGTTATAGAATCAAGAGATAAAAATAAAAGATTAGGAGAATCAATTGTGTAATTGAGGTAAGTATTTAAGTAAATAACAAACCCAAGCGCGAAGAAACTGCCAAATTACAAAAGAGACCCTTAACGGTACAACGGACATGTAGCGGTACATGGAACATAAGAGGTACTTGGTTTTGTGCTAGCGGTACTTGGAGTAACAACGGTACCTCACAATTTTGACCAGCTCATGCTGTCCACTAGACATGTAACCTCTTTTATCTTTTTCTATAAACCTGCAATAACAACAAAAACACAAAACATAGACTATACAATAAAAATTATATAAAACTTGTACAGCTATTACCTCCCCTCAACATATGCAGCATGTTATTGGTTGAGCATACCAATGTGTGTCACCAAGAATTCGAATCTCTTTGCATCAAATGCCTTGGTCAACAAATCAGCTACATTGTTTTCTGTATGAATCTTTAAGACTTGAATAAGCTTTTTGTCATAAGCATCTCTTATAAAGTGATGTCTTATTTCAATATGCTTAGTCTTGGAGTGAAATACTGTATTGTTGACAATGCATATAGTACTTTCATTATCAATGTAAATCTTGGTGTTCATGAAGTTAAACCCATAGTCCAACAATTTTGAATCCAAAGTACTTGTCCGCAGCAATGAGCAGCAGCTATATATTCAGCTTCAGTTATATAAGTAGCAACAATGGTTTCCTTCTTACACTGTCATGATATGAGTCTTCTGCCTAGGAATTTACAACCTCCTGTTGTGGATTTCCTATCATGATTTGCTCTAGCATAATCACTATCTGAGTAAGCTTCCAATTCAAAGGTGGAATCTCTAGGATACCATAATCCTAAATTAGGTTGACTTTTAAGATATTTAAAAATCTTCTTCACAACATATAGATGTGACACCTTTGGATGAACTTGGAATCTTGAACAGGCACACACATCAAACATTATATCTGGTCTTGAAGTAGTAAGATACATCAATGAACCAATCATTGATCTATAGAGATGAATGTCAACATCTTCTCCATGTTCATCTTTTGATAAAGATTTCTTGGCTTCAAAAGGTGTGCTTGTACTCCTTGTATCCATACATGAAAATTTCAGCAACATATTTATCTTGGCTGATAAATATTCCATCTTTCCTTTGTTTGACTTATAGTCCCAAAAAGAAAGTTAGTTCTCCCACAGAACTCATTTGAAATCTTCCTTTCATCAAAGCTTCAAACTCTTCACACCATGTCTTCTTAGTAGAACCAAAAATGATGTCATCAACATAGACTTAAACTAGAACGATGTCTTTGGCATTTTTCTTAATGAACAGAGTTTTGTCAATGGTTCCTCTCCTATATCCATGTTCTAGCAGAAAGTTGGATAAAGTTGCATACCAGGCTCTTGGAGCTTGATGCAGACCATAAAGTGCTTTGATAACTTTGTAGACTCTATTGGGGAATTTAGGATCTACAAAACCTGGAGGTTGTGAGACATATACCTCCTCTGAAATAGTACCATATAGAAAGGCACTTTTCACATCCATTTGATAGACTATAAATCCCATATATGATGCAAAGGCAAAAAATAACCTAATGGCTTCTATCCTTGCCACTGGTGCAAAAACCTCATCATAGTCTACCCATTCTTCCTGTCTATAGCCTTGAGCAACAAGTCTTGCCTTGTTCCTCACAACAACCCCTCTTTCATCCTTCTTGTTCTTGAAGACCCATCTAGTACCAATTACTCTTTTACCTGAGGGAAGATCCACAAGAATCCAAACATTTTGTAGCTCAAATTGTGTTAATTTTTCTTGCATGGCATCTACCCAACTTTCTTCATCAAGAACCTGAGAGATGTTTTTGGGCTCTACTTGAGATAAGAAACAGGCAAACAAACAATGCTGAGTATCTTTATGATTTGTTCTCTGCTGTTGTTTGACATAACTAACTAGTGCATGAGTTTCAATATTGGTTTGCAGTTGTCTTCTGGTTTGTACAGCAGATTTTGGATCACCAATAATCTGTGTAGCAGGATGGTTGTTGTTGACTTTATGAGTGGGAATAGAACTGACTGGAAGTTCTGTTTCCAAATTGTTGAAATCAGTTACTGCACCCTGTAGGATATGTAAATCTTACTTATGTTTTAGAGAGAGAAAGAGATAGAGAGATGGTGGATTTCACACAATTCTAGAGAGAGAAAATAAGAAGAACTATGTGTAAAAATGAATAACCACACACCCTCTCCATCTAAGGAGAGGGTTTATATACCCAAGCCCTTGTCATGGGCTTGGGCTTACATTTGGGCCGGCCTACACATGTTGTAGGCTAGGCTTGGTCTTGTTAGTTAAATAAAGATAAATAACTAAACAATGAGCTATTACATGGACTATCGTTGGAGTGACCGATCCTTCTTAATACGTAAAACGTATTTCCAACAATCTCCCCCTAAGGGAGGTCACTCCAAACAAGGGCATTACCCAAGTTACAATAATAAGATAAACCTAGCATACTATGCTTGTCTTGATCTCGTAGTCTTCGTCTTTCTTTTCTTTTTCTTTTCAGGTGAACATGCTGATGTGATCATTGATATCAATCTTGAGCATTAATCTCTTGCCTTGATCTTGTGCATCCATCACTTGTGATCTTCGCCTCCTCGTGACAGCATGTCCCACATACCTATACCTTTGTAATTCTTGAAAGCTTCAGAGTTCGATACAGCGGAAGACTTAACTTTTAGGCTTTCTTAAATTAGATGAGTTATTAAGTGCATAAAGTATAAGCATGCGGGGACGACTTCTTCTCGGATTCCGCAACGCCACCGTCTTCAAATGCCGCAACATAAGTAGACACGTACGAAATGGCTTTGAACATTTCATTCTAATTCGGTAGCATTTTACCTCCGGTCGGTGAAGACCGTTGGACGATATAAAATATCGTACTTGTGGCAGGTAGATTTAATTAAAAATCTCATTGACAAGATTTCGCGGGTAAACCCGTTCTCTTCACTCGACCGTCCAAAGCTGACTGCGAACGTAAAGATTGAATCATTTGGATAATATTATCCACATGATTTGAAGCCGTCAATTCATGTTCCTGGAGCAAGTGAAATTCAATTAAGAACCGCACCATCGTTGCTTTCCAGTTGTCACGAGCTTGATTCGTGTAGAATCTTGCAAGTTACCTACCAAGTGCTGTTTGAGGTTAACACTAGAAGGATTTCCACTCATCACTGTGAACACTAAGGTATCACTCTGAGTGTTCTCGCAAGACCACTAAGAAATTGCGTAGAGGCCTGGAACGTGTTTAAATTCAGTTAAGAATTAAACCACAGTTGCTTTCCAGTTATCACAAGTTTGATTCATAAAGAATCGCACAAGTCACCTACCATGAGCTTTTTGATATTCGCTCAAGAAGGATTTCCATCTTCATTGTAAATACTTTCGTATTACTCGGATGTTCAGGCAAGATCATGAAGATTTTGCGTAGGACTCTTAAGATCTTTCTTACTTTTCACAGTGTGTGAGGAAGCAAGGAAATATGAAAGTGTGTCCTAATGAGATATTTGATGATCTCAAATGGCTCTAGACTCAATCGTGCATTTTGGATTTTAGTGATCGGAGGCTGGAGAGGAGTGCCACCATTTCAATACCAATTTATTCGGAGTGAATAAATCAATAGATAATGCGTTGTCTCCGTGTGATTAAAACAAATATCTTTTGAGAGATATCTGAGTTAGCTGGGATGGGTTGTGCCTTGCATCACTGGGTCCATGATGTCTATCTTTAATATCAAGAATCATTAAAAATGATCTCAATAGGATATGTATTGACCCGGTTTCTGCCTAAGGTTGTAATGAGAGCTTCTTTCTTTAGACCCTTTATCTTTACAATTCTTTTTCATTCTTCAACCCCTTCAATGCTTACCAATACGTCATAACTAGCACCTTGTTGTGATTGTTCTAGTGCTAACTTAAGTACTTGGTCGACATTCAACTACGTTCACAATCTTTCTCCAACTTTCCTAAGGACTACTATTTCTAGCTATGGAATGTCCTTGGGAAGATTCCTCCGGTTCTAGAAGAATCATAGGACTTAACATATCCTACCATCCTTATGTCACCACAATCTTCATCGTCGTGAAATAAATGGGTTTTGGGTAAGTAAATGTCACCATGAAAATCCATTTTGATATGCAAATCCGTTTTGCTCCCCCTTAACATATGTCACGATATTCGGAAAACATTTCGCATATGTCGGGATGAGCCATCACGTTAAGTCAAACGATTTTTGATAATTTCCCATATTAAATCACATTTTCTCCCCCATATTAAAAATATTAACCCAATCGATGTTTTTAATATCAATTGATTTAATGAAGTTTTAACAAAGGTTTTGGGAAGAAAAATGCATGTCCGTTTAATCTTCATGATACCAAATGTATGAGATATGATACCGATTTGTAACATGAGCACATATTCACCATATTAGAAAAAAATTGACAAGGTTAGACTTGATTGATGAGAACATCATATGATAAGATCAAATGGTTCTTGCCTGCATATGTTGGTCGCCTCGTCACGTCTGAAGTCATCTCTTGACACAACGTGTACGATTGGTATTGTTGTCTTGACACCAGTTAGTGAGCTTGGCACGTTCGGCATCGAAGATTCTGAATGCTTGACAATTGCTCCCCCTCAATTGTTGACCCGTGTTCTATTGAATGAGCTGTAGTCGTCGTTTGAGTAGTCGCATCGTCGAGTATGTAGATACCAATTGTAGATTGCTATGGTTGTAGAGATGATAGCTTCATAAAAACAAGACTTCTCTTGTTTTAACAAATAAATGCACTGAAACGTACATGGATTTGTGTTAGATCAAGTTATAAAGTAAACTTGATCTCTACAAGGTTTTAAAGTAAACCTTGCCCGAGAAAATTAATTCCCGTTATGAGCCAAAGCTTTCGTAAGAAGTACTTGGCTTTAATGTGAAAACCGGGTTGCAGTCTGAAATAACTACAAGCCATAAGGGCATGTTTTCTGAAATATTTACAACTTTTGTACAAACTTTATTTATGGCGCCGTGTCAATATTAATCAACATTTCTAAGGCCGTAAATATTATCGTACCAAAAGACATGCCTTTGAAAAATAAAGTAAAAATATTTTTGGATTTTTCTAGATTTTTCTAGATTTTTATGGGTTTTATATAGTTTTATATTTTTGTATTTTTCTTTTGTGGATAAAAATATAAACAATATATACAGATGATCACCAAGGATACAGAGAATAGTTTACCATCACTATTCTTTCGCTTCATCTGCTAGTTCCTTAAGAGTCTCAGGCGAGAAGGTTCTCATTCCTAACTTGTCGGCCAAAAATTCAATTCGAGCGCGATCTAAAGCCTTCGTGAAAATATCCGCCAATTGATACTCAGATCGGACAAAGTAAAGCTCGATTACTCCATTTTCCACTTTCTCCTTGATGAAGTGGTAGCGAATGTCAATATGCTCCGACCGGGAGAATTGAACGTTGTTGCAGGCAATTGCACTCTTGTTGTCCCAGTACATTGGAATTTTGTTGAAACCTAGACCATAGTCGGTTAATTGCGATCCCATCCAAAGAATTTGAGCACATCAACCGGACATAGCTATGTATTCTGCTTCTGTACTTGAAATTGCAACGCTTTTCTGCCTTTTCGATGCCCAACTGATTAGTCGATCTCCTAGTAGTTGCAAAGTTCCACTCGTGCTACGTCGTGTATCTTGACAACCCGCGTGATCCGCATCTGCATATGCCATAAGTGCAATCGAAGAGTCCTTCGAATACCAAAGTCCCCGATTAATGGTTCCTTTAAGATATCGAAAGATCCATTTGACAGTGGCCAAGTGTAACTCAGTAGGTCGAGTTTGATACCGAGCACACATACATATGGCAAACTGAAGATCATGTCGACTAGCTGTGATATACAGAAGAGTACCGATCATTCCACGATACAGTGTCGGATCAACAGCAACTCCATGTGGATCTGCATCAAGCTTAGTTCTTTCCACCATTGGAGTATCCACGGGATCACAAGATTCCATCTTATATTTCTTAAGCGATTCAAGGGCATACTTGGATGGATTGATAAAGATGCCTCCGAGACTCTGAGATATCTGAAGACCTAAGAATAATGATACCTTGCCCATCATTGACATCTTAAACTTGGAAGACATGAGTTTCCCAAATTCGTCGGATAAGGTTTGGGTCGAGGCTGCAAATATAATATCATCAACATATATTTGTACCATAGTCATATCTTTACCTCGTTTCTGAATGAACAGTGTGGGATCCACCTTGCCTTTAGCGAAGCCTTGCGTAATGAGGAATTGTGATAATAGATCATACCATGCACGTGGAGCTTGCTTCAACCCATAGAGAGCCTTCTTAAGCTTGTACACATGATTAGGATATTTAGGATTCACAAAACCATCCGGTTGTTGAACATAGACCTCTTCCTTGATTTCACCATTAAGAAATGGCGTCTTCACATCCATCTGATAGACGATCATATTCATGTGGGTTGCATAAGCAAGGAATAATCTAATAGCTTCCAGACGGGAAACAGGTGCAAAGGATTCCATAAAGTCGATGCCCAATAATTGCTTGTATCCACGTGCTACTAGTCGAGCTTTGTTCTTCAATATTCCGCCTAACTCATCGAGTTTCACCTTGTAAACCCATTTCAAAGTGAGTAATTACACTTGATCCGGACATGGGACAAGTTCCCATACTTCAAGACGTATAAATTCATTAATTTCTTCTTGCATAGCTTCTATCCAACAGGATTGAGTAAAAGCTTCTAGCCATGTCTTAGGTTCAACTTCAGTGAGAAAATCATCAAAATGACAAAACATTGCATTTTCTTGTAACTGACTTCGTGTGGATACCGGACGATTAGGGTCACCAATAATATAATCTATAGGATGATCCTTTGTCCATTTGCTGTCATGTTCACGAATCCGTGGATTGGAGTAAACTGTAGTAGGAGCTTCCTCTGAGGTGGACGACCCGGCTTGATTAGGGTCAGGAATAGGTACACCAAAGAATGGAAGTTCACGCATTTGAGCGAATTCCAAATCGTGATCATCATCATCCTCTTCATCATCAATAGGCATGACATGGGTAGTTGAAACATGTGTTGGTTGAGAATTACTCGTTGATGGTATGTCTTGACCAATTGTAGGTGCAGACGTATCTGATTGTGCTTCGATTGCTGGAGCGACAACTTCGGTTACCAGAGCTATTACCTCAGGTTCTAGAGCAACAATAGTTGGAGGAGTAAAGAATTCATCAAAGAACGGTTGAAACAACGTATCCCATTAAGTCCTAGAAGGTGGTGTAAATGATGATGAAGTAGGGTTGTTTGGGACAAGACCAGAACTAATGTTACCGGGTCCCATTTCATGAGATAATCGTCAAATGATTACTAGCGTCAAAGTAGATGAGATAACCGTCGATGCCATAACCATGACTTAGTCTTCGATGCTTTGGAGAGAAGACATACGGGAGAAGCGGCCATCATGTCTTGTAGAGACAAAGTATACAAATTATTCCCTCGAGTACCTTTAATAAATCAACCCCTTCCAAATTACGAATGAAGCAGGTATGCTCTCGAAAAGCAACTTCTAGGTTTGCATCACAAAATTGTCCCACAGAAAATAATTTGTGACCGAGACCTTCCACATAATACACTCTTAAAATAATAACATTCTCAATATGATATTCACCATAACCCATTATCTTTGCAATATGATCATTTCCAAATCGAATAGTACCAAGAAACTTGCTGACGAAATTTCTAAGCTGAGAGCGATCTCCGGTCATATGCTTGGAGCAACCAGAGTCCAAATACCAGAGAACAATTTGGACCACCTATTTTCAACAACAACAGTAGACAATGCATTGGAAACTATTGGTTCCGGAGTGTTAGCAGATACAGATAAAATATTATCAGAATTGCTAACAGGTTTGTGACCCTTAGATTTCATGCGTTTTCTAATGTGAGTTTTAGCACTAACAGGTTTTACTGTTCCAACTTTCTTAGGTTTTGGATTATTCGCGGGCACTACAGTGGGAGTAGACCTATTTAAAAGGCACTTGGTTCCTAAAGTTGTGTCGGTGTTCCTAGTTAAAGGACACGCTTGTGTTTTGGTAGCCTTGGTACTCCTAGTTAAAGGGTACGCTTTCTTCGCTTTAGTGGGAGTGATCCTAGTCAAAGGGCACATATTTCCTACTATAGTGAAAGTTCTACTAGTGGGGCGTCACAACCAACCAACTTGGGTTAAAGCTTTCCCAGTCGGTTTCCATTCTATTCCATTTTTCTGGGCATACATCTCACTCACATGGTCAATAAGGTAAGAATCATGACGACTAGAAAACATACATTCATTGCAATTCCAACATTTCAAATTAGAATTCACACTAGGCTTAGAACGCTGCACAACCGCAGAGCCTTTAGGTTTAGCTACATGATTCTTTTTATTCAAAACAGAAATAACATTCCTAGGATGGGCTTCTAATTTCTTCTTCACTTGACTACTAGATGGAGGCAAGATCCTATCATTCTTCTTGTTACTTTTAAGCTTAGATCTTCTAGCCTTAGTATTGGTGCTTACTCTTGTAAAAGGCAACATAGGAATATTAGAAGCTGGTTTTGATTCCGCGTTATCTTTAGTGACCAATGTTTGAGAAGGTTTAGTCCTAGGGCCCTTATTAAATGGTGTGACGGCTATAAGGTTCTTTTTGATTGCACTAGAGGACGATGCTGAGATAGTGGCTGCATTATCCACATCATTCTTACCTTTTAGAGTACGAAGTGTTTCCTTTAACTCAACAAAGACCAGATTTTTATCACAAATTTGTTCCCTCAAATCAGATATTTCCACCGACTTTCGATTCAATTGTTCAATCAAGGATTGATTCTGTGTAGTGGTATTAGCACATGCAGACTCTTCTGAATCGAAGAGTCGTGTATCTTTTTGTTTAAAGTTATCAACTTTGGACAAAATCTTGGAAACTCGATTATCTAGATCAAGTTTAAAATTCTCAGCGGCCTCAAGTACGTTCACACAGTTAAGCTCCTTAGATTTCTCTATTTCTATCGGCAAAGATTTAGCAACTTTGTCACTTGGCTGACGCTGTTTTGATTGTAAATTCAATCGAAAATTCTTTTCAAAGTTTGCGTCATCGATGTTAACACCTTCGAATGACGTTTTAAAGATTTCTTGAATAAATTGTTGCTTGCATTCAAGCGAAATACAATGTGTTTGAATCTCGTTAAAACGTTTTGAAAGCAAAGAATATGAATCTTGAAGCTTTAAAAATTCAGCGTCAGATTCGTGACAAGTACTATCTACCACATTATCCACAGATTCAACATTATGCACAATAGAATCATTATCAACACTTTTATTCACACAGACGGAAACTATATCATGAGACATCACTTGCTTCAGAAGCTGATCATTTTGGCGTGAAACCCGTTCTATTTCAAGTAAACTGTTTTAATAATCATCATTGTAGGATATGTAAATCTTGCTTATGTTTTAGAGAGAGAAAAAGAGATAGAAAGATGGTGGATTTCACACTTCTAGAGAGAGAAAGTTTAAGAGAACTATGTGTTATTCAAATGAAATCACCACCCTCTCCATCAATGGAGAGGGTTTATTTACCAAGCCCATAAGATAGGCTTGGGCTTACATTTGGGCCGGCCATACAAGCATGGACCAGGCTTTTCCTTGTTTAGTTAATTAAAAGATATCTAGAATACGAGCTACAACTTAATATATTGTCAGAGTGACCGAATCTTCCTAAATACGTAAAAACGTATTTCCAACAATCTCCACTAAGGGAGGTCACTCCAAACAAGGGCGTCACCCGAGTTACAATAATAAAATAAACCTAGCATACTATGCTTGTCTTGAGCTCGTAGTCTTCGTCTTTCTTTTCTTTTTCTTTTCTGGTGAACATGCTGATGTGATCTTTGATATCAATCTTTAACATTAATCTCTTGCCTTGATCTTGTGCATCCATCACTTGTGATCTTCGCCTCCTCGTGACACCATGTCCCACATACTTATACCTTCGTAATTCTTGAAAGCTTCAGAGTTTGATACAACGGAAGACTTAACCTTTAGGCTTTCTTGAATTAGATGAGGTATTAAGTGCATAAAGTATAAGCATGCGGGGACGACTTCTTCTTGGATCCCGCAACACCACCGTCTTCAAATGCCATAACATAAGTAGACACGAACAAAATGGATTTGAATATTTCATTCTAATTCGGTAGCATTTTACCTCCGGTCGGTGAAGACCGTTGGACGATATAAAATATCGTACTTGTGGCAGGTATATTTAATTAAAAATCTCATTGACAAGATTTCGCGGGTAAACCCGTTCTCTTTACTCGACCGTCCAAAGCTGACTGCGAACGTAAAGAGTGAATCATTTGGATAAAATTATCCGCATGATTAAAGCCGTCAATTCTGATTCCTGGAACAAGTTTGATTCATTAAAGAATCGTACCATCGTTGCTTTCCAGTTTTCACGAGCTTGATTCGTATAGAATCTTGTAAGTTACCTACCAAGTGCTGTTTGAGGTTAACACTAGAAGGATTTCCACTCATCACTGTGAACACTAAGGTGTCACTCTGAGTGTTCTGGCAAGATCACTAAGATATTGCGTAGAGGCCTGGAACGTGTTTAAGTTCAGTTAAGAATTAAACCACTGTTGCTTTCCAATTATCACAAGTTTAATTCATAAAGAATCGCACAAGTCACCTACCATGAGCTTTTTGATATTCTCTCAAGAAGGATTTCCATCTTCATTGTAAATACTTTCGTATTACTCGGATGTTCAGGCAAGATCATGAAGATTTTGCGTAGGACTCTTAAAATCTTTCTTACTTTTCACAGTGTGTGAAGAAGCAAGGAATTATGAAAGTGTGTCCTAATGAGATATTTGATGATCTCAAATGGCTCTAGACTCGTTCGTGCATTTTGGATTTTTAGTGATTGGAGGCTGGAGAGGAGTGCCACCTTTTCAATAACAATTTATTCGAAGTGAATAAATCAATAGATAAAGTGTTGTCTCCGTGTAATTAAAACAAATATCTTTTAAGAGATATCTGAGTTAGCTGGGATGGGTTGTGCATTGCATCACTGGGTCCATGATGTCTATCTTCAATATCAAGAATCATTGAAATGATCTCAATAGCATATGTGTTGACCCGGTTTCTGCCTAAAGTTGTAAGGAGGGCTTCTTTCTTTACACCCTTTATCTTTACAATTCTTTTTCATTCTTCAACCCCTTCAACGCTTACCAATACGTCATAACTAGCACCTTGTTGTGATTGTTCCAGTGCTAACTTATGTACTTGGTCGGCATTCAGCTACATTCATAATCTTTTCTCCAACTTTCCTAAGGACTACTATTTCTAGCTATGGAATGTCCTTGGGAAGATTCCTCCGGTTCTGGAAGAATCATAGGACTTAACCTATCCTACCATCCTTATGTCACCACAATCTTCATCGTCGTGAAATAAATGGGTTTTGGGTAAGTATATGTCACCATGAAAATCTATTTTGATATAGCAAATCCATTTTGCTCCCCCTTAACATATGCCACGATATTCGAAAACATTTCACATATGTCGGGATGAGCCAACACATTAAGTCAAACCATTTGTGATAATATCCCATATTAAATCACATTTTCTCCCCCATATTAAAAATATTAACCCAATCGATGTTTTTAATATCAATTGATTTAATGAAGTTTTAACAAAGGTTTGGGGAAGATAAATGCAAGTCCATTTTATCTTCATGATATCAAACGTATGAGATATGATACCGATTTGTAACATGATCACATGTTCACCATATTAGAAAAGAATTGACAAGGTTGGACCTGATAGATGAGAACATCATATGATAAGATCAAATGGTTCTTGTCAGCATATGTTGGTCGCCTCGTCACGTCTGAAGTCATATCTTGTCACCACATGTATGATTGGTATTGTTGTCTTGACACCAATTTGTGAACTTGGCACGTTCGCCATCGAAGATTCTGAATGCTTGACAATTGCTCCCCCTCAATTGTTGACCCGTGTTCTATTGAAAGAGCTGTAGTCACCAATTCAGTAGTCGCATCGTCGAGTATGTAGATACCAAATGGAGATAGCTATGGTTGTAGAGATGATAACTTCATAAAAACAAGACTTCTCTTGTTTTAACAAATAAATGCACTGAAGCGTACATAGATTTGTGTGAGACCAAGTTATAAAGTAAACTTGATCCCTTACAAGGTTTTAAAGTAAACCTTGCCCGAGAAAATTAATTCCTGTTGAGAGCCAAAACTTTCATAAGAAATACTTGACTTTAATATGAAAACCGGGTTGCAGTCTGAAATAACTACAAGCCATTTTGGCATGTTTTATGAAATATTTACAACTTTTGTACGAACTCTATTTATGGCGATGTGTCAATATTAATCAACATTTCTAAGGCTGTAAATATTATCGTGCCAAAAGACATGCCTTTGAAAAATAAAGTAAAAATATTTTTGGATTTTTATGAATTTTCCAATTTTTATGGTTTTTATATGGTTTTATATTTTTGTATTTTGCTTTTGTGGATAAAAATATAAATAATATATACAGATGATCACCAAGGATACGGAGAATAGTTTACCATCACTATTCTTTCGCTTCATCTGCCAATTCCTTTAGAGTCTCAGGCGAGAAGGTTCTCATTCCTAGCTTGTCGGCCAAAAATTCAATTCGAGCGCGATCTAAAGCCTTCGTGAAAATATCCGCCAATTGATACTCAGATCGGACAAAGTAAAGCTCTATTACTCCATTTTCCACTTGCTCCTTGATGAAATGGTTGCGAATGTCAATATGCTTCGACCGGGAGAATTGAACGTTGTTGCAGCATAAGGCAATTGCACTCTTGTTGTCACAGTAGATCGGAATTTTGTTGAAACCTAGACCATAGTCGGTTAATTGCGATCTCATCCAAAGAATTTGAGCACAGCAACCGGACATAGCTATGTATTCTGCTTCCGTACTTGAAATTGCAGCACTTTTCTGCCTTTTCGACGCCCAACTGATTAGTCGATCTCCTAGTAGTTGCAAAGTTCCACTCGTGCTACGCCTTGTATCTTGACAACCCGCGTGATCCGCATCTGCATATGCCATTAGTGCAATTGAAGAGTCCTTCGAATACCAAAGTCCCCGATTAATGGTTCCTTTAAGGTATCGAAAGATCCGTTTCACAGTGGCCAAGTGTAACTCAGTAGGTCGAGTTTGATACCGAGCACACATACATATAGCAAACTGAAGATCATGTCGACTAGCTGTGATATATAGAAGAGTACGAATCATTCCACGATAAAGTGTCGGATCAACGGCAATTCCATGTGGATCTGCATCAAGCTTAGTTTTTTCCACCATTGGAGTATCCACGGGGTCGCAAGATTCCATCTTGTACTTCTTTAGCGATTAAAGGGCATACTTGGATTGATTGATAAAGATGCCTCTGGGACTCTGAGATATCTGAAGACCTAAGAAGAATGATACCTTGCCCATCATTGACATCTTAAACTTGGAAGACATGAGTGTCCCAAACTCGTCCGATAAGGTTTGGGTCGAGGCTGCAAATATAATATCATCACATATATTTGGACGATAATTATATCTTTACCTCGTTTCTGAATGAACAGCGTGGGATCCACCTTGCCTTTAGCGAAGCCTTGCGTAATGAGGAATTGTGATAATAGATCATACCATGCGCGAGGAGCTTGCTTCAACCCATAGAGAGCCTTCTTAAGCTTGTACACATGATTAGGATAATTAGGATTCACAAAACCATCTGGCTGTTGAACATAGACCTCTTCCTTGATTTCACCATTAAGAAATGCCGTCTTCACATCCATCTGATAGACGATCATATTCATGTGGGCTGCATAAGCGAGGAATAGTCTAATAGCTTCCAAACGGGCAACAGGTGCAAAGGATTCCATAAAGTCGATGCCCAATAATTGCTTGTATCCACGAGCTACTAGTCGAGCTTTGTTCTTCAATATTCCGCCTAACTCATCGAGTTTCACCTTGTAACCCCATTTCAAAGTGAGTAACTGCACTTGATCCGGGCATGGGACAAGTTCCCAAACTTCAAGACGTATGAATTCGTTAAGTTCTTCTTGCATAGCTTCTATCCAACAGGATTGAGTAAAAGCTTGTTGCCATGTCTTAGGTTCAACTTCAGTGAGAAAAGCATCAAAGTGACAAAACATTGCACTTTCTTGTAACTGACTTCGTGTGGATACCGGACGATTAGGGTCACCAATAATAGAATCTATAGGATGATCCTTTGTCCACTTGTTGTCATGTTCACGAATCCGTGGATTGGAGTAAACTGTAGTTGGAGCTTCTTCTGAGGTGGACGACCCGACTTGATTAGAGTCGGGAATTGATACACCAAAGAATGGAAGTTCACACATTTGAGCGAATTCCAAATCGTGATCATCATCATCCTCTTCATCATCAATAGGCATGACATGGGTAGTTGAAACAGGTGTTGGTTGAGAATTACTTGTTGATGGTATATCTAGACCAATTGTAGGTGCAGACGTATCTGATTGTGCAACGGTTGCTGGAGCAACAACTTCGATTACCGGAGGTATTACCTCAGATTCTAGAGCAACGGTACTTGGAGGAGTAAAGAATTCATCAAAGAACGGTTGAAACAACGTATCCCATTCAGTCCTAGAAGGTGGTGTAAATGATTATGAAGTAGGGTTGTTTGGGACAAGACCAGAACTAATATTACTAGGTCCCATTTCATGAAGTGCGGGTTCAGAGTTGCTTTGCTCAGAAGCCATTGCTGTCAGCTCATCAAAATCAACATTCATAGTTTCGAGGATCTTGCGAGAGTTACGGTTGTAGATTCGGCATGCCTTCTTTGCGGGGGCGTAACCAATGAAAATACCAATATCAGCCTTTGGTTGAAGTTTTCCCAAATTGTCACCATCATTATTTGGATAGCAAAGAGAACCAAATACATGAAGATATGATAAATCTGGTAATTTTCCATGGAGAAGCTCATAAGGTGTTTTACCATGGCGTTTACGAATTAGTGACCGGTTTTAGGTGTACACTGCGGTAGATACTGCTTCTGCCCATAAAAACAATGGAGCCTTTGCGTAAATTAACATCGTTCGAGCAGCTTCCATAAGTGTGCGATTTCGCCTTTCAATGACATCGTTTTGTTGTGGAGTGCGAGCAACGGATGTTTCATGAGAAATGCCAACTTCTTCATAATAATCACGCAAAATTTGATTCACAAATTCGGTTCCATTATCTGTACGAATGCGTCGGACAGTAGTGTTGAGACGCACTTGAATCATCTTGAGAAATCCGATGATGTATTTAGGTGCCTCATTTTTTGCTTTAAGAAATTTCACCCATGTAAACTGAGAGTAATCATCGACAATGACGAGGATTTACGTTTTGCCACTAAGACTTTCAACACGCATTGGCCCACACAGATCCATATGCAAAAGATAAAGTTTCTCTTGGTTGGTGTCTTCCATCTTGGGTTTGTATGATTTCTTAGTGCTTTTCCCCATTGTACACGCGGAACACAAATGATCCTTGTGAAATGATAGTTTAGGAAGACCACGAACAAGGTCGTTTTTCGCCAAGTGATTAATAGCGTCAAAGTTAAGATGAGATAACCGTCGATGCCATAACCATGACTTAGTCTTCGATGCTTTGGAGAGAAGACATACGGGAGAAGCGGCCATCATGTCTTGTAGAGACAAAGTATACAAATTATTCCCTCGAGTACCTTTCAATAAATCAACCCCTTCCAAATTACAAATGAAGCAGGTATGCTCTCGAAAAGCAACTTCTAGGTTTGCATCACAAAATTGTCCCACAGAAAATAAGTTGTGACCAAGACCTTCCACGTAATACACTCTTGAAATTATAACATTCCCAATATGATATTCATCGTAACCCATTATCTTTGCAATATGATCATTTCCAAATCGAACCGTACCAAGAAACTTGCTGACGAAATTTCTGAGCTGAGAGCGATCTCCGGTCATATGCTTGGAGCAACCAGAGTCCAAATACCAGAGAAAAATTTGGACCACCTGTTTTCAACATCAACAGTAGACAATGCATTGGAAACTATTGGTTTCGGAGTGTTAGCAGATACAGATATAAGATTATCATAATTGCTAACATTTGTGTGACCCTTAGATTTCCTGCGTTTTCTAATGTGAGTTTTAGCACTAACAGGTTTTACTGTTCCAACTTTCTTAGGTTTTGGATTATTCGCGGGTACTACAGTCGGAGTAGACCTATTTAAAGGGCACTTGGTTCCTACAGTAGTGTCGGTGTTCCTAGTTAAAGGACACGCTTGTGTTTTGGCAGCCTTGGTACTCCTAGTTAAAGGGTATGCTTTCTTCGCTTTAGTGGGAGTGATCCTAGTCAAAGGGCACATATTTCCTACTATAGTGAAAGTTCTACCAGTGGGGTGCCACATCCAACCAACTTGGGTTAACACTTTCCCAGTCGGTTTCCATTCTAATCCATTTTTCCGGGCATACATCTCATTCACATGGTCAATAAGGCAAGAATCATGACTACTAGAAAACATACATTCATTGCAATTCCAAAATTTCATATTTGAATTCACACTAGGCTTAGAACGCTGCACAACCGCAGAGCCTTTAGGTTTAGCTACATGATTCTTTTTACTCAAAACAGAAATAACATTCCTAGGATGGGCTTCTACTTTCTTCTTCACTTGACTACTAGATGGGGGCAAGATCCTATCCTTCTTCTTGTTTCTTTTAAGCTTAGATCTTTGAGCCTTAGCAGTGGTGCTTACTCCTGTAGAAGGCAACACGGGAATATTAGAAGCTGGTTTTGATTCCGCCTTATCTTTAGTGACCAAAGTTTGAGATGGTTTAGTCCTAGGGCCCTTGTTAAGTGGTGTGACGGCTATAAGGTTCCTTTTGATTGCACTAGAGGACGATGCTGAGACAGTGGCTGCGTTATCCAGAATATTCTTACCTTTTAGAGTACGAAGTGTTTCCTTTAACTCAGCCAAGGCCAAATTTTTATCACAAATTTGTTCCCTCAAATCAGATATTTCCACCAACTTTCGATTCACTTGTTCAATCAACGATTGATTCTGTGCAGTGGTATTAGCACATGCGGGCTTTACTGAATCGAAGAGTCGTGTATTTTTCTGTTTTAAGTTATCAACTTTGGACAACATCTTGGAAACTCGATTATCTAGATCAAGCTTAAAATTCTCAGCGGCCTCAAGTACGTTCACACAGTTAAGCTCCTTAGATTTCTCTATTTCTATCGGCAAAGATTTAGCAACTTTGTCACTTGGCTGACGCTGTTTTAATTGTAAATTCAATCGAAAATTCTTTTCAAAATTTGCATCATCGATATTAACACCTTCGAATGACGTTTCAAAGATTTCTTAAATAAATTGTTGCTTGCATTCAAGCGAAATACAATGTGTTTGAATCTCATCAAAACGTTTTGAAAGCAAAGAATATGAAATCCTGAAGCTTTAAAAATTCAGCGTCAGATTCGTGACAAGTACTATCTACCACATTATCCACAGATTCAACATTATGCACAATAGAATCATTATCAACACTGTTATTCACACAGACGGAGACTATATCATGAGACATCACTTGCTTCAGAAGCTGATCATTTTGGCGTGAAACCCGTTCTATTTCAAGTAAACTGTTTTCATAAGCATCATCCATTTCATTGAAAACACGTCTAACTTCTTCTATTTCCAAAAGCAAATCTTGATCAAGATTACTAAGACAAGCTTTAACATTCTTTACGAACGGAACAATTTCGTCTCGAAACGCAGCTCTAGTGTGCTCAAAGTTCCATTCACCTTCCGTTATGGCCGAGGACGTCGTACGTTCCAAAATGACCTTGTCAAAATCGGCTAAGTGTTGGTGAACCGCATTTAAGTTAACGGACGCCTTGCTTACCGGTGGAATTAACTTTGTTAAATCCGTTTTGACGAGTGTAGGAGACGTACTAGGAGGGTTTTCATTTGACAAACTTTGGGGCACAAGAACTGTCAATTCAACTAATTCCTTTTGTAAGTGAATGCGGGTCTTTTTAGAAAATTGATCTTTGTTATGTTGATCATAATCAATTGTATGGAATTTTGAAAGCATTTTAGAATGAGTTTCATCCGCAAGTGATTGTGTCTCCTCAGTACTACGAACAAAAGGTGCTTCTTTCGATTTGCCAATTAAGGTCATATCATAAAGACCGGGAATATATTCCTGAGCTTGTTTTGCATAACCGGGATTAGGTGGTAAATCTTGAAGACGTGTAAGTTCGAGTTCTTTAAATGATTTAGTTAAAAGATGAACCTTTTCTGTGGAAGCGTATTGTTTTAAAAGCTATTGTTCTTTGAACTTAAGAAGTTTGGTAGCATTAATTTCCGATTCAAACTTTTTAGACTCGAGAGTTTCGAAATCCATTTTAAGTTTCTAAAGATCATGGACAACCGACTCTTTTTCTTTTAATTCATTGGAAAGATTAGCTTTTAATGATTCTATTTCTTTCAAGTGTTCAATCTTTTCAAAACGAAATTGGTCAAATTCAGAACATGTTATTTTCTCTACTTGAGGGACCATGTCAAAAGCTTTGACCTTTTCTTTATGCAACGCAAGCTCAGGAGTTAGGGTGGAATTCGTATCTACGGATTGTCTGAGGGCCATATGCATTTGATCAATAATATGTTTAGGCACCATGACCAAATCATGTTGAGCATAAGATTCCATACCCTTCGTAGCATTTGGTTGAGATTCACTCAAATGTGTAGGATTGGGTACCACATCATTTGAGTTACTAGTTTCCGAATGTTGTTCGAGGTTGTCATTTTCATGCCCAACTTGATGTTGGTTATCATCAATATTATTAGATGTGGTTGGTACCTCACTGACGACATCAGAACCGTAGTGAGAGAGATTAGCAACGAGAGCAGCTTGGGCAGAGGGAATGTCATCACAATCCGAATCATATGCGTCAAGATCATATGCTTGATAAGCTGCATTAGAAGTAGAAACGACTGCAATGCCTTCAGTATCTGCTGCCCCTGGGTCTGCAAGAAATTCTAACTCCTCTAAATCCAAAATCTTCCCCTTAGACTGAGCATCAACCAAATACATCTTCTCACGAAACCATGCATCATCCCTCCTCCTTTTCGGCTGAGTGCATTCCCTACCCATATGACCTTGTCCTCGGCAATTGTAGCAAGTCACAACCTTCTTAGGACCAATGGGGCTTCCATTTCCATTAGCTTGAGAATTCACAGCTTGAGCATTCACAGTCCTTGTAGGAGGTCCATATGAATTTTGCCTTCCCTGAATAGGTTGCACTGTTACTTGACCATCTTGAACAGTAGCTTGTTGTCGAGGATTTGAAGAGACGCGAAGCTGATTGTTTGTTGGTGGATATCCTCTAGTTGCAACAAGTTTTGACAAGTAGGCAGTGAGATGGTTTAGTACATCAGCTGGCGTATCATTTGGATTAAAGACCGGTGCTTGGATTGGTGGAAGTTCATTAGAGTAGAAAGCTTGTGCTGGTTGTGCTTCTATTGGAAAATATCCTTGCTGAGGAGTATAGCCCATTGGAGAAGTGTTGGCTTGTGATGGTGATGTCTGATATTGTGGTTGATGTGGAAAAGATTGTTGATGAACACTTTGTTGATATTCTTGCTGTGGCATCATTGGTGGTTGATAAGATGGTTGTTGTGGTTGCTGATAGGTGTGTGGTGGTGGCTGCTGCAAGTATGATGGTTGTTGATAAGTATAAGCCATGTTTTGTTGAGAAGCATACATAGCAAGTGGATCATGAACTTGAGGTGTAGACAACCGAGCCTCGATCACATGGCATTCGTGTTGTTGAAGAAAAGCTTGAAGTTGATCCACATTGGTGTTATGCAAGTCCTTAGCCAATTTAACATCCGTCACGTATTTTTTCCATTCTAGAGGAAGAGTGTTCAAATACTTGGTGTTCAATTGAAAGGTAGGAATTTCCATGCCATAGATATTGAGCTCATTCAACAATAGGGTAAATCTCAGATAGTAGTCATTGAGAGTCTCCCCTGGCACATAGGCAAACTTATCAAAAGTATCATAAAGCTTACACTCTCGTTCTAGTTTAGTTAACGAGGTGCCTTAACACGAATTCTATCCCATAACTCTTTGGCAACTTTATGTTTGCTGACGAGGTTGTAGACATCTGGAGGAAGGGATTGGAGAATGATATTTGTAGCATACTTATCACATTTGTCTTGAATCTTCATATCTCCAGTCAATTCACCCGTTGTGCGAGGACGAGTAGTCGTACCTTCTATCACTGTACCATAATCTAATGGTCCATTGAGCACCGATGCCAAAATTAGATGTCCATTCTCCTTGTTCAACATATAAAGTTCCATTCGGGAAGCCCATTCCTCATACATTGTCTTCACCAACATTGGTGGACGATTATCCGTACCCGAGAGGATGGACTTATCCGTAAGAGATGTGTACTCCATTTCAATAAGTGAAGATTTACAAAGTTGATCGAGCAATGAAAGAAAGTAAATGTGTTTGTTGTTGTGTGTAGAAGCCGAGAAATAATGTTAAAATCCCCTAAAATATGTCCTCGATAAACCAAAAATTCCAAGATGAAATTGCACACTCAAAAACACGTTTTTGAAAAAATCTTGGAAAACTTGTTGCCCTATCACAATGCCTAGAGGAATGCAGTCGCAATGTCCAATCGCAATAATTCCTATTGCAATAATCCAATCGCAATAAATACTATCGAAATAATCCAATCGCAATAAATCCTATCGCAATGTCCAATCGCAATAATCCAATCGCAATACCCCTGTCGCAATAACCCCCTGTCGCAATGTCACAAAACAATCCTGTCACAATATGTGTCGCAATCTGGATCGCAATAACAAGAACTCCAATCGCAATCTGGATCGCAATGACAGAAAACACACAAATTGCAATCCCAATTGCAATGTGGATCGCAATGTCTAAACCCTAGATATTGCGAAGGAGAGGCTGTCACAATGGTACAAACAGTGGACACTTTTTACCACTTTTCTCGGACAAAATACACCAAATTCGAGATTTTAAGCCAAAAATTGATCCAAACACCCAAAAATTTTGTGTTTTTAACCAAGGTAACAATACCAAATCACTACCACAACTATGTAGATGATTTGTATCAAGAAAAAACCATAAAAAACACAAAAAAAAAATTGGTACTTTTGAAATCGGATCAAAATAGCCGTGTAATTCAAGAACACAAACACAAAAACTAAGCAATCATCCCATGGCTCTTGATACCATTTGTAGGATATGTAAATCTTGCTTATGTTTTAGAGAGAGAAAGAGATAGAAAGATGGTGGATTTCACACTTCTAGAGAGAGAAAGTTTAAGAGAACTATGTGTTATTCAAATGAAATCACCACCCTCTCCATCAATGGAGAGGGTTTATATACCAAGCCCATAAGATGGGATTGGGCTTACATTTGGGCCGGCCATACAAGCATGGACCGGGCTTTTCCTTGTTTAGTTAATTAAAATATATCTATACTACGAGCTACAACTTAATATATTGTCGGAGTGACCGAATCTTCCTAAATACGTAAAAACGTATTTCCAACAATCATCCATTTCATTGAAAACACGTCTAACTTCTTCTATTTCCAAAAGCAAATCTTGATCAAGATTACTAAGACAAGCCTTAACATTCTTTACAAACGGAACAATTTCGTCTCGAAACGCAGCTCTAGTGTGCTCAAAATTCCATTCACCTTCCGTTATGGCCGAAGTCGTCGTACGTTCCAAAATGACATTGTCAAAATCGGCTAAGTGTTGGTGTACCGCATTTAAGTTAACGGACGCCTTACTTACCGGTGGAATTAACTTCGTTAAATCCGTTTTAACAAGTGTAGGAGACGTACTAGGAGGGTTTTCATTTGACAAACTTTGGGGCACAAGAATTGTCAATTCAGCTAATTCCTTTTGTAAGCGAATGCGGGTCTTCTTAGACAATTGATCTTTGTTATACCGATCATAATCAATCGTATGGAATTTTGAAATCATTTTAGAATGAGTTTCTTCCGCAAGTGACTGTGACTCCTCAGTACTACGAACAAAAGGTGCTTCTTTCGATTTGCCAATTAGGGTCATATCATAAAGACACGGAATATATTCTTGAGCTTGTTTTGCATAACCGGGATTGGGTGGTAAATTTTGAAGACGCTTAAGTTCGAGTTCTTTAAATGATTTAGTTAATAGATGAACCTTTTCTGTGGAAGCGTATTGTTTTAAAAGCTGTTGTCCTTTGAATTTGAGAAGTTTGGTAGCATTAATTTCCGATTCAAACTTTTTAGACTCGAGAGTTTCGAAATCCATTTTAAGTTTCTGAAAATCATTGACAACCGACTCTTTTGCTTTTAATTCATTGGAAAGATTAGCTTTTAATGATTCTATTTCTTTCAAGTGTTCAATCTTTTCAAAACAAAATTGGTCAAATTCAAAACATGTTATTTTCTCTGCTTGAGGGACCATTTCAAAAGTTTTGACCTTTTCTTTATGCAATGCAAGCTCAGTAGTTAGGGTGAAATTCGTATCTACGAATTGTCTGAGGGCCATATGCATTTGATCAATAATATGTTTAGGTACCATGACCAAATCATGTTGAGCATAAGATTCCATACCCATCGTAGCATTTGGTTGAGGTTCACTCAAATGTGTAGTATTGGGTACCACATCATTTGAGTTACTAGTTCCCGAATGCTGTTTGAGGTTGTCATTTTCATGCCCAACTTGATGTTGGTTATCATCAATATTATTAGATGTGGTTGGTACCTCACTGACGACATCAGAACCGTAGTGAGAGAGATTAGCAACGAGAGCAGCTTGGGCAGAGTGAATATCATCACAATCCGAATCATATGCGTCAAGATCATCTGCTTGATAAGCTGCATTAGAAGTGGAAATGACTACAATGCCTTCATTGTCTGCTGCCCCTGGGTCTACAAGAAATGCTAACTCCTCTGAATCCAAGATCTTTCCCTTAGACTGAGCATCGACCAAATACATCTTCTCACGAAACCATGCTTCATCCCTTCTCCTTTTCGGCTGAGTGCACTGCCTAGCCATATGACCTTGTCCTCGGCAATTGTAGCAAGTCACAACCTTTTGAGGACCAATGGGACTTCCATTTCCATTAGCTTGTGAATTCACAGTTTGAGCATTCACCGTCCTTGTAGGAGGTCCATATGAATTTTGCCTTCCCTGAATAGGTTGCACTGTTACTTGACCATCTTGAACAGTAGCTTGTTGTCGAGGATTTGAGGAGGTGCGGAGCTGATTGTTTGTTGGTGGAAATCCTCTAGTTGCAAAAAGTTTTGACAAGTAGGCAGTGAGATGGTTTAGAACATCAGCTGGCGTATCATTTGGAGTAAAGACCGGTGCTTGGATTGGTGGAAGTTCATTAGAGTAGAAAGCTTGTGCTGGTTGTGCTTCTATTGGAAAATATCCTTGCTGAGGAGTATAGCCCATTGGAGAAGTGTTGGCATGTGATGGTGATGTCGGACATGGTGGTTGTTGTGGAAAGGATTGTTGATGAACACTTTGTTGAAATGCTTGTTGTGGCATCATTGGTGGTTGATAAGATGGTTGCTGATAGGTGTGTGGTGGTGGTTGCTGCAAGTATGATGGTTGTTTATAAGTATAAGCCATGTTTTGTTGAGAAGCATACATTGCAAGTGGATCATGAACTTGAGGTGTAGACAACCGAGCCTCGATCACATGGCACTCGTATTGTTGAAGAAAAGCTTGAAGTTGATCCACATTGGTGTTATGCAAGTCCTTTGCCAATTTAACATCCGTCACGTATTTTTTCCATTCTGAAGGAAGAGTGTTCAAATACTTAGGAATTGCCATGCCATAGATATTGAGCTCATTCAACAATAAGGTAAATCTCAGATAGTAATCATCGAGAGTCTCCCCTGGCACATAGGCAAACTTATCAAAAGTATCATAAAGCTTACACTCTCGTTCTTGTTTAGTTAACTAGGTGCCTTGCACGAGAACACGAATTCTATCCCATAACTCTTTGGAAACTTTATGTTTGCTGACGAGTTTGTAGACATCTGGAGGAAGGGCTTGGAGAATGATATTTGTAGCTTGTTTATCACACTTGTCTTGTATCTTAGCATCTCCAGTTAGTTCACTCGTAGTGCGAGGACGAGTAACAGCACTTTCCGTCACAGTACCATATACTAATGGTCCATTGAGCACCGATGCCCAAATTAGATGTCCATTCTCCTTGTTCAACATATAAAGTTCCATTCGGGAAGCCCATTCCTCATACATAGTCTTCACCAACATTGGTGGACGATTATCCGTACCCGACAGGATCGACTTATCCGTAAGAGATGTGTACTCCATTTCAATAAGTTAAGATTTACAAATACTGATCGAACAATGAGAGAAAGTAAATGTGTTTGTTTTTGTGAGTTGAAGTCGAGAAACAATGTTAAAATCCCCTAAAATATGTTCTCGATAAACCAAAAATTCCAAGTCAAAAGTTTGTTCGAAATTTTTTAAGGAATAATTTTGGATTGTCGAAATGTTGATCGGAAAGTTGTCGGAATAAGCCTATCGGAATACCCTTGATCGGAATGTCCAAGAATACTCTTGATCGGAATGTCCTAATCGGAATACCTTTGACCGGAATGTCCTAATGGGAATACCCTTGTCGGAATGTACCAAATTGGAATGTACCAAATGGAATGTACCTTATCAGAATGTACCAAATAGGAATACCAAATCGGAATGTCCCTTATAGGAATGCACCAAATCGGAATGTCCCTTATAGGAATGCAATCGGAATCCCTAAACCCTATTCCGATGACACTGATCAGAATAACTATAAACCCTTTTCAGATGAATCTGATCGGAATAAATCCCACTTTTCTCGGACAAAACTCAACCAATTCGAGATTTTAAGCCAAAAAATGATCAAAACACCCAAAATTTTTGTGTTTTTAGCCAAAGAAACAATACCAAATCACTACCACATCTATGTAGATGATTTGTATCAAGAAAAAACCATAAAAAAACACAAAAAAAAATTGGACGTGTGTTTATATAGATCAAAAGGCTACAAAAATCAAGAACACGAACACATAAACAATACAATCATCCCATGGCTCTAATACATTTTGTAGGATATGTAAATCTTACTTATGTTTTAGAGAGAGAAAGAGATAGATAGATGGTGGATTTCACACAATTCTAGAGAGAGAAAATAAGAAGAACTATGTGTAAAAATGAATAACCACACACCATCTCCATCTAAGGAGAGGGTTTATATACCCAAGCCCTTGTCATGGGCTTGGGCTTACATTTGGGCCGGCCTACACATGTTGTAGGCTAGGCTTGGTCTTGTTAGTTAAATAAAGATAAATAACTAAACTACGAGCTACTACATGGACTATCGTTGGAGTGACCGATCCTTCTTAATACGTAAAACGTATTTCCAACACACCCTGCTCATCATAGGAAGCTTTGGAGAAGATTCCTTCAGCTGGACTGGCATATAAGTCTTCATCGTCCAATGCTTGCAAAATCTCTTCTAGTGAGTCAGCAGATTTAGCAGATTTTGACTTAGCAGTACTTGCAGATGAAGTACCGCTAGGTATAGTATGTACTGCTAAGTGTTGTGACTCAAAAGACTCTTCTCCTGAATGCTTATTAGCAGATGTAGCATTCTTTTCTTGATCTTGAAGCCACTGAAGCTCCTGGGAGGCTTGATCATCATTTGATGGCATGGTTTGCTTCTTGGGAGTTGCAGACATGGGAGTAACAATAGGCATGTTTGGCACATAGATATGAATATCATCATCTGATGAAGAAACATCTTCTTGAGTACCTGCATTAGTTGCACTTCACTCTTCACCTGCATTGTTAGTTTGACAATCCTTTTGCAAAGAGTAGTAATCTATGAAGTTAGTTAGATAATCTAAATCAAACATCCAAGCATATCCTATTCCTGGAACATTGGGTTTATTTTCTAAGAAATTGACATGAGCATTTTCTTCAACTTTCTTAGTTGCCACATTGTAAACCCTATATGCTTTACTTTGCAATGAATATCCTACAAGATATCTTGGATCATACTTTCCATCAAACTTTCCCAAATAATCAAGCGTATTTAGTATGGACACATGACACCCAAAAGGTTTTAAATGACTTATGTTAGGCTTTACATTAGTCACGAGTTCATAAGGTGTTTTGTTTTGAGGCTTAGTTACTAGGACTCTATTTAACACATAACATGCAGTATTGATTGCTTCTGCCCAAAAGGTATTTGGCAACAGTGAATCAGCCAACATAGTTCTAGCAGCCTCAATTAATGTCCTATTCTTCCTTTCAGCTACTCCATTCTGTTGTGGAGTTCTAGGATTACTAAATTGTCTCTTAATTCCTTTAGACCTACAGAATTCATCAAAATCAGCATTCTTAAATTCTGTTCCATTATCAGTCCTAATGATTAAAACCTGTTTAGTGAACTGTTTTTCAACGAAAGTGATAAAATCCTTTAGTAATTCACTTGTCTCACTTTTAAGGGCTAAAAATAAAACCCAACTGAATCTACTATAATCATCAGTTATGACTAGACAAAAGGTCTTATGACTAATGCTTCTGATAGAAACTGGACCAAATAAATCCATATGCAAGAGATGCAAAGGTTTTGTCACAGTGTTTACAGTCTTGGTCTTACAAGAGGCTCTATGTTGTTTACCTTTTTGACAAGCAGCACATGTGAAATCATTTTGAAAAGATTTGTTAGGTAGACCTCTAACAAAATTTCTTTTTACCAATCTATTAAGATTCTTGAAATTCACATGACCTAACCTTCTATGCCATAACTTTGACTTATCTAAAGAAGCCTTAGCTAGCAAACATGTAATACCACCTATTGGAGTAATACTATGAAGATTAAAGGTGTACATATTTTCTTGCCTGGGTACTTTAATCAGTATTTGAGATTCCTTGGGCATCTCAAAGTCTTTGGACAACACCAAGCAGTCTTTGTTTGTGAATAGCACCTTGTTCTTCTTATCACACATTTGTGATACAGAAAAGAGATTGAACTCATTCAATTCTTTTACAAAGAAGACATCTTAAAATTCCAACTTTCTTGTGTTGATTTTCCCTTTGCCAGTGATTCTACCTTTGCTACCCCCAAAGGCTACTGGACCTCCTCTGAATTCTTCAAATTCAGCAAGAAAATCTTTGTTCCCTGTCATGTGTCTTGAGCATCCACTATCTACAATTCCTATATCTTTTAATTCATCAATGAGATGCCCCTGCACACAAATAAAACTCATTACTTTTTTA
This sequence comes from Glebionis coronaria, assembly GCA_025667525.1. Classification (NCBI taxonomy): domain Eukaryota; kingdom Viridiplantae; phylum Streptophyta; class Magnoliopsida; order Asterales; family Asteraceae; genus Glebionis; species Glebionis coronaria. Next base: position 532,747,031 of record CM046880.1, read on the forward strand.
ACAGGGACCCAAGCCACATTTGGCTCGGATCTTGTGGGACCTTCACATTTAAGAGTTTGTACTGAAGCATTTCCAGTAATGCTACTTTTACTCTTATACTTCATGGTTTCATTTATGTAGTCAAATTCATAGGGTGACTCTATGTGCTTTGACTTCTTTGACTTAAGTATTGCTTTAGCGGTACTTGCTTTAACACATGGTATATCTCTTTTAGGAACCCACATTTGTACTGGTTTGTTCTTGTCCTTACTTCTAGGTGTTTTAACTTTTTCAAAAACTTTCTTAGAAGTCTTGGAGAACATTGGTTTTACAGACTTGAAACCAACAGTACTTGAGTTTGGTCTAGCAGTACTTGTAGGTTTTGGCTTGCCGGTACTTAGTTTACCAGACTTTAAGGATACAAGTCCTTGTTTCATAAGTACTGCCCTAGGAACAAAACTTTTGGTAGGATTATTTTTAACCTGTTTAACTACCCTTGTGTGATCAAACTTAGATTTGTCATCTTTAAGTTTCTGTTTCCTATAAACCTGTGCATTTTTCCCATTACTGTTTTTCATGACCCTTTGTGTAGCCTTTTGTTTCACAATTTTATCTTCATGTAATGTACAGTCTTTGATAAAATGACTTAGACTACCACAAACATAACATCCTTTTCTTCTTAAAGAAGACCCAAAAGGTTGTTTTGACTTTACTTTTTCAAAACCTAGCCCACCCCTTTTGGTTTTAGTATGTTGTTCATTGTTTTCCAATATCTTGCTAGGAGTTTTTACCTGCTTGGGAGCAGAACTAGTCTTAGATTCCTCAGAAACAAAGTTGTTCATTAGAGGTGGATAAACAATATTCTTGGTCACATCATTATTTTCTTGAGACACAATACTAGAGTTAAAGACATTATTAATCTTAGGTTCTTCTGACTTTATACTAGTATCATTACAAGAGGGCATGAAAATTCCTGATACTGGTGGAGGAACTGCCTTCATTCCTTCAGCATATCTATCAGTTTCAGGTGTATCATCTACCTCACTAGAACTATCAAAAATCCCTTTTGATAAGTCTTTGTTAGTTAAGGTTATCCCAGGTTGATCCTCAATATATCCTAGGCCTGTTTTATCATAATACCCCATTTATGAATTAATCAATTTTCCCAATCCCTTAGAGGATTGTTGCCAATGACTAATCACTTCCCTCTCATTACAAAGACTGTTTTTTAAAGCTTCATTTTCTGAATTTATTTTTAAAAGTTGTCTTTCAAAAGCTTTTATTTCCACATCTTTTTCCCTCATTTGAAGAGTCAAAATCCTTATTTTCTCTTCATAGTTTTGTTGAGCCTTTTTGTACAAAACTATATTTTCTTCCAATTTAACAACACCCTGTTTAAAAGTCTCTACTTCTACAGTGCATGTGTTAACCTTTTGATACTGTTCCTCTAGTTCTACTTTTAGACTATTAAATTTAAGAATACAATCTTTAGAACAAGGATGTACCTCAGTATCTTCATGTGAGAGAGCCATTAATCCAAGATTTTCTTTTTCTTCTTCTTCTGCCCAGTTCACCACTCCATCTACAGTAACCAACGCTTTGGTTCCTTTAGTACTCCTGCTGTTTCCTTTTGGAAAGCTTTCAGCTATTCTTGGACTGGTTCTATAGCTGTTCTTGGACTTCAGATTGCTAGTCTCAACTTTATCTCTATTGCATTCTCTTGCAAAGTGTCCATTCCTTCCACAGTTATAGCATTCAATTTTAGACTTGTCATATCCTAATGGCTCATTAGGATCAACAGTTATTTTTCTTCCAGTCTTCTTGAAGAACCTATTAGATCTTACTGACACCATAGCAGCTTGCCTTTTTAAGATCCATCTCTTCAACATCAGCATTATCCATTTGGAAGAAGTCATTAAGAGTTAATCTTGGCCTGTTGTCTTGTCCAACAAAGAATGAGAAGGCATCATTGTTACTAAACAATGGTGAAGACCTTCCATGTGGATTTTGAGAGACCATTGGACTGCTTTCAATACTTTGTGGGTAAGTACTGCTTGTAAGTCCTCCAGCGGTATTTGTGAAGTATGTACCGCTGCTAGATCCACTAGCGGTATTTTGAAAGTAAGTACCGCTGTTCCCATCTGACACAAAAACCTAATTAGACTTTGAAGCAGTTGCGGTTTTTACTTCAGTGCCTTTCACATCCATCTCATATGCTCTAAGATTGTTATAGAGATGATCAAACGAAATTGTTTCCAAATCATCTCTTGTGATGAAGTGCATAGCCATTGCTTTCCACTCTGGTGGAAAACTTCTTAAGAATTTTAGATTAGCTTCTTCATTAGGAATTACTTGTCCATAAACTGCTAACTAAATAAGCAACTTACTGAACCTTCCATATCCACCATGTATTCCCTCTATACTGGTAATTGAGAAGTTATCAAATTCTTGTTTAAGAACAATCTTCTTAATTTTCTTAGATTTGTCATTGCCTCTAAATCTAAGTTTTATATCATCCCACATAGCTTTGGCATCTTTATAATAATGAAATCTTGGTAGAATGTCTTCAGAAAGAGCCATAGCCAAAGCAGTTCTGGCTTTTCTTTCTCTGATCTCTGCTTGTATCTGCTCAGCAGGTAGAGCATAGCATGTATCGTCGGGCAACCAGTGTAGCTTATTTGGTGTGTTCCCATTTTTGATAACTTGCCATACAGTGTGATCTGTGTGATTCAAGTAATGTTCCATATGCATAGCCCAAGTCTCATAATTGTCACCTTTGAGAACTGGGAGTTTAACAGCAGACATAGTATGAGAAGGTGTTGGTGTAGAGGTAGCTACATCATTCACGACTTGAGCACCTTGTGCTGGTGCAAGATGCACAACTTGTGGTTGTCCCTATGGAATAGGATCAGGGATCTGAGCATCATCCAAGTGAGCATTATCACCATCTGGTTGAGACATTGAGATTTGGTATGTGTGGAGTGTATGGGGTCGTGTTCTTCTTTTTCAGAGTTTCTCAACAAGCTCTGATACTACTTGTTGATCCCTTTGGTTGGATCTATGTTCTGTTAAGAATTAGTATAATAGTTTTTAATCAAACTAAAACACTTTGAGCACTCTTACTAACACTAAATAAGTTATACGGAATCTAACTTATAAAGCACAGAAGAACATAGTTACTTTTAACTATTCGATTCTCTTATTAATCGACTTGTATGAGGTACATGAAAGACATTGTACATATGTTCCTTTTATAGAGTAAGGAACCCTAGAAAACCTAGAATATTCTATAAAGATAACATATCACAGATTATATATTATCAATATTCTAACTATTTAGGTATATCACATAAGATATACTCTAACTATAACTATGACATATCTTATACAAAGACATATTCGTCCTAATCATCATAGCAGTACTTACTATGTACCGCGTTAACACTAATGGTACTTACATAACACTAACAGTACTTGGAATACACTGACGGTACTTGACACTTAACAAATAGTTCCCAACACTTGCTAAAGTGAGAGAAGAAGTAACATATATATATAAACAGGATAGAGATTTTTTTATCCGAAGTCTGAAAAGTCTGGTGTCCTTTTGTGTGTCATGTCCTTACCGACAACCTAGTCTCATAAATAAAGTCATGAATTTGGTCTTTGAAAAATAGGAAAAGGGCATCACATGGGGCTTGCCTCATTTTATTAGTTTGTAGTAAAAAATTTTATACGTATTGCAAAGGGTCATGAATTTGGTTATTAGTAGTAGTAAATGTTATGTTGGAATTGTTTTGTCGAGGAGTCAGTGAGCATGGTTCGGGTTTTGTAAGCGATTAGTCGGGGTTGGATTGGCGTGAGTTAACTGTTGTTTTAAATGGCTATATTAAAATTTACGTCGAAAGGCTGTCGATTTTCTTTTAGAAAATTATAAGATATTTTAACTAAAGTTAAAAGGTAAATATAAACGTAACGTCGAAAGACTTTCGAATTTCACATTGAGTCGAGACAATATTTTTCTTTAGTTATAAGTTTGGTCGAGTATTTCACCTACAAATATTTTGATCATATTATTTATAACTTAAACCGTGGTAAATGGGTGACATGTGCGTGTGACGAGTGCATCATTACATTATTTGACTACGAACTAACTTAACGTTATATATTTAGGTTGCGACTTGTGTTTGCTGCATCTATGATTTCATATTATTGCTGTGATATCTTTTGCATTTTGAGGTGAGTCATAGCCCTTACTAAAATGTCTTTTATGTTTAATCATATGAGTGAGATAAATGCTTTGTTGCCTGCCTGATGGACACAAAATCTGTTTATATTGTTGCCTTGCTAAAAGGTATATGTGACATGCCTAAGTAGCGATAGCCCCACAGTCCCCTTTTATCATGAACCGTTAATTACTCTGCCTGAGTAGGCGCTTATGCTAATAATAGATCTATTGGAGTTTGACAACTCCCGCCTGGGTGAAAAAATACATCACCATGTCAAATGGGTGTTTATCATATGGTTGTGCTAGGTGGCCACGGGTTAGGCACCTACTGGGGCAAAGTTATATATATTACGCGTGCATCTGTTGTACGTGCTTGTCATTAGCCTCGGTGTCATGAGCTTAGAGCTATCATAACTATAATCATTCTATCTGATTCCCATATGCATGACACTATAGCGCCTATAATGTATCATATGCCTTAAACAGTTTGTCTGCGGTCCAATATTGAATGCTATACTTTTAACTTAAACTTATGAACTCACCAGCCTCGTGTTTACACTTTTAAGCGTTTATCTCATGTAACTGAACTCCATGCTAGATGCTAATGTGGGAGTCTCATGCATACCGTACTTGGATTTGAAGACTTGCTCATGCTTAATAAAACTTTTACCTCATTGTTGATACTTAAACTCTGATTTTTGTTACGCATGTTAAACTTTCCTTTAAGTTTCGAACCTTGTATTTCTTTAATTAATGCAATGAGACAACTTTTCCAAAACGTCTCATTTAGAGTCGTTCTCTTGTATCTTGATCTATGGTATTATGACGTAACAACCAGTGGACTTATATATTCCGTTGTGGCAAATTTGGGGGTGTTACACAAAACATCACCGGAACCGTAACCAACACCTCTACTACAACAAATCTCGCCGGAAAACACAAATCTGGCCGGAAAACAACAAATATCACCATATCACCGTAAATCCACCATGTCATTGTGATAGGTGTGAAAACACCCATCCTTTGACCACTTAACTATAATAATAACCAAGCCAAAACATGTATTTTATGTCGTAAATGTCGGAATTATGCGTGGTTTGTGTTTTTGTTGTGATTTAGGATCATAATGTGAAAAGGGAAGAAAACACGGGCTTTCACGGGCTTTTATCGAAGAAAAAGACAAAAGACAAACTCGAAAGATCAAGAGTGCAAAAAGAACGGAAGTCCAAGGCCTATTCTGAAGATTTATCGAAGAAAAATCTAAAGACGAAAGTTTAATAAAAGCCGAAGAACTCAAGTCTAAATTAATGAAGAAATTACAAGACGAGTTTATTAATCCCGAGACAAAGTCGAAAAAGTCGAAGAATTAAGAAGACGAAAAGACGAGAAAGAAAGAAAGAAGGAAGCAACACATGCTTAGCCTCCCTAATCACTATAAATACCCTCCTAATCTGACAGTAGGAGGTGTTGGCTATTTTGACAAACTAGTCTTCCAATTTAATTACTTGCACTTTTCTTAATGTCATTTACTTAATTGCACCTTTAATTACTTGTCTTGCACCTTAAATTTGTAATCTTTTAATTCTTGTCTTTACTTTAATTGTTGAATCTTAATTTTAATCAAGTTTTTATTTTAATCTCTCATTCTACCTTTCTTGTCTTGATTTAATCTTTATGTTTATGTGCTTATTGTCATGCTTAGTTGATTAATTGTTATGCTTTTATGTTTTTTATTTTGTTAGCTTACTGATTTTATAGCTTATTGTGTTTTTCTTAAATTTAATTAAGTGCTTTTTAGTTAATTTTTATAAATAGTTGTTTTTAAATATTTTTATTATTAAGTGTTTTTGAAAGTTTTCAAATTTTGGCTTATTAGCTTTTTCTTAATTTTGATTTGGTTAAGTTTTTAGTTAAGTGCTTAATTGTTTTTAGCTTAATTTTAGTTTGTAGCTTATTTGATTTTATTTCTTATCCGGGTTTTGGTAAAACCCTCATCTTCCGGATAAAGCTTCAAAACACAACATTCCGGATAAGCCTCAAACCCTATTATTCCGGATAGTGGTTTTCTAGTTATTCCGGATAGTGGAGTCTTTGTTCATTCCGGATAAGCTTCGAGTATTTTATTCCGGATAGCTGCGGATTCCGAATAAGGGTCCGAAGTAGTAGTATTCCGGATAACCCTTCGATTGTATATTCCGGATAAGGTGACAGTTTATTCCGGATAAGCTTTGCCAGGGGATTCCGGATAAACTGCATATTCAAGTATTCCGGATAAGGGCTCGGAATCATTCTAGATAAGGCTACTAAGGATTCCGGATAGTGGTGGAGTGTGTATTCCAGATAACATGTTGAAGAGGATTCCGGATAAGCCACAAGAATATTATTCCGGATAAGCAGCTGTGATTATTCCGGATAAGCTTCACTTGGTGAATATTCCGGATAGGAAGGTTGTGATTATTCCGGATAAGAGTTTGTTGGACATTCCGGATAAGAGGCAGAACAAAATTCCGGATAAGCAACCGTTGGTGATTCCGGATAAGAGTGACAGTTTTATTCCGGATAAGAAGCAGGTTTGTTATTCAGGATAAGAGTAAGATTGAATTCTGAATAGTGACAGTATTTTGGATCCCGGCTAAGGTTCTGTTTACTTCCTTTTTATTTTCAAGCATTTATTTTTCCCGCTATTTTTCTTTAAGTTTTATTTTAATTGTCTTTCTTTATTTTAAATATTACACATTTACATTTTAATTAGTTTTAGATTTAATTACCGTCATTTACTTTAAAGTCTTGTAATTTAATTTTACAACAACCAAAAATATTCTTTTTCACCAAAAGACGACTGAGTCGCACGTTAACCAGTAATCAATTCGATTAGAATCGAAGAACAATTTAACTGAGTAAAATCAACTTTCAAATGGCGCCGCTGCCGGCTCTTTTCGTAAAGATTAACTGTTTTCTGTGAGAAACGCGTTGAATTTTGGGATCCGTTCACTCGTCAACGTTATTTTTCTTGCTCAAAAATTTATAAAAATCCATAAAAATTAAAATTGTTAAAAATCCATAAAAATTAAATTTTTTCAAAAATCCAAAAAGATTTTTATTTTTATTTTTACACGTACATATATATTCTCTATTTCTTTGGTATCTTTTTCTTTTGATTTTGCAGGTGCATGCGTACTAGATCTTCAACTTATCCAGAGCCCGAGACTCGTGAAGATTTAGATATGGCAGGTGTGAACAACAACAATAACCCACCGCACCTCAACAATAATAATAACAACAATTTTCCCCCACCCGACCTTCAAACCATGGAGGAGCTTTGTCAACCTACCATGAATGGACGCGGAGGACCGATTGCGCCGATGCAAATCACGGCTCCGGAGTTTTCGTTGAAGCATCACATGATCCAACTAGTGCAGGACACTTGTCCATTTCACGGATTGCCGGATGATGATGCCAACAAACACCTCGACAAGTTCATTACCGTTACTCAAAGCATGAAGTTTCCCGGTGTTACTATGGTTTTCCTTCGCCTTCACCTATTTCCACACACCTTATCCCACCATGCCGAAAAATGGTTTGATCGTCTTCCGAAGAATTCAATTCATACTTGGGATGAGATGACTCAACGCTTTTTGTCGCGCTACTTTCCACCATCCATGGTCACGAGCCTTCGAAATCGAATTAGTGGATTTACCCAAGAACCTGATGAATCACTTTTTGATGCTTGGGAACGATATAATGTTTTGATCGATCGATGTCCAAACCACAAATGCTCCCCGTCACCTTAATTGATACTTTCTACAACGGTTTAACTTTTCGTGATCGTGATACGATTAATGCAGCCGCCGGTGGCACATTTATGAAAAGAAGACCCGAGGAGTGTAAAGAGCTTATCGAGAACATGACTACTCACCACAAAAATTGGGATTCATCCGCATCTTCAAGATCGAACCCGAGAGTCAATGTGTCTTCTACTTCTTCAAACCCGGATATCACCGAATTGAACCGCGCAATGGTCGAAATGAGCAAGAATATGCAACTTTTGGCTACAAATCATCAACAACAAGTTAAATCTGTAGCAACTTCTTGTGAGACTTGCGGCAGTCCTCATTCATACACTGATTGTCCTTCTACTCAAGACAATCCAGAAAACGTGTATGCAGCTTATGGTAACTATTCAACGGAAAATTACCAAGCCCGACCTCAAGGTGATCGTAACTTGCTAAGTTACCGTTCTAACAACTTTCTTTCACCCGGTTTTTCTCCTCAAAACCACAACCCCAACAACTACAATAGAAGCAACCCAAACCCACCACGAGCTTCTAATCCTTATCACCCACCCGCTCAACAAGCCCCACCCATTAATCAAGATGTTGAAACCTTAATGAGAACCCAAGGAGAGCAAATCAAGAATCTGCAAAACCAAATTATCAATTTGAAAGGAGATATCACTAAGAAAGGTAATGATATTAGATCCGAGCTTCGACATAATATATAAACCTCTTTTAGCACTCAAACAAATGATTTGAAGAATATGCTGGCTAGTTTCTTACCAACTACTCAACCCTCTACTTCGGGCTCTCTACTTCAAATACCGTCACCAACCCGAGAGCGAATGTGAGTGCTATTACTACACGCAGTGGAGCAACCTTAGTAGGACCATCTACCCCTCTCCCAGTTACTCCATCTACACCTCCTCCACCACCATTTATTCCTCCTACTCCCACGCCTAGTATTAGTTCTCCATTACCGTCTCCACGTCTTACTGAAGTACCCAAGAAGAACCTTTCACCAACCCCACCTTCCACCTTTAAACTTTCAACATCTCAACCTTTACCTGCTACACCTACACCACCTAAACCCAACATTCCTTATCCATCTCGCTTAGACAAGGCCAAACTGCAAACCAAGGATGACATTCAAGTGTCGAACTATTTGAAGAAGATTTCAGGACTGACCATCACCTTTAGCCTTGTTGAAGCTCTTGCACAAATGCCTAAATTTGTTAAGATGTTTAAGGAATTGCTTAATAAGAAGGAGAAGATGGCCGAGTTTGTTAATACTCGATTGAATGAAAATTGTTCAGCCGTCCTTCTTAAAGAACTTCCGGAAAAATTTGGAGATCCCAGTCGTTTTGTGCTACCATGTACTTTTCACCAAACCGAAGAATTTACTGCCTTAGCCGATCTCGGGGCAAGTATAAATCTGATGCCTTTAAGTGTTTGGAAAAAGTTATCATTACCCGATCTTACTCCAACAAAGATGACTCTTGAGCTTGCAAATCGCACTCTTACTTACCCCGTTGGTATTGCCGAAGATGTGTTCATTAAAGTTGGCACTTTCACTTTTCTGGTCTACTTTGTTGTTGTTGATTATGGAATGGACCCTCGTATTCCTTTAATACTTGGCCGGCCATTCTTGAGAACCGGAAAAGCATTAGTCGATGTTGCTGAAGGTGAGCTCATTTTAAGAGTCAGGAATGATGCACAAGTATTTACAATGGGGAAGATCACAACCAAATCAAATGGAAGAGAATCAGCGAATATGATTAATGTGCTTGATGATTTTTTCGTCTACAACAATCCTCTATTTGATTCTTTCTATGATAATCCACTGTTCCAAGATGATGTGGATGATTCTCTTTCCAATTTTGATCCTCCACCAATTTATGATTCTCCACCGATCTATGATGACTATGATGATGATTCTAGTTCTGATGGGGATGATTATGACAATTTTACTTCTAAGTATCCAGACATGCCCACTTATGATGATTTTGAGAATGTCGATACTCTTTCGAGTGATTCTTCACATGATGACCTTACACCTACTTTTGATGAAGATCCTCCGCCAACAACACTTGATCCTACTTTGGATGACTACTCATTTGAGGAAGATTTTGCTACTTTTCTCAACACTTACTTCCCAAATGAGAGTGACTCTCCTCCTTTGGACTTTGATGATTATGGTCTTTATCCTCCTTTGGATATGAAGAAACCCGCTTCAATGGAGAAGAAGCCGGACGACACCGATATCCGCAGTACTTATGTCTTGACACCTCTCTATCCCCCTTCTGAGGATGAGATTGTGCGATTTATGAGCGGATCTTCTTTAAGGTCTACTGAGCCTGAGTCTTATTTTCACCTAAAGTAAAAGGTGTTCGATCCCGACATTGTACTTTTCAAGCCATCTCAGTATCCATCAGATGAAATAAAAGGAAAGATTTTTGGAACTTATGGAGATATGCTTGCACCTCAGCACCCTTACTACCACCTGCTCCATCTTTGCTTAAGGGAACCTTGCCTACTCTTCTTTGGATTGCCTTGTTCGCCTTAAGCTTGTGCTATTTGATGGATGAAAACCATGTATTTGATCCCGGTGGATATGTTTCAAGCTTCTTCCTATGCTAATCAAGGTTGAGTTAGGCTCACGACTCGGTTAACAAAAACAAGCGCTTCTCGGGAGGCAACCCGCAGTATCTATCCTTTTTCTCTGTTTTTATAATAAGTGTAGGGGGAGACCCTAGTATGTGTTTGTTGTTTTCCTTCTTATCATATGCACGGATTCGAGCTTTCAAAGATGCATTCTTGATGACTTTTGACGAACCGTGATCCTGTGTTCCCGTCTTCCCGGTTCTATCCTAAACTATTTTGATTCTCTATTTTATATTTCTTCAATATTAAAATAGGAATCACTTTAGTTGTCTCTTCCTTAGCAAGATTTAAACAATGTGCACAATGTCCTAAGTGTAGGGGAGTTTACTTCCACATGCTTAAACATTGAGGCCAATGTTTATATTAAGTGTAGGGGGACTTCTATCGAAGTTAAGTGGGCTTTTCCTTGTATTTATCCTCATTTTAACCGGAAAATTGATTTTTCGACATTTTTCAAAATTTTTGATCTATTTTGGGCTAGTAGTTTTACCTTTGTTATAGTTATTTTCTTTCTTTGCTAGAATAAATTTTGAATAAAGTGGTTTTAACTTTTAAACGTTGTGAATCTTTTGACTCAACCCGAGTTTACTTATCTAAGTTCTCTAGCTAGTATCCTTAACGTGTTTAGATAAAGTTTTGCTAGGCTTTTATATAGGGAACTTTAAAAAGCGAAAGTCTTAACTCTTACGGGTTAAGAACAAGAACTTTTCGTAAGTTCCTATCATTGATCCTAGAGAGTCGTTTATCAAGGGAACTTTAAAATGAGAATTCTAAACTTGAAAAAGTCTAAGAAGTTGCAAGATCCTATAGATGACTTGAAAACCCAAAACTTTGATTTAATAGGCTAAGCATCCACGAGTCTCATTCCTTGAGGTTTTAAATTATGGAGAACGAGAGATGATAGAGTCAATTATAAGTTTGGTATTCTTTCATGAATTTATGTGAGTTGATTATTAGCTTTTTCTCCCATCGCTTGTAAATAAATTTAATTGCAATAAATAAGGTTGTACGATTTGAAAAGTTACTTAGCCTCTAGCACAAGATCGTTTAAAAGTTGCTCGGTATTGATTAGAGTTCATAGCCAAGGCATAACTTATTGAAGCGGGATGCAAAGATTGGCGAGTCCAAAAAGGCCCTAACAAGGCATGAGGGCTACATTTTGTTGCTAAAGATCCCAAGTGATGTGAAGAATCATTTATCAAAAATCAATATGAAGGATCGAGACACACGACGAAAAGCAAATACTCCCCTAAAGATCATGGAGAAGTCTATCCAAAAAGGCCCTAACAAGGTATGAGGATAAATAGACCCAAGTCCTAAAAGGAGGCGGATCGTTGTATATCAAAATCCCAAATAAAGATTGGAGAAAAATGAAGAAGTCGTGGTCCAAGTATGAAGAATCTCTCAAAACTTCAAGTGAAGAAATTCCTGTTATGAAGAGAAGACCATTATTTCATGAACGTCTCTCAAGATTTGAAGTATGAAGTCACTGCCAAATATCGGTCCGAGAAAGGTCTCAAATCGTGAAGCGAGTTATGCCAAGATATGAACTTTATGAGGTCCCGAGAAGTAGTTTTAAAAGATTTTGTCCTTTAGCTAACTATTGATTAAATCGTCCCACTTTATTTTCAGCCTAAATAACTATCGAAATAAGTCAACAATGCATCCTCATGATCATTCAAGACAACAATAAAATATAAGAGATACACCTAGGAATAAGGGAGTCTAAGTGAATAATTGGCCCACATGAATTCGTGTTAGTTTGCTAACTTATAATAACAATGATCTCGTTTTCAAGCTTGGTATGGGGAACGTGAAACTTGAGGATGATAATCATTCATGACAATTTCAAAACCCTAAGGTAAGTTTTTGATCTTTTTACTTTTTTTCTTCCTTTAAATATTTTGTCTCTTTAATAAAGGCAATGTGGATTGATTATGATGAAAAATGTAAAATTTTCTTTGTAACTAATGCATTGCATGAGGACATTGCAATGGTCAAGTGTAGGGGATTTGATAGGTGTGAAAACACCCATCCTTTGACCACTTAACTATAATAATAACCAAGCCAAACGTGTATTTTATGTCGTAAATGTCGGAATTATGCGTGGTTTGTGTTTCCGTTGTGATTTAGGATCATAATGTGAAAAGGGAAGAAAACACGGGCTTTCACGGGCTTTTATCGAAGAAAAAGACAAAAGACAAAGTCGAAAGATCAAGAGTGCAAAAAGAACGGAAGTACGAGGCCTATTCTGAAGAGTTATCGAAGAAAAGTCTAAAGACGGAAGTTTAATAAAAGCCGAAGAACTCAAGTCTAAATTAATGAAGAAATTACAAGACGAGTTTATTAATCCCGAGACAAAGTCGAAAAAGTCGAAGAATTAAGAAGACGAAAAGACGAGAAAGAAAGAAAGAAGGAAGCAACACATGCTTAGCCTCCCTAATCACTATAAATACCCTCCTAATCTCACATTAGGAGGTGTTGGCTATTTTGTCAAACTAGTCTTCCAATTTAATTACTTGCACTTTTCTTAACGTCATTTACTTAATTGCACCTTTAATTACTTGTCTTGCACCTTAAATTTGTAAGCTTTTAATTCTTGTCTTTACTTTAATTGTTAAATCTTAATTTTAATCAAGTTTTTATTTTAATCTTTTATTCTACCTTTCTTGTCTTGATTTAATCTTTATGTTTATGTGCTTATTGTCATGCTTAGTTGATTAATTGTTATGCTTTTATGTTTTTGATTTTGTTAGCTTATTGATTTTATAGCTTATTGCGTTTTTCTTAAATTTAATTAAGTGCTTTTTAGTTAATTTTTATAAAAAGTTGTTTTAAATATTTTTATTATTAAGTGTTTTTGAAAGTTTTCAAATTTTGGCTTATTAGCTTTTTCTTAAGTTTGATTTGGTTAAGTTTTTAGTTAAGTGCTTAATTGTTTTTAGCTTAATTTTAGTTTGTAGCTTATTTGATTTTAGTTCTTATCCGGGTTTTGGTAAAACCCTCATCTTCCGGATAAAGCTTCAAAACACAACATTCCGGATAAGCCTCAAACCCTATTATTCCGGATAGTGGTTTTCTAGTTATTCCGGATAGTGGAGTCTTTGTTCATTCCGGATAAGCTTCGAGTATTTTATTCCGGATAGCTGCGGATTCCGGATAAGGGTCCGAAGTAGTAGTATTCCGGATAACCCTTCGATTATATATTCTGGATAAGGTGACAGTTTATTCCGGATAAGCTTTGGCAGGGGATTCCGCATAAGCTTCATATTTAAGTATTCCGGATAAGGGCTCGGAATCATTCCGGATAAGGCTACTAAGGATTCCGGATAGTGGTGGAGTGTGTATTCCGGATAACGTGTTGAAGAGGATTCCGGATAAGCCACATGAATATTATTCCGGATAAGCAGTAGTGATTATTGCGGATAAGCTTCACTTGGTGAATATTCCGGATAGGAAGGTTGTGATTATTTCAGATAAGAGTTTGTTGGACATTTCGGATAAGAGGCAGAACAAGATTCTGGATAAGCAACCGTTGATGATTCCGGATAAGAGTGACAGTTTTATTCCGGATAAGCAGCAGGTTTCTTATTCAGGATAAGAGTAAGATTGGATTCCGAATAGTGACAGTATTTTGGATCCCGACCCAGATTCTGTTTACTTCCTTTTTATTTTCAAGCATTTATTTTTCCCACTATTTTTCTTTAAGTTTTATTTTAATTGTCTTTCTTTATTTTAAATATTGCACCATTTACATTTTAATTAGTTTTAGATTTAATTACCGTCATTTACTTTAAAGTCTTGCAATCTAATTTTACAACAACCAAAAATATTCTTTTTCACCAAAAGACGACTGAGTCGCACGCTAACCAGTAATCAATTCGATTAGAATCGAAGAACAATTTAACTGAGTAAAATCAACTTTCACATTGTCGATCTTGTCCACCATAAAAGATGCGTTTTTAAAGATTTATTATATGATAATGATTTTAAATATCACCATAAAGCTATTAAACATGATAGTGGTTTTGAATATAGAGCCTGAAGATGTTTTGAAAAGATTCCAGATCTAGATGCTCAAGATCTTTTATAGAAGAAAACCCATGTAGAATCACATGTGATTTTGATCTCGAATTAGTATATTATTAATGAACATGAATTATATGTGATTTTGATAAATCACAGGGGATTTCGCTATTTTCTTCTTTTTTCTTAATAAATATAAGTCACATGAGATTTTGGTGAATTACTTGTGATTTTTGTTAAAAGTTGTGTTGTTATTAACAAAAAAAAAATCACATGTGATTATGATGAATTACTTGTAATTTCGATCTGAATTGTTTTGAATACAAACAAAATCACATGTAATTATCAATGAATCACATGTAATCCAAGCAAAATTACATGTGATTCAAACAAAATCACATGTAATTCAGAAGCCAATTTGTTATATATATTTTACATGAATGTTAAAAGACAGTTTAATATATTGACAAAACTACATGTGATTCAAACAAGCTCACATGTGATTAATTTAAAATGGGTTTGTTATAAGATGTTAAGATTTTGAAATGTTTGAATCGCATGTAATGCAAGCAAAATGGCATGTATTATCATCGAATAACGTTTAATTCAAGCAAGATTACATGTGATTCAAACAAAATCATATGTAATTCAGAAGGTAGTTTGGTTTATATTAAAACATGCGTATAATATATTGACAAAATTACATGTGATTCAAACAAAATCACTTGTGATTCATTTTAAGTGGGTTTCTTAAAAGATGATAAGGTTTCGAAATGCTTGAATCAAATGTAATTATCACTGAATCACATGTAATTCAAATAAAACATGTAATTCAGAAGCCAATTTATTTATATATTTTACCTAAATGACAACATGTAATTAATATATTGACAAAATTACATGTGATTCAAACAAAATCACATGTGATTCATTTAAAGTGGGGTTGTTAGAAAAGTTAAGGTTTCGAAATGCTTGAATCACGTGTAATGCAAGCAAAATTATATGTAATTATCACTAAATCACATATAATTCAATCAAAAGATTATATGGATACATTTTCACCTTTTTAGTAAGTTATTTAGTTATGTTACAAGTTTATTAAACGAAATCTGATAATAACGCCTAAGCACAGAAATGTTGCCAAAATCACAAGTGATTTGGCATAAATCACATGTAATTACTACTGAATCACATGTAATTATCACTGAATCACATGTAATTCAAGCAAAATTACAGATCCATGATTATCATTTTACACATCGTCCATAATCTATTCAACAGACGTAAACTAAATAAAATTTATAACTGAATGCCAATTTTTAAAATGGATAAATTAGGTAGGGCTGAACAAAAAGTCCAATATTTCGTTGATTTGTCCTTTTATGTTCAAAGCGGTTTGATTGCAACAATGATTCACTATTGTTTGAACCACGAAATTCAATAGATTATGAAAGCTTGTGCAGTATCGCTACAAGTTTATACCATTATCACTACAACAAAATCAATGTTTAGGGTCGGACGAAATTTAGGGTCGAAATTTTCGACCCTAAATTAAGGTGGGGGCCCACACATTTTCAACCCAAAAGAGCCCAAAAAGGCTGGTCAAAAAGCAGGTGGGACCCACTAAATTTAGGGTCAAAATTTCGATCCTAAATTAAAAGTTTTAAATAATTTTAATTTATTTATTATATAATTTATTTTTGATAATTAAAAACAATTTTAAAAGAATTAAATTTTAAATTTAATAATATAGGGTCGAAATTTCGACCCTAAATATAAAATTTAAAATAATTTTAATTTATGTATTATATGTATTATATATTATATTTGTAATAACTAAAAATAATTTAAAAAACAATTATTTTTAATATTTAAAACTTTAGGGTCGAATTTTCGACCCTAAATTTAAAATTTTAAAAATTTTTCACGAAAAATTTAAAAAATTTCACACGAAAATTTTTCACGAAAAATTTAAAAAATTCGCGGTTTATATTTAGGGTCGAAATTTCGACCCTAAATTATTAAATATATTTTAAATTTTTTTTTAAGTGTTAATGCTTTTAAAATATTAATATATGTATATATTTAGATAATGCAGTAATAGCTAAAAATAATTAAGTCTAAGCAGAACTAAAGCTGTGCAAATAACTTAGCAACTACAAGAACATAACAAGTTCATCAATTACACCACAAATCCAGAAAGATCAAGTTGGTTACCACTATGAAAAACCAACTAGACTACAAATGACTGTACCCATTGTTTTAGTGCTTTCATTAGTCTCACTATTGATGGTACTAGTTTTAGTGCTTTCATTATGTACCCATTGTGAACATGAAGATGATAATAGATGTATGTGTGCCATCCATATTGGGTAGTTTTTTTGCTATTTAATGGTTTGTAGTTTGCCTCCAATTATCACTCATCTCAGTTTTCCAATACTAAAAAAAACAACAATAATGGCCAGGTTAGGAAGGTTAGAAGAATTAAAAGAAGTTGCTGGTTCAGATAATTGGACTGATCGAATGGTAGCATATTTTGAACAATCTGCCGAAGCGGACAAACGTTTTGGTCTGAAACTTGAACGTTTACATGAGGTTTTAGATGAAGTTGTTGAAGAAAGACAACAGTTTATCCAGGAATTAGAACGTGCTGGAGATATATATATCTTAAAGAAATGCGCTAAAGTATTGAAAGATACTCAAAAGAAGGATAAGAAAACCTCAAGTCGGTTGGAAGGTTTAATTAAAGATACAGCAGCAAGAATGACTGAGAAGGAGGAATTCGTTAAGAAAATGAAGGATCAATAAATAAGCATTCGTAAATGCTTAGAAGGAGCCTTTATTTATGAGTTTGAGCAAAGTTTGATGAAGGAATTCGTTAAGACTGTGTCTCTTTTAATCTAATTAATAATTGTTGTTCATATAGAATAAGAACCATACTAACACATGTTGTTGTGTATAATGATGCTTCTGCATCTTTTATGGTTTTTGTGTATGAAATGTACTTGTATGTTTGTATGAATAAAAAAGGCTCCTTTATTTATGAGTTTGAGCAAAATTTGATTGAAGTAAAATGCTTTTGACTGAACTTTTGACTGCAAAACCTAACACAACAGACTTAAACTAAATTTTGTGACTCAAACAAACTAAATTCTCACAATGATTCAAGCTAGAATACTAATTAATCACAGAACCAAACACTCCTAAACATAATTTTATTCGTCACGGACACTTAAACACGCGCTTAATTAAACATTGATATTACAACGATATTAGACTCGTAAACACGGAAAAAAACACATCACAAACTAGTTCAAACTAAGGTTCCCCATGTCATCGTAAAGGTCGTGAAGTAGTGCAGCTGAATCCAATGTGTGCCTATCGGAGTTGCGGTACAACTCTATCGTACGCTCAAGTACCATTATCATTCCATTCAAGCGCACACAGTTTGCACACGCTGAAGAGCTTGGAGAAGAAACTGGAATCGTTGAAGGTCTAGGAGAAGAGCTTGGAGTCGAAAAGCTCGTTGAAGGTCTTGAAGAAGAGCTTAGAGGAGAAAAGCTCATTGAACCTCCAAGAGAATTGATTAGTAGTTGGACGCGTTCGTCTTTCCACAAAAAAAATTTGCATCCATATGAAACTGGAGGTTGAACCCGTGAACGTGGACAAGCATAGTACAGTCTACCAAAGTTTTCAGTTGTCCACGATTCTCGAAGAACTACATCTCCATGTCCACACCTGCACGGAAAAGCTTCATGCTTCAACATGTACATAATAACAATTTGTTTATGATGATAAGTGTGTGTGATCTGCTGGTGGTTGTGATGATAAGGAGTGTGTGTGGTTCTCTTTTTATGCTAAAAAAGTGAGGGAAATTGTTAACATTTTCCCTCCAATGTTTTCCCTCCAATGTTTTCCCTCCAATGCTTTCCCTCCAATGCTGGTGGTTGTGATGATAAGGACTCATATCATGTAATACGATACCATATTGACTCATATCATGCAATACGATATCGTATTGACTCATATCATGTAATACGATACCCTATTGACTCATATCATGCAATACGATACCGTATTGGCTCATATCATGTAATACGATACCATATTGGCTCATATCATGTAATACGATACCATATTGGCTCATATCATGCAATACGATACCCTATTGACTCATATCATGTAATACGGTACCCTATTGACTCATATCATGCAATACGATACCATATTGGCTCATATCATGTAATACGATACCGTATTGGCTCATATCATGCAATACGATACCGTATTGGCTCATATCATGCTATACGATACCATATTGGCTCATATCATGCAATACGATACCGTATTGGCTCATATCATGCAATACGATACCGTATTGGCTCATATCATGCAATACGATACCATATTGGCTCATATCATGTAATACGATACCGTATTGGCTCATATCATGTAATACGATACCGTATTGGCTCATATCATGTAATACGATACCATATTGGCTCATATCATGTAATACGATACCATATTGGCTCATATCATGCAATACGATACCCTATTGACTCATATCATGTAATACGATACCCTATTGACTCATATCATGCAATACGATACCATATTGGCTCATATCATGTAATACGATACCGTATTGGCTCATATCATGCAATACGATACCATATTGGCTCATATCATGTAATACGATACCGTATTGGCTCATATCATGCAATACGATACCGTATTGGCTCATATCATGCAATACGATACCATATTGGCTCATATCATGTAATACGATACCGTATTGGCTCATATCATGCAATACGATACCGTATTGGCTCATATCTTGCAATACGATACCATATTGGCTCATATCATGTAATACGATACCGTATTGGCTCATATCATGTAATACGATACCATATTGGCTCATATCATGTAATACGATACCGTATTGGCTCATATCATGCAATACGATACCGTATTGGCTCATATCATGCAATACGATACCGTATTGGCTCATATCATGTAATATGATACCATATTGGCTCATATCATGCAATATGATACCCTATTGACTCATATCATGTAATACGATACCCTATTTGACTCATATCATGCAATACGATACCCTATTAACTCATATCATGGAATACGATACCCTATTGACTCATATCATGCAATACGATACCGTATTGGCTCATATCATGCAATACGATACCATATTGGCTCATATCATGTAATACGATACCGTATTGGCTCATATCGTGCAATACGATACCCTATTGGCTCATATCATGCAATACGATACCCTATTGACTCATATCATGCAATACGATACCGTATTGGCTCATATCATGCAATACGATACCCTATTGGCTCATATCATGTAATACGATACCATATTGACTCATATCATGCAATACGATATAAAAAATAATCAAACCCATTTATTAATATTCTTTTTTTTCTTACTGTACTTTAGTGGGTCATCTCTATGTATCCATACTTAGTTAACGTGGATGCAAGAGGTGAAAACACCATGGCATATCAAACTTATTTTAGGAAACCCTTAAATAAAATAGTTTGTTAATATTTTATATAAATAATTTAGTAATTTAAAACTCTATTTATTAATTTTTTAAAACATTTTAAGATTAAAATTATTCTAGTTTCAAAATTTACTATTTTAAAACGTATTTATTGTATTTATAAAATAAATTTACTATTATTTTATATAAATAAAATAGTTTGTTAATATTTTATATAAACAATTTAGTAATTTATAAACTCTATTTATTATTATTTTGTAAATATTTTAAGATTAAAATTATTCGACTTTCGAAATTTACTATTTTAAAACGTAATTATTGTAATTTATAAAATAAATTTACATAAATAAAATATATTGGTGATACTTATTAATTTTTTATATAAACAAAATAATTTGTTAATATTTTATATAAATAATTTAGTAATTTAAAAACTCTATTTATTGATTTTTTTTAAACATTTTAAATTTAAAACTATTATAATTTCGAAATTTAGGGTCGAAATTTCGACCCTAAATTTGGTACTAAAACTTTTTATTTTCAAAAAATTTCACGAAAATTTTAAAATTTTATACCAAAATTAAAAAATTTGCGGTTTATATTTAGGGTCGAACATTAGGGTCGAAATTTTCGACCCTAAAAATTAGGGTCGAAAATTTCGACCCTAATGTTCGACCCTAAATTCTATCCACAACTTCATTCATTATCTTCATTCATTATCTTCATCACAAAAAAAAAAAAAAAAAAAAAACGGGAACAAGCATTTTTCATCACCAATCCGACCACAACCAATCCGACCACCACCAATCCGACCACCATCTTCATTCTTCATCACCAATCCTTCCGACCACCACCACTCCTTCGCACCACCACCATTCGCACCACGCCGTTCGCATCACCACCAATCCGCATCACCACTCCTTCCCACCACAACCTTCGCACCACCACTCCTTCGCACCAATCCGCATCACCACTCCTTCCCACCAATCCGCATCACCACTCCTTCCCACCACCACCTTCGCACCACCACCACACTCCGTCCCATCCATCACCACCACCACACTCCGACCCACCACACTCAGTCCCACCACCACCACACTCAGTCCCATTTGGCACTAAAACTTTTTGTGATTGTTTTTTTAATAATTATAAAGGTATTAATTTTGTTTAATTATGTTTACTTTTTTGCTAAATGTGATTATTAACGTTTAATTATTGTTAGTTTTTTTGCTAGAACCACCCACCACCACCGCCGGTGCGACAGCAGTGGCAACCACAGTCCCACCAATTTGTTTTTTTAATAAATATAAAGGTATTGATTTTTTGTTTAATATATTAATTTTGTTTAATTTTTTGCTAAATGTGATTGTTAATGTTTAATTATTATAATATTATTGTTAATTTTTTTGCTAGCAACCACCCACCACCACCGCCGGTGCGGCATCAGTAGCAACCACCACTGCCGGCAGCGGTAGCAGTAGCAACCACCACCATCGGCAGCAGCAGTAGCCTACACCACCACCACATGTGCTTATGATTTCGGCTTAATTGATTTAGGCTTATTTAGGCTTAGTCGAAAGGTGTTTGAAAAGTGTATTTGTTTTGATAAGCTTATCACGATAGGCACAAGTTTAATTTTTTTTTGATATGTTTGTCGTAGTCGAGACCCGAGTCACAGCCGAGTTAGAGGGGAAGCGAGTCGAGAACCGAATTCCCGAATCACAGTCGTATAAAAGGTAATGTTTTTTTTCTTTGAAATTGTTTTAGTGTTTGTTTCAAATTAGATAAAATCTCGGAAACCAACTAATTTAGATTTTTTATTTTATGTTTGTGTTTGGTTAGCACCGGGACAGTCAGGACAACTTCCTCATTACGACCTTTTTTTCTATCTTTCCATCTTTGTTTATTTCAGCCGTGACCGAGGTGTGTAATTAATATTATGCATATGTTTATTATATTATATATTGTTAGTCTTTTGTAGTAAATAATTTTAGGATTGTTTTAGGATTCTAGTCGATTAATTTTGGAAAAGCCACGTCCGAAATTAATCAACCTTAGAAAACCCGTCCGAAATTAATTTATTAGAAATTAATTTCGGAAAGTCCCCATTTTTGGGACTGCTTTTTGAATGTTTTGTCTCATTTAGGATATGAATGCGTATAACTGGTTTATTATTTGAGATGATTTCGACAACGTTTCTCCTTTACTCCTACGAATATGTCTTTAAACACATATTTGGGGAGTAGAGGGGAAATGCTGCCGAAATATTCTCGAATAGTAAATCAGTTATACGCATTCATATATGAGACGAAACATTCAAAGAGTGGGTTAGGATTGCCTTCTATAGTGCACTAGTAGGTGAAAAACATTCCTGATTGTTTGTTTTAATGTGTTTAATTAAATCATTTATTTGAATAATGTTTATTTGCAACGCAGTTATGATAATTGATAAGAGTTGGACAACTATATCCAATCGTAATTCCGATGAATTTTTATATGGTCTTTTCACCTTCCTCGAGCATTGTAAGACATTTGTGCACCCCATCACACAAATGATCCGTTGCCCATGTAAACGTTGTTGTAACTGTGAGAGATTGGTTGACCTCCACACTCTTGAGGTACACTTATCCCAACACGGGTGGGACGAACATTATACCACTTGGAAATATCACGGTGAACCGATTTTTCCGCTTCCTACACCAGTATCACATTCACCTGAACACCTTGACATGAATACGTTCTTAGAAGATATTTCTGTAACTAATGTCGAAACTACACCGACTCAAACTCCTCCGACTCAAACTCCTTCGACTCAAACTCCACCTGATCAAACAACGGGTCCTAATAACGAGCTTGAAGAGTTACTTAGTAGGTCCACCCAAAAGTTGCACACGCTTACCAATTTGACTACATTGGAATTTACAACAGAGATTGCACACATCAAGGTTTTAAATAAAATTAGTGATGTCGGGTTTAACCAGATTCTAGCTTGTCTCCAGAAGTTTTGTACCCGTAGTCAAGGTTTCAATTTCCCATCGTCATACTATGAAATCAAGAAGACATACAGAAAGATCGGGTTAGGATACGAATCGATTCATGCTTGTATAAACGATTGCTTTTTATATTGGGGATCAGAGGATAACAAAAAGAGGGATGATTGTCCAGTCTGCGAAGAGAGTAGATATAAAGACCCCAAGAAAACAAAGGGGAAGTTGGTTGCAAACAAGGTGGTGCGTTACTTTCCGTTAAAACCTAGACTTCAACGCATGTTCAACACAAAACACATAGCAAAGTGGATGACTTGGCATGCTACTGGACAGTCTAAGGATGGCAAGTTGAATCACCCCTGTGATGGTAAAGCATGGAAACATTTTGACTTGATGGTACCTGATTTCTCTAGTGACCCTAGAAACGTTCGATTAGGGTTGGTTGCAGATGGTTTTAATCCTTATGGCATTATGAGTCAAAATTACAGCATGTGGCCGGTCATATTGACAGCATACAACACACCACCGTGGATGTGTATGAAAGAAACTTCTTTAATGTTGACGATGTTAATTCCCGGCCCTAAATCACCTGCAAAAGATATTGATGTTTTCCTGGCGCCTTTGATTAAAGAACTCAAAGATTTATGGAAAGGAGTCAGGACGAAAGACGCTGCTACGGGTACTTATTTCGATATGAAAGCGGCGCTTTTATGGACCATCAATGATTTTCCAGCTCGGGGTAGTCTTTCTGGGTGGGTTGGGCAAGGCTACTACGCATGCCCCACTTGTAACAAGGACACTCCATCGATGGCTATCAAGAACAAAATCGTTTATGTTGGTCATAGAAGATGGTTAAGAACAAATCATTATCTAAGGAGTAAAACTAGGCAATTCCATGGTAAAGCCGAACGGAAGCCTAAACCGGGAAAGTTTACCGAAATGGATATCCAGTTACAAATTAATAGCCTCTTGAGTCGTAAGCCGGGGAAGCATCCAAAAATTAAGAAAAGCAACCCACCTCCTGATAGAAATGTTGAATTGAATTGGACTAAGCGTTCTATCTTTTGGGAGCTTGAGTATTGGCCCTTTCTTCTACTAAAACACAATTTGGATGTCATGCACATCGAAAAGAACGTGCTTGAGGCAATACTGAATATCTTGTTACAAAACGATAAATCCAAAGACACGGCAAAGGCAAGGCAAGACTTGGAAAAATTGGGAGTTCGACCCGAGTTGTGGTTAGTTCCAAAAGGAAACGGGAAGTTTGAGAAGCCTCATCCAAAGTACTCTTTCACCAAAGCTAACAGGGAACTTTTTTGTAAATTCATCAAAGGAGTTAAGCTACCTGATGGGTTTGGATCCAACTTTAAGCAAAAAGTCGCCGTTAATTATTACAATATAACGGGCATGAAATCTCATGACTGTCATATAATGATGCAACGGTTACTTCCTTACGGAGTACAACAATACTTGCCCAAAAACATTGCAGATCCTATAATCCAGCTTTGCTTGTTTTTTAAGCAGCTTTGTTCTAGAATTTTGACGGAGGAGGACATGGTAAAAGCTAAAAACCAATTGATCAGTGTGATGATTAATTTAGAGCAAATCTTTCCTCCTGCTTTTTTTGACATAATGCCTCATTTGGTTGTACATCTACCCGATGAGGCTATTCTAGGTGCCCTCATTCGCTGCAGGTGGATGTATCCATTTGAAAGATACATGAATAAGCTAAAGAATTATGTCCGAAATAAATCAAAGCCCGAAGGTTCTATTGCGGAGGGTTATGTTGCAGAAGAAGCATTAACTTTTTGTTCGCGTTATCTTGCTGAGGATGTCGAGACGAGATTTAACCGTCTTGACAGGAATGACGACGGTTTGCCTGAACAAAAAGATAAATTCCAGGTGTTCCGGTCCGCATGCAAACTGATGGGTAGAGTCAAAGATATTCATATGAGTTTAGATGTTACGCGGGCAGTTGTATGGTATATACTTAACAACAGTCCTGAAATCGAATCAGACATCTTGGCTTACAAAGAGTATGTCTCTTCCTTATCTATATTTTAAAAAATCTTCTTTCGGGATGACTTATCCTAATATCATGAACTTTTGCAGAGAATCGCCTGATAACGTGGAAACGAGGTTTCCCACCTGGTTTAGTCACAAGGTAAATACATTAGATATATTACCCTGGAGTTATTGCTCATATATCTAAATATGTTTGTATCTCTTTCGTAGATTCGTGAAAAAAAACGACAGGCGACTGTAATGAAGAGTTATTCTCTTTGGCATGTGGACATACTAGTGCATGTACATACCCCGCTTGCGTAGTTAACGGTGTGAGGTTTGTGATACATGAACGCGATAAACTTCACACCACTCAATGCAGCGGTGTTTCAATAGCCGGGCTTGATGGAGAGATGTATTATGGTCAACTCGAAGAAATTCTGGAGCTCACTTATATCGGGAACCGCAAGGTTGTGTTGTTTCGATGTAAATGGTTTGACACCATTAACCCCCCAAATTGTACGAAACGCAATAGACGTTCTTACATTGAGCAGGGCATACATCATATTTTGACTAATAAGGAATTTCACAAAAATAACCAATACATTCTTGCGACACAAGTATCACAAGTATTTTACCTTGAAGACCTTGCTAGAAAACCAAAGGGTTGGAAGGTGGTCGAACATGTTTATCATGGCGATGTTGAAGAGTCCGATCAAGATGTTATACATGGTAGCAGTTCATCAAATTTTACGCTGAATGTTGGTTTGACTTGTTTGGAGGATACAAATTTGAGTTTGAATGACGAATCGGCAGAAGTGTCCGCCACACAGGTTAATGAAGACGATGATGATCTAATCAGTAATGAAGATGATGACGTTGCACATACCCTTGATGATGATGATGTTCAAATGTCTGATGATGATGAAGTGAACCCTAATAATGTTGTTGAAGAAGTTTTATCTAGCGATGATTCAGATTGTGATAATTGATCTTAAGTTGTAATTTGAATGCAACAATGATTTAATCTTTAGATGTGTAATTTTTTTTAATGAAATTGTTCTTATATGTTTAAATGTGTAAATTTTTATGAATTTGTGTATTAGCATTAACCGGTCCACGAAATTGTGTGTTCATGTACTTGTTATATTACAGATGGCGTGTGTAGGTGGTAGATCACACGGTGGGGATGGTGGTGGTACTCCACCTAGACGACCTACAAAGTCCGTACCTGGCAATTGTGAAAGTAAGAAATTGTGATTTATTTTTATTTTATGTCAACTCTTATTGTTAATTAAGTGTGTTTGAATTTTCACGAATCAATAACTTCAATAACTAATCTTTGCAGGTGACCCGATACCACATATGGTTACGGTTAATACGAGCCTAAGGAGGAAGCATAGGGCGCATGGAGGACCTTTGCCAGTTACATTTGATATTTATGATCTTAATAGCTTCCATCCGTTAGGCGATAATGCTGCGATGTTGAGCTC
This sequence comes from Glebionis coronaria, assembly GCA_025667525.1. NCBI lineage: Eukaryota > Viridiplantae > Streptophyta > Magnoliopsida > Asterales > Asteraceae > Glebionis > Glebionis coronaria. The sequence goes on from CM046880.1 coordinate 532,773,731, forward strand.
TCTGATGGGGGAAACAGTCCGACCACTTCCACTTGCTTGCGAGTGGGAACAGATACCATTGCACCTCAAAACCCATATCTTTCCTACACTTGAGGTATTAATTGTTTGCGTTACATCTAGTCTTATTAACTGTTTTGGTTGAAAATTGTTTGTTTATTTAAATGCATATGTTTACATGTAGACCTATAACAACCTGACGGGTTGGTTGGATAGTCGTGATACTGTGACTTATGGCGGGGTAACATATGTGGTGGGAGAAAGGATAAAAACTGGAATTAACTGTAAGTTGAGGCTACTTTGGCGCAAAAATAAGAACAAGTTAAAGCGTGACTATTATTCTATCCATGATTCGGCCGAGGAAGTGGCGCTTGTACCGCCCCCATCGAGTTCTACATGGGGCAACAGATCAGCAAGGGAGTGGCTTGATTTGTGCCGGTATTGGTCCGACCCGAGACAGGTGAGGAGAAGTGAAGTTAATGCAGTTAACCGCTCGAAAAACAAAGTTTCTACACATCAAGGGAAAAAATCATTCGCTCAAGGAAGGAACGAATATGTAAGAATCGTTATAGTTTTTGTGATCATTTAAAAGTTTTATATTGTTTATTTGTATCTTGTTATTAATTTTTTTTGGTAAAGATCTTGTTATTAATTTATTTGATATTGTACAGAAAGTCAAGCATGGGTCCCACGAGGACCTTATACAAACTTGGAAGAGGGCACGCACAAACAAGAATGACACTATGTCCAAGGAAAATGCATACAGATATGTAAGTAATTTAATTTATACATGCTTTAATAACATATTTTTATTTGTTTTTAACTTCTTTTTTTCTCTTTCTTTTTCACAGTCGAGAATGATGGCCATAAAAGAAGCGATTTCTTGCGGTGCTGAGCAGTACAAAAGTGATCAAGAAATAATTGATCTAGTAAATCCGAGCCGAAACACTCAAAATATCGTCGGCAGGGGCAGGAAGTTTCCGGGTGGTGGTACCTCATATGGATGCGGGAGTAGTTCTTATAGTGAGGGAGTGACTCGAGAACAACTCTCGGAGGTACTTAGGATTCATGAGCAAAAAAAAGAGCTGTTGAGGAAGCAAACCGAGGAGGCGCAACAACGGGCTAATTTGGCCCATATGTATGCTAGTGTGGCGCAACAAAATACTGAGGTAAACAACGCCCGCCTAAGTCATTTGATTTCTCATTATACTTCACATGTGGGTCGAGGGTATACCGGACCTAATAACCCTTTTATACCGCCACCCCAATTCGCTTATATGCCTGGCATGTCTCAGATCCCTGGTATGCCTCAGTTCCCTGGTATGTCTCAGGTCCCTGTTATGCCCCAGTTCCGTGGTATTCCTCCCCCTCCCGGATTTCCATATAATGCTCCACTCAACCCACTCCAACCTCCAATTACCCAAAATAACAGTTTCAACAACTGTAATCGACCTGTTGTCAACACCACTGGCCCCTCGAGTTCTAACTCTCGGGAAAGTCCCAACTATACCGTCAACCTAAATCCTCATCAAAATGATACTCGGACCGTCGACGAGTTGGCTCGAGATCTTGAGAATGCCAACAACATGTCCGATAATGAGCTAATTAACTCGGATGCTGATGAGGGGGATGATTCGGGTGATAATGATCAGGCCGGCGGGGACTATTCAGATTAGGAGTTGTTGTTGGTTTTAGACTTTTTATTTTGTGTAATAACTTAAGACTTGTTAAATTGTGAAACATGGATTTATTGTGATGTGTAATAATTTTAGACTTGTTACATTTGTGAAATAAGGATTTGGTGAAATGTATTCTAACGTTTTGGCTATTTAACGTATTGTAAATTATTAGTATTGTACTGTTTAGTGATTTGTAATATTGTGGATTTGTTGAAATAAAGATTTTTTTCCGGAAAAAATGCCGGAAAAAATCTGGAAAAAACCTGCAAAATGCAGTTTTTTTTTGCCCAGAAACCATTTAGGGTCGAAATTTCGACCCTAACCATATAGGTAGGGTCGAAATTTCGACCTTAAATTATAGCTAGGGTCGAAATTTTCGACCCTAAGCCTTAGGGTCGAAAATTTCGACCCTAGGTTTCGACCCTAAATCCATCCTGCACGCATGATTTCTGGAAAAAAAAATAATATAAAATGTTTAGGGTCGAAATTTTCGACCCTAATTTATTAAATTAAAAAAAAATGTTTTCACAAACTTTTTAAAATTTACACGTGGATATTAATTAGGGTCGAAAATTTCGACCCTAAATTTGAACCTTATTTCGACCCTAATTTAATAAAAAAAAAAAAATTCACAATGATTTTTAAATTACACGTGGATATTATTTAGGGTCGAAAATTTCGACCCTAAATTACAAAGGCTTTCGACCCTAAATTTTGGTCAAAATGTTTGCTGAAAAGTGGTGGGCCCCACTTTTTCGACCCTAAATTACAAAGGGTATTTCGACCCTAGTTTTTTAGGGTCAAAAAGTTAGGGTCGAGCCCTTAGGGTCGAATATTTCGACCCTAAATATTAGGGTCGAAATCCCTTTGTATTTAGGGTCGAAATTTTCGACCCTAAACCCACATTTTGTTGTAGTGTATGAAGGCAATTTCTTTTCTATATTTGACATGAATGACAACAAAACATTTTTATATATTAATAAAATTACATGTGATTCAAACAATATCACATGTAATTAAGAAGACAAATTATTTTTTATATTTTACATGAATGACATCAAAACATTTTTATATATTAATAGAATTACATGTGATTCATCTAAAGTGGGTTTGATAGAAGAAATTAAGGTTCTAAAATGCTTGAATCACATGTAATTCAAACAAAATTACATGTGATTCAAACAAAATCACATGTAACTAGTAATTCTAGATGGAGCCATATAATTTATTCAAAAGAACATATTACTTGATACACTTTGATAAATAAATATGTAGTAATGAATAACATTACAACATGTCTTGATACATGTACTTGAGTATTACCATAAGCAACTACTACTTGTGTTATTTTACAACAAACAATATAAATCTGCACATCAATAAATTAACAAAACGGGACTTGTGATATGCATATTCATTCAACGTCCTTTTCAACATCAATAACAACTCTAGATGAAGCTTCCCTGCAGAAACCACGAGTTAGAAAATCGATACCTCACATAAAGTTCATATTATTATTAATAAGATAAACACTAGCAAATGAGCAGCAAGTCTACAACAAATAACTTGAGCACAACAATTTGATACTTTAATTATCCTTCAATGTTCATATCGCAACTGAGATTTAAACTTATAAACCCAAAATTTTTAGCCTCAACATACGACTTACTTCCAAAGCAATTTAAACTATAGGGATGTTCAAATTAGCTAAATGGGGTTATCAGACTATAATAACCAGAAAAACTAATAAGCTCTCTTTATCGAGCTTCTGAGCATATAACTTTGAGCTTGTCAACCTTATAAGGGATAAACTCATAAATAAGAAACCCAATTAAAATAAGCAGATTATAAAAAAAGAAACCATAAATAAGCAACAATAAGAAAAAGTAAGTGGAGCTCTATACTATAATCCTCATTTCGTGACGACTATTCCAGAAACCGGCAAAGAAAACGATTCCGGCAAATGATGAACATTCGATTGTCTTATTTCATCATGTATAGATCCATAATATATTATCAATTTGGTCAATTTTAAAGGATAATGAATTAGAGTTTTGTTAGATTCAATTTAGAGGAAAGGGGTGAGTGTGTGTATGACGACGACCTATGGTGGTTGGTGACGGTGGTTGGGTGCGACGATGTTGGTTGGGATTTGATTTGAGTGTGTGTGTGTGAGAGAGAGTTTGTACCAAATAGGTTGATAAAGATGAGATTGAATAAAGATCTGAACCGTACAATTCGTTTGAAAATTAATGACCGAGATCCATTCTTTTCTACTTTTTTGGATACATGTTCCTTAGGGAACTTTTCTCGCACGAAAGAAGCTTCTCTTAATCACAACTTGCAATATTTCGAAGATACAAAACTAATTTATTTTTTTGATAATATTGGTTTTTATTACATAATTATTAACATAACAATGAATATAATATGTATGTATATGTAGTTTGGGGCGGGGCGGAGCACGATGTTGTGCCTTTCCTCGCCTCAACCCCGATAAAAATTATCGTTAATATCCATAAACCTGCCCGGTCACCCGATAAACTTGCCCCGCCTCATCCCAAAAATATCGGGTTTCTGTGGGATTTGTTTTTTTTTCCATCCCTATAACTGATTATCGAAAAGTAATTTCTTTAGGGGTTTACGGTAAATTTTAATCCAAGCATACGAGCTACCACCATGGCTAAAACTGCTCCTTTCGGACGTACCAAAATGGCCGCAAGAAAACACTCACACCCCCTCCGCACGAATTAACCACCACAAATGTTATCACCATCTCAAGCAAGTCTTCCACATTGTTGTTGAGGTAATAATGCTAGAAACTTGAACAAGTTCAACTGCAACATATGTCTATAGGTGAACAATAATGTTAAGCCATGTTAAACTAGTAAATCCCAAAATAACTTTTAGGCAAAAAAATATTGGTTTGGAAGATGCAAATACACAGATGAAAACTAATGACAGCTCATTTGGTTACTTCTTCATGCCATTAAAATTCCAAAGAGTTTATTAGAAGATATCATATCAGAGAACTACAACTTACAGACTTACTAGAAAATGTATCATAAACGCAAATGTTATGATACTCGTTACAGAAAGAACCGCAGACTATGTTCATGACTCAAGAAGATAACACACCATAACATAGTTTATTACAAAAAGGTAAAACACACAATCCTCGCTCTCAAGAGGTTAAAGTGTGAATCTAATGCTAGTAGTAGTATGCTACTCTCTCGTCATTTTAAGTTTCAAAATTACAAACACGTGATTTCGCTATGTCCAGTAAGTATTATACTGATGGTTCACTCCTTGCTCCCATTGATGCCCATACAGGTCTGGAACACCTTGCCAAGAGCTAGGTTCTTGGATTCCAATTACAGAGTTGACCCGCAATTGGTCAAGGTCTGATATTGCATTGTTTCCATACCCCGTTGACTGAATTTCATCATGTAGCGCTTTTGTTTGTGATTGTTGCAACGGGATCCATGACTCTTGCGCATAGCACGGTGGGACGTGATCTTGTAATCCGTACGTAATTGCAGAAATCCCTTGAAAATGACTATGCACTCTTTCTTCGTTTTCATTTATATGTCTTCTTGTTCTTTCATCTGAATATGGGAACCTCATAACTATCATGAAAAAATACACGATCAATCATACTATTTTATGTCAGATTTAATATGTGCAAGTCAGATATAATACTTCAAAAATAAAATGTGATGTTTTTTTAAATACTGTAATGAATATAATGTTTGAACTTTTCTAATTTAGCTGTTTTTCCTGTTTGACCCATTCACCCTTTCCAGTATAGTACTATCATTTTTTTTATTTACCAGTGTGACCCGTTGAAGTTAATGGGTTAAAAAGTGACACCTAGAAAACAAGAAATGTTAAAGGTACCTGACATTGGAGAGTTGGGATCATGATCATCAAAGGTTCGTTGATGATTAACATACGTGTTGGAGAAATTTAAGCCATGATTCGGGTCATAGCTAAAATACGGGTAGTTGTTAACCGGAAAAGGCTGTTGGCTTAAACTAAATAGCCGGCTGTCACACTGAAGAAGCTTCTCATATTGCCTATCAAGGATTCCTGGAGGAAATACGATCACGTGTCGCCTGGAAAAACCAACATGAAATCACATATATCAGAACCCAAACAACTGAAACAAGTGAACATATTAATCAAAGGTGACCTTAAAAAAATGATTTTAAAGGTGTCAAACTAATCAAGGAAAAGGATTTTGAAAGTCGTCCAAAGTATATCTAATGTTTATGTAACCATGATATCCGTTAATTATATGCAAAAGTGAAAAAATACTAGTATTAGGTACCTGCAGATGGATGCTTGGCCTCCGGTGAAATCAGAAGTTTGTTTCCATTGTGTATGTTTTCTTGGTTGAGGATTAGTCTCCCGTCCGAATTGTGGTTGTTGGTTCAACTGAACAAAAACGCTAATGTCAAGAACATAGTACTCACCAAGGGAAGGAATAGAAACAGTTATAGAAAGAAATAGCACCTCAATTTCTAGTTGTCCATGTTCGCCTTCGTGTGTGAAAGCTCTAATGGCAGAGATCTCAGACCATTGTACTTCGATCTTATTCTTCAAAGGTCCATCCAGAAATTCCCAAACAAGTTTCTTCTTAGCATAATAGACCTTGGCTACTAAATCGCCTTCATTTTTTGAAACCCTCTGCGCATTGGTTCAAACTTCAGTCAGCAAATAAAATTTCACCTTTTAACATTATCTACAATTGGAATATTGTTCTTTTTATCCTACTTTATGTAACACGTCAACTAATGAACTTTTTAGGAAGTGAAAGCATGACACTTGACATGCTTTTATAGTTTATACATCTTAATCAAATACTAGAAACGAAAAGGCGAAAAGCAAAACAAACCTTCCAAGAGCCTATTTGCAAAACAAGAGCATGGAAATTGGAGGCCTTTAACTTCTCACGAGTTGGCTGAGACTCAACCTTCTTTTGTTCCCTTTCTTGAGATAACCTCATTTCTACAAGGTTTAGTAAAGAGTTTGACTTTCTTAAAGTCAACCCAAGTGGACTATCTCCCTGCACAATATTTGAAAAGTTACACAAGTATGTTAGTAACATTATTAGTTTTGTAGATACAGAAGTTTTTCAAAACAGTTAGCTCTTAAAGTTAAAGCTGCTCGAACGACGAACTGGCTTGAGCTCCAAACAAACTTTACAGCTAGTTTTACCAAACATACACAATGTAATCGATATGAATATATAACATACCTAATTCTAAAACCGTTATTATAAGCCTTCCTTAGAAGGATGGCTTAGGCTTACGCGAATAATAAAAGTTCCTTCGATTTCTTTAGTTATATAAAATAGAATCCGACATGATTTCATGTATTTTAGCAACAATAAAATTTAGAAAAAGAGATGTGTAGAAAGAAAAAAAACCTGTGCATGGAGATGGAGATTGAGATTGTTCGAGGAGCTTTGGTCGAAACCTGAAACGAAACCTCCGTTATAGCCGCTTCCTCCATATGTTGCCATAGATTCACCACGGTGATCAAAACCGCCATTGTCTTCCCAGTTAGTATAGAAACTTTGAATATCATCACCCCTCATTAGTGCTGAATTAGATAAGAAAACAAAACTTAGTACAAAATACTAGGTTAATAATGGTGACTTGGATTCTGTTGTAGAAGAATAGAATAAGAAGTGAATAAGGATATTTGGGGGAGAAAGAGAGTGGAAATGGAGGGGGATTTAAAAGGATTGTGGGAGGGAGTTTGTGGGTCAATTTCACATTCTCCTTTTGACTAGTCACCACACTAATGAGTCACTAATTAAAGATTAGTCATGACCTTGTTAATGGTTAATTGTAAAAAGGAAAATGACGTCTGATTAGTAATGGACTAATGGTTACTTTTATAAATATTGTTGATGGTCAAGATAAATATGATTTACTTGTGTGTGCTCATCTGAAAATTTGTTATGCAGCACAATTTCAGTATTTATTTTCTAATAATTATCATGATAATAATTTATTTTTTTTCATTTATTTTTTAAAACGACAATTTTTTTTAAAACTTGCACTACCTATCATGGTCATAGTGATAGACATTACCACAAGTTTGCTTAAGTTTTAAAACCTTTTGCAATTTGTGTACGGTGGCGTTATGCCTGGCGCTGCCCTATAGCGCGAGATTTTCAACAACGCACCACACCAGCACTTATGTTGTGGTGTGTCGCGCTGTAGTTTTCAGTCAACGTTTACTCGCGTTTTCGCTTTTTTATTGTTATATTTTTGAAAATGTCTAGCGTTAATAATCATTGACAATTTTGAAAAAACACATTTTTTAACAAAATTTAACTAATTAAAACTCTATAAAACCATTTGCAATTTTGGTACAGTGGCGTTACACCTGGCGCGCTGCCCTATAGCGCGAGATTTTTGACAGCACACCACACCGGCACTTATGTTGTGGTGTGTCGCGTTGTAATTCCCAGTCAACGTTTACTCGCGTTTTCGTTTTTTTTATTGTTATTTTTTTGAAAATGTCTAGCATTAATAATCGTTGGCAATTTTGAAAAAACACACTTTTTCTAAAAATTTAACCGATTAAAACTCATTAACACCCCCCTCCCCCGCCTTATATCATCCCATTTTTATATATCACTTTCCATATGAACCCAAGCACCCCCAACACCTACGATTAGGGGTGTAGAAAAAGTTGACCCGAACCAGAATAAGCCTATTCGGGTCGGGTCACTCGGGTCCAAAAACGTATTCAGATCAATTCAGGTTGACCTGAATTGACCTGAGTTTTAGATAGGGTCGGGTTCAGGTCTATTTTTTTAGCCTTAACCCGAATTGACACGTTCCTACTTGACCAGAACCCAACCAACCCGAGTTGACCCGACTCGAATAACACTTTTTACATTGTGTTAATATTTAAATAAACCACTTTTTAGACATTTTCCTTATACTCAGGCTGACTCGACCCGAACTGACCCGACCCGAACTGACCTGAACCCGAGTGACGCGAGTTTTTATTAAGCTCGGGTTGAGATTAAAAAAATCATACATATACCCGAGCTTAATTAGAACTCGGGTCAGTCGGGTTAATTAAGCTCGGGTTTAGGTATGATTTTTTTTAATCTCAACCCAAGTTGACCCGACCTGAGTTAACCCGACCTGAGTTGACCCGACACTGACCGGGTTAACCCGAATTACACACTTACCTACGATCTTCACGATATATATTTTCAAGACGATAGAGGGGGGCGGAGTGGCCCCACGTGCCTCTTACTATTAATTTGTAGTGTAAAATTTTTAAATTTTCTTTTTATTATTTTTGTAATTTGCTTCCTAATTTTTCTTCTTCTTTGTACTCTTCTTATTGTTGCAATTTTAAAATATAAGATTAAGACGAAATGTTCGTTTGGTTTGAAGCTGCGAATAGAGTTGAAGTCACGGTGGAGGTTATTGGAAAAATGACTTAAACTCTTAAGGGGTGTTTGGAATTTGGTATTCGGATATTTGAATTTGAAGATCAAGATTTGTTTGCTTTGAAGTTCGTATGAAGTTGAACTCACGGTGGAGATTGTTGGAAAACGAGTTAAATTTTAGGGTTTGTTTAGTAAATTTGTCTAGCTTTTCCAACAAGTTTGTTTTAGCCTATAAATAGGGATTAATTGTTTTAGTTTTCTGTGTAGCTTTCTTTTTTTCTTCATAGCGAATCAACGAGGCTCCGATACCACTTGTTGGATAATTCAAACGAACAAAGTCGAACAAATTAAGCGGAAGCTTTTATTCAAATATCAAAGTTACAATTTTTTTATTTTTTTTTTAGTCTAATACGAGGAGTTCTCACCGCCCTTAGGACGAGTAGACTAATCTCCCACGGTATCAAAGTTACAATTTGAAAGGTAAAAAAAAACTAAAACAATTAATCCTTATTTATAGGCTAAAACAAACTTGTTGAAAAAGCTAAATAAATTACTAAACAAACCTTAAAGTCTAACTTATTTTTCAACAGTAACATAGTTTTTAATGGAAGTATGCTTTTAGATCATAACTTTCTGATTCCGCTTTTGCTTCATAGTCGTAGAGGTTTTCTTTTTCAAATGCACAATATTTTTGTTTCAAAATCGAATTCTAAACTTGATTGTCATACATGATCCAAACCTAAGTGCTGATGATACTTAGAAAGTATGATGAATGTTCATGTCTATGTACATGCTAACGAATTTACTTCTGAAAAAGAAGTTTGTTCTTATAATTATACTTCAAATATATATACGATAGTAAGTCAACTGAAACACAAGAAAACAATATGATATAACTGTAACTACTAACAAAGACATATATTAGAGCTGATATATATTTATTTATGAAAGCATATCACGAAATAGATTATATGTATACAAAAATAGTACATAAGTAGTTGATACAAGATAAAGAAATTTCCTGATTAAAGTAAAAGGATATAAAAGGAGAAAGAGATGTGGGACACAAAATCTAATAATTAATGAGGAGGAGTGGAGGAGGCGGCTGCCAATGGCCTCCAAACACGTGCAAAACTCTCAAAGTTAGTTTGCAATCGCAATGAGTGTTTTTATGATTATCTTTTCTAGATTTCAACACACTACCGGTATACTTGAGGTAGATAACGGCATGCAAAACAGTATTTGCAACTTTCTAAGTGGATGATAGAAAACAAACATAAAATTATTCTATTTTAAGTTAAAAGCTTTTATTATTGATTTGGAAAAGAAAATTGGCATGTAATAAATCTATCATTGTTAGAGCGAGCGGTAAATTTGTGTTTTAGCTAAAAAGTAATGTTATATTTAAAAAGTGTTGGTCACGAGTCGAAGGTTATGACACGAGAATGAATATAAGATTATTTTTTTGTCTTTTTTGTATGAAGTGATAAGTCATGAAACAAATAGTGTCAAATGACTAAAAAGTGATATCATGGATCCACACATACTACACTTTAATAATTAAAAACAATAATAACGCGACCATTGCTCGGTCGGTGACTACGATGCCACAATCTTGGCATCATGATGGGAATGATGCGTCATAACCTTTTTGTGTTGGTCAGCCATGGCACCATCGTTCCGTAAGCTCTTAGAGCATCCACAATAGAAAAATCTAACAAAAAGTTTTTACTATTTCATAAAGTCTTTTTAAATGGTTTTTACCCTTGGCTTACAAGCTTTTTGCAAAAGTTTTTTTTTAAAAATTTGATAAACACCAAGTCTTTTGTAAAACTTTAATCAAATATATGGCATTAATGACATTAAATGTTGAAGCATTAACGAGTTAGATTCAGTCGGTAGATCAAGTGGTAGCACAACCCCCCCCCCCCCCCCCCCCCCCCCCTCATCTCTCTCTCGGGCTACAAGGAAACCATAAAACACATCACTCGTTTTGGAAAATGATTGGCCGGGTATGCGATCGAATGAATTGGGAGAAAAACCTACTCGTTGGCTAGTTTTGCTTGGTAAGAGTGTTTCCACAATTTCTTATTTTATAATTACCACTTTTTATTTTTATTTTTTTATAGCGTATCCTCAATGAGTATTTTCTCCGACTAAAAAATGTCTCACAAAACTTCTAGTAAACTAAAAAGTATTCTGGTTGGGCAAAAGTAGTAGGCTACTTTGAGAAGGGAGTTGGGGAATCTAAAATAGGATACAATTCCCTCAATTGCAAATGGAAAATAGGCTTCGTCATAAACTAAAATCACGACGCCAGAAAACGTTTTAGCAACAACCAACATCAAGTTTCTTTCAACTAGCCACTCACCACTAATAAATTTCAATCCCCTAGTATCGCATGCCAAACACAACATCAACAATCTATGTATGTAGATAATCCGTTTTCTCCTTCATATAATCAATAACAACAAAATCAAATGTACCAACAACAATCTCAAATGGATCGTACGCAAATGTCATCACCATCGTACCAATCTCAAACTTCCCAGCACTTTTCTCCGATTACCATTTTGATCTTGATGATGAATCCAATCCATTATCTAATTATTCTCTAGGGTCAATGTTTGGGTGGCCTGTCTGTACCCGTTCAAGACGACTCTCTCCTCGAAGAGGTGACGCCCGTAAAAAAGAACGGAAAGACATTAATGATCCAAAAATACAAATAAACAATGCAATAAACAACAATGCAATGAACCATGGAGCGTTAAGGAAGAGCTAGCCTTGTGTAAAGCTTAGATAAATACAACCGAAAATAACAATTAAGAAAATGCTAAAAACTATTTTGGTTGGACGAAAGTAGTAGGCTACTTTGAGAAGGGAATTGGGGAATCTAAAATGGGATACAATTCCCTCAATTGCAAATGGAAAATAGGCTTCGTCATAAAGTTAGTCACTTTTGTGTGATTCACGATAATGTAAAATAGAGACACCAGAGTGGTGCAAATGACGAACCAATCTTCGATTAAGCGTGTTTTTGAGTATCCTGTTATTTATAATCCGACATTCACGCTAATCAAACCGTGGAAAATTTGGAAGGACCCCAGCAAATGGAAACGGTAGAATTGCGAGTTCGGACTCAACACAAGGTGGTTTTAATCTGAAGGACTTAACGACTGATTCATATGATGTAGAGGTTCAGAAATTTCAACCAACGAGTCGGGACAAGGCTAAGAAGAAAGTGGCATCCTCCTTCGTTCAAAATCTTCATAAGCTATTGCACCTACTCATGTTAATAGATGGTCGATAAATGAAAAAATATCGCATCGCGTATATTTTTCCACAACAGGGAATATGATTCTTATTTGCAGTTGAAGCAACGACAACTGGAATGGAAAGAGTTAATGCATCTGAGACAAATGGAATTAGACAAATAAAGGCTTACACAACAGAAAGATAGATTTGAGTTACAACGTTAAATGTTTGAATTTAAACAATAAGCAAAAATGAAGGAATATATCATGTTCTATAATGAACATGATGACCTTTTGGCTGAGAGACAACGGGAAATGGTGTTGAAGTTCAAGCAAAAAATAATGGAGAAATATAATTTAGACTATTAGTTTTATTTTTAAAATTTAGTTTAAATATTTTTTAATTTTATCTAAATTATTAATGTAATATTTTTTAATTATTGGTGAAATTTTAATCTATATTAAAATATAATTGTGGTTAACATGATGACATTTAGCCTTCTTTTTTTAAATCATTTATTGCCTATTTTTTCTGCAAACTTTTGTAGGCGCGTAAAGATTTTTGTTTGTTTTTTTGTAAAGAGTTAATATACACAAAAGTTACTAAAGTTTACTAAAAAATTCGATTTCGTTACTAAAGTTCAAAACGTTACAGATAGGTTACTCAAGTATACGAGTTTATTTTATGGGTTATTGAATGTTTAAATAAGTTATCCTCAGGTTACTCATAAGGTGGGCTACCGGAAGATTTACCGGTTCCCTTGTCCACGTCATCACTAAAGTTTAAAATATTACAAACAAGTTACTATAGTTCACGAATTTATTAAATAGGTTATTAAACCATAGAAAAAGTTACACTCGATAAATAATTATACATATATATTTATTTCATCCTTTTTCCGTGTTTTTGTCCGTTTTTTGTACATTTTCTATTTCTTTATACATATTTCTTCATTGTATTGTGTTAACCGAACTTTGTATTTCTTTATTAAAACATTATGTATATTTACCCATTTTATTTACATTATCTTATGCATTAAAAATAGTTAACAGTAGATATTTTTATCTATTAGTTTTATGTTTTTTTGTTTTATTATAGTGTGTGTATGATGTGTTTTTATTTTTAATATAATGCAAAGTTATTTAAAATTCCTTTAAACATTTTCATATGTCTTTTTATATTTTCTATAACTTTTATTCATTTTGTATGTTTCGTATGTTTTGTATGTTTTCTATGTATAAAAATGTAAAACAAAAATGTTCAAAATGTTCAAAAAAACATTCAAACACGTAAATAAGCGTATCAGGTTTGAAAACGTAAAATTCCTTTCTAAAGAATAAAAAAATAACTTGAGTAACCTATCTGTAACGTTTTAAACTTTAGTAACTTAATCGAACTTTTTAGCAAACTTTAATAACATTGCTGTCTATTAACCCTGCCACGTAGATGGTTTACCGGTATCAATAGGTTAATACATACGTAGTAACCTGTGTAGCCGGTAAACCAAACTTTGGTAACCTATCTGTAACGTTTAAAACTTTAATAACGAAATTGAATTTTTTGGCAAACTTTAGTAACTTTTGTGTATATTAACCCTTTTGTAAATATAAGTGCTAAAAAACACTTATCACATCTTCAACTTTAAAACCATAAATTTTCATTTTCTTCCCACTTTTTCAACACTCACTTCCCACCACCACCACTCTTAATATTCGTTTACATTTTTTATGTTTTTATAGTTTTTATACTGAATTTCATTTCATATTTTTGCATGCTTTTATACGTTTTCTTATGTCTGCGTTTTTCTGGGTTTTTTTTTTACATTTTCTCATTTTGCATGTTTTCGTGCGTTTTACTACGCTTCCGTTCGTTTTGGTCTTGTTTTTTTAAGTGTTCATACGTTTTTGTCATTTTTCATATGGTTTTGTCCGTTCTTTACATGTATGTCCGGTTTCATATGTTTTCTTACATTTTCATCGATTTTTATACTTTTTCGGCTATTTTCTTACATTTTCGCATGTTTTCGTTTGTTTCGTACATTTTTTTTACGTTTTATACGTTTTCGTACATTTGTGTTCATTTTCTACGTGTTTGTACATTTTTATACGTTTTTAACGTTATTATGTGTTTTCATCGCTAAAAAAAACGTACGAAAATGTAAACATCAGACAAAAATGATGTTGATATGACAAACATAAGCGCAATTACTACTAATTGTAGCAAACGGTGTATACTTTTATTCAAGAAATCGAATTACAATAATAAAGTTAACAAAAGCTTAAGAGATAGAAAATAAATAACAGTAATGAAAACAGTAAACACAAAGACGAGACACATGTTTAACACGCTTCCCTTAAAACAGATTTGTCGTCTGTTTCTCAGGGTACAACGTCCAAAGTTGTTGTACAGCCGGAGTTGACACACTTGCCTAGAGGATCACAGAATGGATCGAGTGTTTCTTAAAACCGATTTGTATATCTTTTTATTACACAAAATATTCTGTAAATATAAAAATGAGACCGTGTTCGCACGTCGCTCAAGTTCAGTAGCTTTGAACCTGTTTTTGGCCTAGAAATCTCACTTTTAACACCAAAACCCACAAATTATTTTGACGGTAGAAAGCATGAGATCCTTATAAACATGAATCCTTTTCATGTTTTGGGCGATGTGGGATAATTTCTTTTTCTCCAACTTTGTGTTTCACGTGCCTCACTTTGAGACACGATATCTCATTCATACTAACTTCATTTTGGACATATTCTAGCTCGTTGCGAAGCTCTCTTCGAAAAGAACGTAAAACTATTAATTATTACGAATATATATGTAACATATACATAAATTAAATTATGTTCAAACTTTGAAAAAAAAAACATTTTGCAAATTCAATTTTTCCAACACTAGTCTAATGATCTCTTGGCTTCGTTAAAACTATGTATGTTTGAATGTTTTCGAGTTTTAGTAATAAGGATTTTAGATGAAGTAATTTCCAAAGAATAGTTTACATAAACCACATGCTATGCAATGTTGCGTTGGTTGTACTTTTTGATATGCAAATGAAACTTGTAGTATGTACAAATCATCATAAAATTCTGACATAAATGTATGTACCACAATGAATCTTGTAACTGTAGTTACCCCACGCTTTCATTTCCAACAAATCATTTGTATGCATAATGTGGACGGATAAGAAAATGACATTATATCTCATTTCTCTTTTATTCTTTGATAATATATCCATTTTGCCAATGATAATTTTTATACTAACGTAGAGAATATCCCAACAAATGCGGGAATGCACCCTACTATAAATTCAAATGAGTTTTTCTAACATGTGCCCTCAAGCACATGTTAAGAGGGCATCACTCAAATTGACTCTCATTTTAGGTGCTACGTCGTTAAAAATTATTCACTCACTCACTCACATAAAAAAAAGTGGGGAGTCATCACTTTAACTGATGGGTGAATGTAGGACCCTTTTTTCTTATTTCTCACATTTTCAAATTAAACTAATTCATTTCATAAATAAAAATAAATTCATTTCATTAGAAAAAAATCATTTTTTTCCTTTTTAATTTATATAACTAATTTATATTATATTTAATTTTTTATTAAAAATATAAATTATAATAAAAAAATTAAAATAAAACCCCTCTTCCCAAACCCTTTCTTCTTCCCCCATTCTTCCACACACAACAGACACACGCACACACAATACACATACATAATTAATTTCAATGAAAAAAATAGAAAAAAAAAAGAAAATAAGTGAAAGACGAAACCATGCGACGTGGGTTTACCCACGCCCCACCCCGCGTCGCTGTTTTTGTCTTTCTCCGGAGTCATCACATCATTCGCGCCGTGGGTTTGAACCCCCACGACACGATGACTCCCAGGGCTCTAAGCCATATTTATTAAACACTAAGCTTCCTTTTATATCCAAAAATACATTTAATTCATATTAGATATACTCAAAATTCACCATAAATAAATATCAATTTGCATTTAATAAGTTCATACTTTACATGTATATAAACTTAAACATGTACACAAGGGCACATGTTAGAAATTTTCAATTCGAATTCGACTCCGTAAGAACATCCACTATGGTCCAAGAATATGTCTAAAAAATTTGAAATTTTTTATGTTTTATATTAATAACAGTGGAGTTTCATTTTAATCCCGTGTGTCATAAGAAGGTCCTAAATCTTAGACCTCTTTACAATTTAATGCATGTGTTGTATAAAACAATTATAAAATTTTAAGAGATTTATACCATAGTAGAAATATATTTATTAATTCATAAAGTTTAAAACTTGTTAATAATGTTTTACTATAGTGGATGCCTTAACTAATTAATTTTACACAAGACACAAGAATATGAATGCGAACACGCTGTTTAACAAAAAAATACAATTTTATTTCGTACTTTTGTACTGATTTAGCTTTATTTAATTTTTTAAAATCGATATTCACTAAAAAAAAATTGCAATTAGTCATACATATATAACAAACATGATATAATTTATGAAATTATTTCATGCATTCATATTATATGAAGGAAAATTTGACTTTTTTTAAAGCTAAATATTGTCTTGATATGTTGTTTAAGTTCATTTGGTCCATTTTGAACCGTGTGACATCTATATTTGAAATAAGGTTGTTTTTGCTATTTATAAAATTGTAATTATCATAATTTAAAGTTTAAAATTATATTAAATAATTATTTCGATACAAATAATATATTATAAGTTCAAAAATAATATGCAATTATATAATATATCATATTATCTTATAGAAGAGATTATACATTCTTTTTTCATTTAATGTCAAATAATGAAGTAATACAATATAATGTACAATATATTAATGCAGATAAGAAAATCAGATTTAAGTAATACAAGATTTTAATACATATATACATGCAACCTCTCTCTACTTTAGCCTCACTACTGTCACATCACCACACACTTTGCTTTCCATTTTGACTCCACCGCTATTTTTCTTTTTTTTACACAAATTTAAATTCATTTCATTTAAATAAAAATTACAAATACTCGAATAAAAATACAAATACGGAAATAAAAATACGATACAAAAAAATACGAAATTAAAAACGATGGAAAATTAATTTTACTTGGTATATTTGGCCATTATTTCCGCTTGTTGTTGGAGAACAAACGACCTCTTCGGTTCCGGCATTACATCAACATCAACCTTGAGAAACTCGAACTCTAACAGCTGGAACTGATCCTCTCTTCCTTAGCCCTTTTAACGTCGTACGTGGATTTACCGATCATAAATTTTTGATGCATTGCATCGTTTAGCATGTCCATCACATACCCCCGATGATCCTCCATCGGTGCTCTCAATTGTTTCAGATTTTTTCTTCTTGGCGGGTCGAGCTTTTCCCGCGGGTCGTGGACGAGCATCGGGATCGAAAACTTCCATGTGATCATCCACATCAACGCCTACCGCCATAACCCATTTTGGGTGTTGTCTGAGGATCTTCCACTCGTGAACGTAAGCAAACTGTATCCCGTTATACGCGAAACAATATTCGTCCTTCGTAACTTCCAAAACATCATCCTCGTTCATACTACTCGTACGATTTACTCTTTAGTAAATTCATTGAAACTTTTGAGAATCGGGATGCATCTGACTTTATTTCCTCGTAATCATGTTCTTTGTACAACGCTTACAGGTTGTAGCCGCGTTGAATTCTCTAAGAATTTTCCCCCAAAAACAATCATGGTTTTGATCCTTTCCAATTTTGGTGTACTCCGACACACCAACCCAACAATTGGCCAATAGTATCTCTTCATCACGATTCCAACGTGCGGGAGCCTGAGACGGAGCTTCCACAAATTCTACGTCATTATCGTCATCTGTAGAAAAATCAATGGCTTTTTATTTTCTTGTTGGTCTTTTTTTGTTTCAACGTGCTTCTTTGGATGGTGGTTGTAACGCCAGAAATTTGAATTGTGTTTCGGGCACTTGTTGTTGACTTTGGAAATCTGCTCGTCATATTTTATTTCTCTTTTTCCTTGCAATCATATGTACAAACCACTTTTAGGTTGATCTTCACATTCAAATGTTCAAAAGAAGTCTTGTTAATTGTCACTTAATTAAGTTTAAAAAATAAAGTTACACATGTTACATATACGCCACAAGTAATAGTATCTTTATATCATGAGACATCTTTTAAATGAAAACTATCGTCATTAATAAATTATTGCTAAAAGACGAATAACCGTATAACATTTACCCGCAAGAAAATTTAATCACGAGATATCCATCGATGCATCGTGCGAATACCCTACTAGTATGAAATTAAATAGTTTAAGATGTTTAAGTTGGATGTATGTACAATTTTTGAGCATTTGAAATGATATTTATGCAAGTATTATCTATGTCTTTAAATAAATGTCCATTGTTGACTTTCGAAATCATTCTTGTTCAACTTTTACTTTATTTTTTTTTGTAACCGAGATTTCCGACTCGTTGGCCGACTAATCCACGGGGTTTGAGCCTACCGCCACACAGACTCAAACCAGGTAAGCCCTCCTTTTTCAAGAGGTTGGCGTGACCACTTCAAGGTTGTTTGCACCTAGTGAGAATTGAACTTGAGATCTCACACAATTTAAAATATTTTGTTTGTGTTATATAATACTTGATGCAAAATATATAAATAGATTGAGTTTTAAATGTATTTTCATTAGTATAATTTTTATCAAATATAATATAACACATACAATATAATTTAAGGTTAAAATTGAAACAAAATAACTACGAAAGTTAATAATGGACATTTATTTAAAGATTTACGTTTTTAAGTTTTGAATAAAAACATGTGCTATTTTTCCTATAAACGTAATCAGATTAATATCTAAACTTTGGGTGTGCTAAACTTATAATCAATTTTTTTTAAAAATTTAATGTATCTTATTGGAAGCTTTCTTTGTTTAGCATGGACTAATAAAGCTGAAATCTGATGACCTTATCACTTTTGGTGGATACGATGGGCACACCAAATATTCGGGTAGTTAGGCAAGGAAAAAGCTATTAAGTCATCATATGTTTAATTTACAGGTAACTTGATCAACATTACCTTACAATTATTTCATTTTTGTATTCAACTGCACAAAAAAGCGATGTAAAACAAGTGTTTAAATTCTAAAACCGAGTAAATCAAACCATATTGAATCGATTAAAATCGAGACCGAACCGAGAAAAAGCAAATCGAAAATATAATTTAGGCGTATTTTTTTCGGTTTTAACCAGAAATCGAATCGAGCATAACTGACACTGAAAACCGAATAGAAAATAATCGGTTCAGTTTCAGTCGGTTTTTTTTTTTTAACGGCGAGTTAGTAGTAGTTAGTGATTCAAGCCTACAGTGACATCTAATTGGGCAATATTCAAGCTTCGAACTTTCTTTTTAAAAAATAAACATCACTTCTGATCCTATTTAGCCTCTGAAGGTATTTAGTGAAACCAAAACTGAAGGTCCTCAGTTTCAGTCGGTTTAGTTTGATTTTAGGTTAGTTTTGCTCAACCCTGGTTGTTGTATGTTGAAATTGATTTTTAGAAAAGGAGAAAAAAAATCAACAATATATCATTTATGAGACCACAATTAAATAAATTGCTTTTGAGAGTCAGAATTTTTACTGCTCGCAAATAAATTTTTGTTATAAAAATTAATTTGGATACTCTTAAATTTTATTAAAACAATTCATTGTATGCATTAGACAACTTTTTTTTAACGGTTAATTAGTAGTTTGTGACAGTTAATTAGACAGTATGTAAGTCTCGAACCTTTCGCCTTAGAGGTTAAACCCTACTCATGCTTCTGTTTTATTCCGCTCGTGAAGATAGATTTTAACCCAAGACCTTTTCAAAGATACATCCTTAAAGATTCTTTGATGACCAGTTGTGTTGTGCTAAGACAGTTGGTTTGTAATGTTGTATGCATTAGACAACTGCGTTATAAACAGGGACGGAACCAGGGTGGGTCCCGGGGGGTCCCGGGACACCCATGGATTTTTGTTGCGTAGTGTTAAATTTGTTAAAAAAACTTTGATTTTTGTTAGATTTGTGCTTAATGCACCTGGTCCCTAAAAACGTTGTTTGTAGCATTATACAGTTTATTATAAGTGCACCTGGTCGTTTTGACTTCTGGTTCCGTCCCTGGTTATAAACATATATGTTTTAACTGCTTATACGTTCGAATGTTCTAATAATGAAAGTGATTTAAAAGTGTGCAAATCGCTTGCTTTTGGTAATATGATTCTCTCAAATCAGAGATATAATTTCTAGAATAACTAAGAAAAAAAAGGTGATTGCGTGATAAATGTTGGGCAAAGTCTATCCATGAGGTGAGGTCATGTCATAAGTCTTGAAAGCCTAATTGGAATTCTTAGTCATCATCGCCCTGTGCGAGTTCAAAGAATTTCAACTCCACGCAATTCATCTCTAAAGATCACCTTTTTCTTATCACGCATTTTGCATCATCATTAAACATTAATATCCAAAACATAAACACATCATGTTAATCCAATATATTTGTTTTTTTTTTTGTTGATTTGTATGATAATTGATAAACTATTTCTATATATTTATCACTAAAATAAAAAGTTAGTTTCGATTCAACCTCTTTTTATCTAAGTTCAGTTAAGTTAATAAGTATTAGTAGGGTGAGCATGGTACGATTTGATGCGGTTTTTGACAAAAATCAAACCGTAATCACATTTGTGGTTTTTATAAAAATAAAAACTGCACCGCAGTAGTGGGAATTATCCCGTTTCTGCGATTTAGCGGTTTTTAACCGCACCGCACCATCACCTGTGACTTATATAATAAAAGTGGATTTTTGTGGTTTTTATTTTAAAATGTTGATTATTTTTGTTATAACAATACATAAATTGAATATTACAAACACTTAACTTATAACTTATAAGAATATCAACGATAATATGCACTAAAAGTCTTATAACTCGCATAAAATAGTCGATTTGACGTTTTTCAGTATAAAATAATTATTTGTGGTGCGGTGCAGTGCGGTTTTGTGGTTCGGTTTTACGGGTGAAAATCGCAACCGAAACAATATTTGCGGTTTTTCTTTTTTCTTAAAACTAAACCGCCGGTTTTTGTCGTGGTGTGATTTTTTGCGGTTTTGCGGTTCGCGGTGTTGTTTGTGCTCACCCTTGTATTACGCATAAATTAGACAATCTTTTGTTTGAAGAGATATAGGAGAAAGTAGAAGAAGAAGTAGTAAACAGTAAGTAGTAACAGTTAGCAAGAACAGTAAACATTAGCTGTTTGTTTTTAAAAAAAGTGTTTGATAATGTAACTGTAAGATGTTAGAAAGTGTAAAATTACTAAAAAAAGATATATAATACTATAATTAAATGAATTATAAATGTTATATTTAAGAGCTGTGTTTGGTAGCAAGCATTTTGGACCGTTCAGGATCGACAAACGACAAACAGTGAGCAGTTTAGATGAAAAGCTTGTTTGACAACACCTCAACAAGCATTTTAATATTGTCTAACTGCTCCAATTTCAAATGTTTGTTGGAAAAGCATTTCAAAACGGCTCTGAACAGTTTGTTTATAAAATTACATTTATACCCTTAAATAAAACATTTATAATTTATTTAATTATATTATACACCTTTTTAAGTAATTTTATATTTTCTAATTATATCTTACAGCTATGTTACCAAATACTTTCTAAAACAAACAATTACAGCTTACTAATTTTGCTAACTGTTACTTACTGCTTACTACTCTTACTCTTACTACTGCTGCTTAATGCTACATGTCGTCAAACATACCCAAAAGTATAAATGTAATTTTATAAATATTTCTTTACTTTTGGAAAAAAAAAATATCTAAACAAGTTTTCAAACTTTTCTTTATTTTAAAAAAAATTATTTTTCTCTTTTAAAATTTTAAAAAAAATATAAAAACTTTGCTACAACTAAAAAGCGCTTTTTCACAAACTAAACAAGACAAAAAATATTGAAATCATGTTAAAAAAATCGAATGTAAAGCACTCATATTTATATAGAAAAAATTGCCGACTAGCACAAGCACGTGTAGAAAATAAAGTATTGTGGGGACGCCGCCAAGAGCATAGATTTATCAAGTTGAATGAGAGCAACACGTTGGGATCAATTTTAACATTTTTTTAAGATCAAAACTTAGAAATTTATCATCATACTTTTTTTAATCTAAGATTAAATTATTTATAAAAATGGATGGTGACAGCCATCTTTGCTTCTTTTTGGCTTCGTCATCAAGGTTCATTGTTTTAGGATTTTTTGTAAAGTCTTTTAGTACGTCATCAAATTTCAGGTTTTGGCCTTTTGGAATTTCATTTAGGACGGTTTTTATTTACCAATACGAATGATACATTGATATTAGTGTCAGGGACGGAGCTAGGAGATTCTCGCGGGTACCCGTGACTCCTATGAAATTTTTTTGTGAAGTGTTAATTTGTGAAGAAAATAAGGAATTTTTCAAAATGTATCTTAAATGCACACAGTTAATCGGAACGTGTTTCTACCGTTCATTTCAGTTCACTTTTTACATATGTTATATTATGGTTCAAAAAAAATTGTGCACCCGGTCATATTCCAGTCCCTAATTAGTGCATTCCTAAGTAAATGTATGTTACTTATACATTTTAAGTAAATGTATAATACTTAAATCCACTCCATTTTGCATCTATCTAAAAATAGAAACTTACATGTTGTTCAATTAGAGTATTTAAGAATTATTGATATTTTGATGTATTTGATGAAATGTATCCGACTTGATTTACAATATGCCGTTAAGTGTTAGCAGGCTAAGTAGGTATACTAGTAGTAATCTAAGTGATGCACATTGGAAAGCTATGACGGTATTTCATTATTTAAAATACAATCGCGATTATGGACTTAATTGTGCTAGATATCCAACTGTTATCGAAAGATACAGTGACGCGAATTGGATATCTGACATAAGGGATTCTAGACCGACTAGTGGATATTTGTTTACACTCGGAGGGGCCGCTATATCTTGGAAGTCTTCCAAGCAAACTATAATAGCTAAGTCCACGATGAAATCAAAACTTACTTGGTTAGATAAATGCAGAGAAAATGCTGAATTGCTATGATAATTCGTAGAGGACATACCCAGTTGGCCTAAATTGGTAACAGTCATTAGTATACGTTGTGATAGTTAATCGGCAATTGCAATAACTCATAGCATAATGTATAATGGAAAGTCTAGACATATCCGTCATCGACATAGTTGGTACGAAAACTACTCTCAATAGAAGTTATCTCTATTGACTATGTGAAGTTAAAGGATAACATCGCGGACCCGCTTATGAAAGGCTTAAGAAAAGAGTTAGTTAGTAAGTCGTCTAAAGGAATGAGACTAAAGCCTTTGAAGCAATGATTTTTTATGAGCGAAAACCTAGCCTAGTTGACTGGAGATCCCAAGATTTGGGTTCAATATGACAATCTAATCATAAAAATACGGGAGAAGTCACATAAATGTGAGGGAGTTACTTACTATAATAACTTTTCTAGTCCATTCCTATAATAATGTGGCTTGTTGAGAGGTTAAACATATGGCTTAATGATTCATTATGAAATCATCAAGCATAATGATTCAAGATGAAATCGCAAAACATATGTTTTTAATGATTCAAGATAAAATCACTTATGTTAGAGAGAATCATAGAAGTGGGGTCGCTTCGAAGGAAATTGCGAGACCTAATTTTTAAAAGCTTCTACAGAACCATGCGAGTGTTCATGACCATAACAAGCACGACTATGAGGACTTGACAAGGTCAGGGAGAGTCTTGTGTGAGTGTGTATTATCGTCTACGTAAACGTAGGCCGAGTTTAAGGACATCGCGTCTACTCAGATCTAAGAGACTAAGTGCATCTCACAAGGGAAGGTTCAAAGGGTTACACCTACCCAATCCTATGCAGGACTTTACCGTAGAAATTCCGCCAAAATTTTCGTGTGTTTTTGACCGATTTCCATTCATGTGGGGGATTGTTGGAAAAATTGTTTTTGCAAAGTGAGTTTTTGAAAAGTTTGTACATAATTTAATATAGATATATATACATGTTATATATATTCGTAGTAATTAGTAGCTTTGCGTTCTGATCGAAGAGAGCTTCGCAACGAGCTAAAGTATGTCCAAAATAGAGTTAATATGAATCAGATATCGTGTCTCAAAGTGAGGCATGGGAAACATAAAATTTGGGAAAATAAATGTCCCACATAGACTTGAAAATGAAGTGAAAATGGATTTATAAGGGAATCATGGTATTCACCTTCAAAATCTCTTTGATTGATTTTACTCCAACGCATGCCCGTGCGACTATGGACACGAATGCAGCTTCGAAAGTTTGCTTACGCACCTATCTTTTTGCTGCTGATTCGGGTTTCCTTTTCCAGATTCTATGAATCTCTTCAGAACAGATTTAAACTTATCAAATAAGATTTTTGTGTTATATGCAAATCTTGGTTTATATATAACATACTTGTTACTAGATTCGTATTGTTTCTGGCAAATATTTATCTTGTAACACAAGACAATGTTTACACTATAAATATAAGCCTAGTCTCATTCGTTCTATACAACAGAAAAAACACAACTCCATTACAAGAATAGTTCCAGCAGTCAATCGATAAAAAACACGCAAGGCGTCTGTGATTTTTAAGGTAAGTTTGTTTAGTCCGGTTGTACAACAGCTTTACGCGTTGTATCCTGGAAAACAAACGACGAATCTGTTTTAAAAAAATTATGTTAATCCTGAGCCTCATCTCTTAATCTTTACTGATTTGTTTATTATCTATTATTTATTTTTTTAATCAAATTAATGTAATTCGATTTATTTTAATAAAATTTTACACCATTTCTAACAAGGCTTCAGTTTACAATTCTCATTATCATATTAGATTCTGTTAGTTGGAAATGTTTGTAGCTGGTGGTCACATAATTTGTCATGATTGAATTTTGGTTGACTACACATGTTACAAGGTCATGCTTATGGTTTTAAGTTAAAGAGAGCGGGTGTAAATCCACTCATCTCTACGTCGGTGTCACATCAGGCTTTTAACAAACTTATTATAACTCACTGAAACTCATTTTTGGAAGTAATGACACTCATTACAACTCACTACACATCACTCTCACTTTTTATTAAATATTTTTTATTTATATATTTTATTAAAACACGGGTACACAAAAAATTAAAACACAGTATGAAATTAAAAGACGATACATATGAAATTTAGAAACAATATTTAAAAAAACATAAATATAAAAAACATAATAATTTAAGCATTGGCAGACAAATGCTCGACCAAATTGCTCGAAGATTGTGATGTTCTTGCGAGGAGCTGATATGCCGCATAACTTGTAGCACGTGTTCTTGGGTTTGAAACACATCTTCCGGTTGAATTTCTTCTTCTGGGAACCATTTAGGAGATATTGCTTTTTTTTTAAACTTTCGAACCATATTATGTAATATGATGCATGTGTACATCATATTCATGATTCTTTCTTTCCGGAAAGCTCGTGCAGGATTCGCTAATATGGCTCATTTCTTCTTCAAAGCACCAAAAGCTCTTTCAATATCTTTTCTTGCGGATTCTTGTTTTTTCTTATATAAAATCCTCTTGTGATCACCATCTGTTGGTTCGGGAATTGTTTTAACAAGTGGTGCCAATTTGGGATATATACCGTCCGTAAGATAGTATCCCCATGGATAGTGTACACCGTTAGCCACAAAATCTACCTTTGGTGCTCGTCCGGTTTTTAAATCGTTAAATAAAAGGGACTGATATAAAACGTTGATGTCGTTGTTCGACCCAGCAACACCAAAAAATGCATGCCATATCCATAAGTCCTGCGACGCCACAACTTCAAGTAAAATGAATAGATTCGATCCATCATCTCGTCTAACATATTACCCTTTATAGGAAATTGGACAACCGAACCACTCCCAATACGTACAATCAAGACTTCCTATCATCCCTGGAAACCCGTGCTTTGCTTCATGACGCGCATAAAGTTCTGAACATCAATATACGTGGGTTTTCTCATATACTCATGCCCGAATATTTCCATAATAGCACTACAGAAATTATCAAGTGATTCTCGAGAAGTTCTTGGGCTCATTTGTAGATAGTCATCTAGAAAACCAAAAACAACGTCATATGCCAATTGACGAATTGCTGAGGTGCACTTTATCAACGACGAAATACCTTCTTTTCCAGTACAATCAACATTACTACGAAAGTATGCAGAATGGATAGTCACTTCATTAACTATCCAGTTGAAAAGGGGGTGACCCATTCGAAAAACCTTCCTGAACTCTCTCTCATCGTATCTTGGGTTCGCCGAAAAAAAGACGTAACTAACCGATCATGAGCACCTATTCGGTCTCGAGTTATGACGTTTCTTGGTAATCGATTAGCATTACGGCTTCTCTTGATAAACGTCAGCGCTTTTCTAATAAAACTCAACTTGCGTTTCGCTACGACTTCGACTTTTTCAATGGCAAAGAATAACTCGTATTCGTCGATATCTTCCATTTTAGTGTTTTAGGGAGAATATGTGTGAAATGCGAATGTGTGTTTGAAAAATATGAGTTTTAGTAGGTATTTTATAAGTAAAAATGGGGTATTGAAAAAGTTTTTTTTTTATAGTTTAAATATAACGGTTGAAAACATATGGGACCAAGTTCTATATAAGTCGTTGTGGTGAGTTTGATCCAGTTTTTTGGAGAAAATAAGTGACTCGGGCGTGAGCGACTTTAGGTGGGGGTGAGAGTCGCGCGCGAGTCTAGTGGACTTGCTCGTGAGCTTTGCCTCACTCCCTTCAACCTAAGATCATTCACAATATTAAAAGGTACCAATGACTTTTTATTATTTTAAAAAGTTTTTTGATTTAGTTTTTAGCATTGCATGAATAGTTTCTAAAAAAACTTTTAGCAAAGATTTGAGAAACCTTAAGTCTTTGATAAAACCTTTAGCTATCAAATGAAGTTTGCATTAAAAGCATTAAATGCATCAAGTCTCTAATGACTTTATGTATCGTAGATGCTCTAAGGAGTTAGGAGTGATGGTGCCATGACTTGACTGGTAGCTTATGACATCACTTTTTTTATAGTTCACTACTCTCAAGCTTGTGCTAAAGCATCTTATGTCATGATCATCAGTCAAGACAAAGTCGCGTTATAATTTTTTTAGTAAAGTATGTATATGGGAACTAATTACACTACTTTTTAGTCATTTGACATCACTTTTTTTTTTCTAACCAATTCTCACAAAATGTGATGTGATAATGTTTCTGGTGCCATAACCTACGTGACACACTTAACTTTTATGGCTCGCTGCTCTTAATGGTCTAAACTCTAAAGAATATTTCAGCATGCTGCATTATTTTGACTTTCACTTGCACTTGTTGATTTGGTCAATTCCAATGGAATTTGAATTTCAAATGGATTCTGGTGTGACCCAACAAGGATTTTATACCCCTGACCTCTGCAATGCGGCGGTGCGTTTAAGCATGCGTATTTGCTCAAAGATCATTTATTTGGTTTAGATCTATTTATTTAACACTATGTTTGTTCTTCTGTCTATTGCGAAAGTTCTATATACCTTGTAACAAAAAAAAAAGTATATCAAAATTATTTAAAAAAAAAGTATGTCTAGAATAGTAGTTTGTGACACTACGTAGCGTAATAGGGGTGTTAACAATCTGGTAAAGTCGAGTACCCAAAACCGGAATCAAACCGAACTGAATATAACAGACCGAATTTGTCAAAACTTAACCGAACCGAACTAGTTTTTGGTTTGGAAATGGTTTTGGCAAAATCAAAACCTAATCGAACGAAAAACCTAATTCACGTATATATACTCCCTCCGTCCCTAAATAAATGTTCAGCATTAACTTTGAAGTCAATCATTTTCAACTTTGACTTTAAATTATCTTGCTTGTGTTATATAATACCCGAATAACTCGAATCACATTATTTGTATTTTTCTGAATTTAATCATATAAAATTTATAGAAAATATCAAACTTGAAAACTGTATTTTTATACTAGACAAATAAAAAAGTACTTCCCGTCCTTAAATAAATGTTCACTTTTGATTTTTTGAGTCATTTCTTTTTCAATTTTGACCTCAAATTATTTTGTTTGTTTAAAAATTATACCAATAAAAATACATTTAAATCTCAATCTATTTATAATTGAACCGAATTCAAATTTGATTTTCAGTTTTACCCACAACATTTTTGGACCATGTGCCTAAACCATCTTAGCCTGTTGCCAAGACCAGGCCTGACTGAGAATTCCAACCTTAACCCCTACCTAGGTTAGCATAACACAAGGTTTTAGAGAGAAACTAATACAGTAACATACAACTGTAAATAATTTTGATTTTTCTATATAATTTCCTGGGTGCCAGACTGCCATTCCCATATGATGAGTAAAAATGTGTGAATTTTATACAAAAATAGAAAAGAGACTTTCAAACACTATTCATCGATTGTGATATTTCCGTTTGAAAGTGTTATATAGGGTAATATGGACCTTTTCAGAATGCGTATTGAGATTACTCGATCTCTAATTAAGTAAAAATCAACTAAATAGGATACCTCAGAGGAGTATCATACAACATGACACTTGGACTTCAAATCTACCAGATTTAGAGGTTTTCAGCGAGTCTTGGTTAAAGATAAGATTATTGCTAAATTCAAAATTGTGAATTTCGGTATATGAAACTAGTTCTAAGATTTTCAAGAACTCAAGTATTCTTCCCAGCCCACTTTTTCTAGCTTCTTTGTTTTTTCCAATACTGTATCTCTAGCGTCTTCTTGGAATTGCGCCATTCTGTAGAAGTCAATAAACATACGTATGTGTGTTAAGACCTACTCTTCAGGGTTTAAGTTGCGTTCTTTTGTAAGTGTGCACGAGCATCAGAGGTAGCAATTCAACCAGGTTACTTATAACTTGGTAGATTTGGAAAATGTTTTATCTTTGAACACTTGGTGCAAATTATTGCATCAAACCTCAATATTAGAATATTCAAAGAAATAAGAATATTATTAAAACTTATGACATACTAACTATTTAGTATAAACAATTATATGTTTTGGTAGTCAACCCAGCCCGCTACCACCTGTACCACAAAACTACCCGGTTTAACCCTTTGGCCCCAACCTGCCAATTTGCTACCTCTATCATGGGTGTTTTCACGTGTGTGAGACTAGGGATTGAAAGAGAGAAAACCTTGCTTGGAGAGCAGTATCAGCCACACCTAACATTCTGACCGCCAACAAGCCTGCATTAGTGGCATTGTTTATTGCAACCGTTGCAACAGGAACACCTCTAGGCATCTGCACGAGACAACAAAATCCCAGTTGAAATATGATTATAGATCTATAACACTTATAAACATTTTTTAAACATTTTTTACTTTCAAACCATTGCGTTCTTAGTTTCTTTAGTGTAACCAATTTGACCCGTTAAATATATAAAATAACACATACATAACCCAAATAGGCCTATTAATAGGTTAATGAGTCAAACCACCTCTAATGTGCACATGTGTACCTGCACAATAGAGAGAAGGGAGTCAAGGCCATCCAATGCTGAAGCACGTACAGGAACTCCAATCACGGGTAAGGGTGTCAATGCAGCTACCATGCCTGACCAAACGAAGCTTAGAGGTTAGTTTACTCATGATCTTCATCTTACCATATTCTAGGCTTAAAGCTGAAAAAGGCAGTGGACAGAAACCTGGTAAATGAGCTGCACCCCCAGCGCCAGCAATAATGACCTGAATGCCTCGTTCTCGAGCAGATGTAGCATAAGAATACATCAATTCAGGTGTCCGGTGTGCTGACACTATTCTAACCTGCATCATACTCTATGTTTAAAGGTCTGATAGCATTTGAAACAGCCCAACTTTAATAAGGTGGATCATGAATGACTAGTAAAAGTGGCAAAATCAACCAATTTACTTATGAAAGGGAGTAAGGGACTCGGGTAACTCTTTTATCCTAATGCGCATTTTGATTCATACAGCCTT
The DNA here is from genome assembly GCA_025667525.1 of Glebionis coronaria. Lineage (NCBI taxonomy): Eukaryota > Viridiplantae > Streptophyta > Magnoliopsida > Asterales > Asteraceae > Glebionis > Glebionis coronaria. The sequence goes on from CM046880.1 coordinate 532,804,209, forward strand.
CTAAATCAAATAACCGTCTTTCAAAAAATACATATTGCAACAATATACTTTTATAGTTCAGATTCTACAGGAATTATTTTATTAATTCGTCAAAAAAAAGAGACAAAAGGTGTTTTAGGTCAATCCGGACCTGTCCTGTTTCGAAAAGAAGCACTTGTTTTGACCCGGTACCCATCTCACTCTACTCACCCATGTTGCCACTAATATTGATTATGTAAACCTAAAAGCTTTATATATAACCTCAGCAGACACACCAAAGTCGTCTAGAACTTTAGCAGCTTCTTTCATCACTGGAAGATCAGAATCAGAACCCATAATGATTCCAACACGTGGAGCAACTGTGTCAAGAAGATGATGCCTTTATGAGAAAAGTATAACATACAACAGTAATTAGTTGAGACACTAAACACAGCTCAAGTGATCTAAGACAGATGTTTTGGGGCTAAAGCTAAACGATTATGTGATATTGAATACTTAAATGATTAGTAATAATAAGACGAGCAGTAGAAGGGGCAATTACTCGACCCATAATAACAAACATTAATAACCAGATGATTTGTCATCTATAAACTTTAACATTATAAACTGATTACTATGAAATCCATCATGCGAATCCAAAGCCACCCTCAATTGTAATTATCAGATCAGCACTTTTGGAATATTCTCAAATTCAGCAATAACTGAGATCTATTTCTATTGACCCCATGCCTTGTAAGACCTGTTTCTTGACAATCTTATTACACAATCCATGGAATACATACCTGGAATATCCTCATCACTTCCTTCTTTCAGAAATGATTTTACCCGTGCTTCCACGATGCCCATTGAAGGTCCAACAACGGTGATGTGACCCATCTTCCTTTGCTTTCGCATATCTGCAATGTCATGGATGATATGTTTTTAGTAACCGGTCGATGCTATCAATGTGGAGAGCTGCGTGAATAGCTGAATACCTACCTGGCTTATCATACCAATGAATGGTGGCCCCTGGTGTACACAATGCCCTTTTGATAATCTGATTTGCAATAATAAAACCAGCTTCTCCCTGTGCAAATCATTAAAGTAAGCATCATCATGTTGCTTTTCAGGGAAGAAAATAAAAACCCCTAAATGTTGTAAATCATGGAAGTTGTCGAGAAGTTACTTATACAGAATACAGATATAGGTAGTTTTTACCTCATCTTCACCTAGAATGTTATACATCATGGAAGCCGGAGCCTTCATCGATGGATCACCAAGAGGAAGACCAACAACTGCCCGCAAATGCTGCTCATATTGTGAAGTATAGCATGATTCAATTGTGTGATGCCCACTGTTATGTGGTCGAGGCGCAACTTCATTTAGTAAGATCTGTATTTTGAAACACATAACCACAACTATAAATGCAATATGGCATTCACATTGGAAAAGCATAAACATGAAGTAAATATAAAATGAAACAAAAAAAAGTAAGTAGTAAAAACCTCGCCATCTTCTGTCAAAAATAACTCAACCGCAAACACACCAGCGCCTTCCAATGAAGCTACTGCTCGAGATGCAACATCTGTTGCAAGCTTCATAATCTTCCACGACTCGTTCGCAGGTGCCTTAACAATGTGGCATATGTTATCCCTATAATAATAGAAGAAATAATATTAGATGTCTGATAACAGAATCAAAACGAATTCACAAAAACATACTGCCAATGACGTATAATCTTGCCTGTGTACTGTCTCAACAGCGGGATAACACAATACTGAATTATCTCTTCCTCTTGCAACAATCACCGCAAGCTCCTAATAAAAAATGCAAATGTTGTTCATGAGCTCCAATAATATACATTGAAGGGGGAATAATCGGTGGACATAAATGAAATATTCACTCTCGCAACTATTAATGTAATATATTCTGACCTTAACAAATGGCGCCCATTGTTCAACATATAAACCATGACCAAATCCTCCTAGAGCTGAAAATGAAATATTTATTTAAGTTTTCAGTCAGAGGCTCCTATGTAATACCGCACGCCTTATTGGCCTACCCAAATACACTACATGATTATTATATGAGTTGGTGGGTAGTAAATGCTTAAAAAGGGGAGTTCTACAAACTCGAGCATTAATATTTTGACAGCAAATAAAATAAAAAGATACCATTTATTGCAGAAGTGAGTGCCTCTTCAGTTTTAGCAACAGCATTACCGCGACCATCATAGGCTAGCCTTCTACTCTTTATCATAAGAGGATAGCTAAATTCTTGACCAGCTTTTATGGCACTTTCTAGGTCTTCTATCTGTCCCAATAAGTTTCGTTGTCAAAAAACTAAAGCATATAAGTGATATTCCTTTTGTAAATAATATGTGCATAATGTGTTTATTAACTATACAAACCTGCTTGAACCTAGGAAGTGGAATGCCATGTTCGGAAAAATGGACCTTTTGAAGATATTTATCCTGAAGAAAAGCATATAAATCCTTATTATAAAAAAGTCATCACCGCATTAATGCTGCAAGAGAGATCATAAGTAGGGTAGACGACATAACTAAAACGATTTGTAAAAGAGGAAAAGAAAACAGAACACAAGAAGAAACCAGCAACCTTGTATTTTGTTACCAAATATTGTTATATAGGTGACTTGTAACTCTTATGTGATTACAATCTGTTATGATCCCACATCGGCCATGTATGGGAATGGTTGATGGTTTATAATGTCCAGGTGTCCCCTCCTCAAACAAGTTAGCTTTTTGAGTGAGTTCTACACTTGGGACTTATGAACCGATTACGAGCCTAGTATGGGATAGGTTCGTATCACAATCCTATCAACTAAAAGTCAAACTATTTCAAAAGAAGTGACAAGAGCTCTGATCTAGGGATACATATATCGAACAGGGGAAATCCAACATTTAAGATTTTTGTCATATACTATGATAGCAAACCACACCAGAATACCCAAACAGACATAAAACTTCTTTGTATCTGCTACCAAGTATTTATCTTTAGTTTAGTTGTAAAAGCAGTGACCTGTTTTGTGAAATCCGATATTTAATGATGTTCAGACCATGTCAAAGATGGCAAGAGAACACATGTACCTGGATAATACGAATAGTAGAAGCTTTAGGCTGGCAATCTACCCCTTGTTTTTCAAGCTTCTCCAAAGTATCCGCATCAACATGCTCAATTTCAACAGTCAGTATTTCGCACCTATTAAGTTGGAGAGGTTTAGCTAAGTGGCGCATATATTTAATAGCAACAAAAATTAATATTTCGAACCTTTTAGTAAATTCTTCAACTGTGGCACTATCGTCAAAGCTTCCCACCATATGATAGTGGGATATAGAACTTGCGGGGCAGTTCTCCAAAGGATCCAAAATATTGACTTTAATCGCCATTTGAGAAGCAGCTTGGCAAAGCATGCGTCCTAACTGTCCACCACCCAAAACACCGACTATTTTGTCAGACAGTCCATGAGAAGCTGGTACATCCTCCTTCCTACATCATAGGAGCGATTCAAAGGATATTACTTGTAAGCTTTAACTCGTTTTCAATTTATATCCAAATTTGACTTTTGATTCAACTATAAAATGATGTATAACCTTTGTGAAACATCACTTTCAATAGAGGCACGACAAGATATGGAACGGGCACTCTGTTGATTGATCATCGGACATGAAGAAGAGCACGAGGAGATAGAAGCGCTGCTTGACTTCTGGACCGTTCCAAACCCAAGTAGCGAACTTCGGTTGGAAGAAAAAGCTGAGGTAAAACCAACTTGATGGCTGCTTGGGCTCAGCATCCTTATCATGAAACAGCAGAAAGTTAAACCTTAAAATGTAGTCGAGATAATGATACAAAACCCCGCAAGCCTAACCAAAAAAAAAGTGTCCAATTTCCTCCCATTTATTGGTTTAAAAAGTACTGGGGTTCACAAATTTACGTTTTATCTTGTTAACACAGTCGGATCTCTGGGAATATGCAGCAATTGGCTCAAAGTGCAAACCCTTTATTAACATGCTTACAGAGGATACTTTACATTTCTTTCATCACAACGGGCGTATAAATACGAAAGCAAAGTAGAAGGCACTTACAAATACATTAATGCGGAAGTATCCAACAAATTGCCAACTTAATTCAGTTCAAAGACCCTCACGGACCTGAAACCATGTGACAATATCATTTAACAACTATTCATAACACCAAAAACGATACAAATTAATCCAATTTCATATGTAATACGCAATAGTCCAAATCTATATGTGGCTTAGCTTAATTACATAGTTAAACTAAACTAAGATTTAGAGGGTGTTTGGGATTGCTTATTAGGGGGTGTTTTGTCTAGGCTTATGTTTGGGCTGATGAGCTTATTTGATTTCGGCTTATATTTCATAAGCCCCAAATTTTCGGCTTATATTTCATAAGCCCCAAATTTTCGGCTTATTTTGAGACTTGTGGGCTTATATAAGTTTATTGTTATACAATAAACTTATAAAGTCTCAAATTAAGCCAGAAAATTGAGGCATTTGAAATATAAGCAGAAATCAAATAAGCTCACATATAAGCTTAAACAAAGACCCCCTTACTTGCTTAAAAGATAAGCCAAGATAATCCCAAGACCCAAACACCCTATCATATAAGCCAATGAATGACTACTAGAGCCAATTCATTTAAAAAAATTAAATCCCCAATTAAACATCAATTAACTAAAAAAAAAAAGATATCTATTATAGAGGGAATAAATGAGGTTGAAATTAGTAATAATACTTGTGAAGAAAAAGTTGCTGACTGCTTTAGCGGAGATAATACGCAGGAAGGTGAACGAGGGAAAATAAAAGGAAATATTTGGCTTTTATTTTGACCTATGCAAGCAACAACCTTAATCTTGGTTTTCTTTTTTAGTACTGTACTTATGTTTGTGTTGCCAGGGTTTAAGATTGTTTACTTGCATATTAAACCCCTGTTTCATCACTTTCTACTATCTTCAAAACTGGTCCTTTGTTTTCTTCTTTCTTATATGAGTATATCCCACCCATTGAACAGTTTGCGATTGTTTGACAAAATGAGCGGTGAACCTTTTGATTTTTATTAGTTGTTTGATAAATGAGTAGGGCTATATTTCAGAAAATTTTAATTTTCTAATTTTTGTTAAGAAGTTATGACAAATAAGTAGAGAGTTATGACAAATATTGCTCACTGATAGTGCTCACAACTACTCTCGTTCACACCACTCAAAGATTAGAACCTCTACGAGTCTTGCAATACTTGCATGTCTCCCAGACACATGTAAGTTTATAATTCACAGCGTATTTATGCTTAAATATATGACTAAAGAAAACTAACAGACTTAGTTTCTCAACAATCTCCCTCTATTTAAATATAAATAAAGGTAGATCTAAACTAGTTATAGTAAGTGAGTTAACAACTTCTTCTTACACATAATAGATCTAACAAAACATAGAACATAATTTTATTCATACTAAAAACGATTACAAGTAGAAGAGTACAATAAGTTAAAATTATGATTCTTCCGAGTGGTCGTGATTTCTTCAAGCCTCTACGTAGTCACCTGTCTTGATTCTTTCCTCAGCTTCTTCAATATCATTCCTTGTTTCAAGAACTACTTAAATCTCATTGTATAAACTTTGAGAGTACTATGTGTTGAACTTCAGGCACTTCTTTAAGCACAACAGCTAGATGGTGGATGCTAATTCAAGTTCATTTTTCCTCTAAAAACAATACTGGCAACCTCTGCTGAGGTATACCATTCCTTTTTCAGGCTTTGTGTATGCTTGTCCATCAACAAGACCAATTATTTCTTTGGATAGCACCAAATTTATATGCATACCATCAACTTTGATATCTTCAGTCACAAACTATTCTTCAATAAAGCTTTGAAATCTTTTCCTCTTCTTTTCAACCTTAGTCAATTCTTTTTCAAACAGCTGTGGTAGGGGGTCAATCCTAAGTTTTGCAATTGTTTCTTTCACCTTGTTGAATTAAGCTTTCAAAGTTTTAAGCGGAGAAAAATTCGCCTATCCAGACCTTTTTGTAGCCAACTTTTCCAGTTCAAACCATTATGATAAGCCAAGCATCCTTAGTTTGAAGTCTTCATAGGTATGCATGTTGGTCTGTTGGTTGTTTCTCCAAAGTACCATTTGAGCTTTCCTTGTGATTTTTATGAATGAAGTACTTGAATTTAGTTATCTCATCAGGATGAAGTCTGGTATTGACACATGCGTCATAATCAACTTTAATCTTCCTATATGCCTTTGTGCGTTCTTGCTCAATTTGTTTCAGGGTTTTTATTTGTTCTTCTCATTGATGAGGTGTCATTTTCCTTATTTTGACCTCATTCAATTCTTTTGCATGTTTGATGTTTTTCAGCATTTCCATTTCTAACATATGAACTTCAATTTCTTCAGGTATTAAAGGCTTTTCATCAGCAACCTTGAAAATGGAGAATTATGAAACACTGGATGTAGATCCACTTGTCTCCATTATAAAAGCTATTTTCTTTAGCTTGGCTTCTGTATCCACAACAGCTGTTTCTTTCCCTTTGCTTGGTTTGGTTGGAGAGGTCGGTGAGAATGAGGTGGTTGTTCCTTTGAATAACCCATCGACAAACTTGGTAAATGATAATTGAGCTTTTTGCTGAACAGCCTTTGGTAAGGAGTCAATGCTGAACTTGAGTTTCTTAGGAGGTGGTAGGTCTGATTCCTCAGGTTTAATTGTTGTTAGAAGGGTTATAGCCTTTGAGTTATCATTTGTCTCTGTCATTTGTTGCCACCCTGAGTATCAGCATCATCAGGATGGGGAGTTGGTTTAGTGACCTGTAGAGGCGAGGGTGTGATAATAGTGATTCCAGTTGTGTCACCCTCTGTGTTGACAGGCGTAGCTTTCACAAGTAATTTATCCCCCTCGCGTTCAGCTTTCTTTGCCTTCTTTCTAACTGAACGTGATTGAAGACGCCTGACAACATCCTCCACTGTAACCTCTATTTTCTTTTGAGTCTTCCCAGATCTGCGAGATATTTTCAACAGTCTGTTGCAGATTCTGTTTGTTGTTCAGCTGACATGTCCTATCATAAGATCTAGGTGCTCATAGTTTTGTTATTGAATTGTTGTAAACTCCTTGTGCATGGTAATTTTATGTGCCTGAAACATATGGGGAACCTCATATGTGATTGCATCCTTGACCCTAGAAGTCATATGTTTGAGTCCTTGTCTGACTCCCTTCTTGGCCCCCTTAGTGATGGGCTCATCAATGGTGTCTTTAACAATTTTGGCGATGATAGAGGGAAATTTAGTTGTAAGGGTCTTTAGTTCAAACGAGATCCTTTCAAGCTTCCTAGAGACCCTTTCCAATTAGGATTGGTGATAAGATGGTTGAAGGTTTAAAACATTCAGTGCCTGAAGCTGATAGTCATTATCCATTGTGAGTACATCAAAGGATAGTCGTTGAGGCTAATCAAATAGAAGAAACTCTGCACTCGGATCATGCTCGAGCTTTTTAGTAACAATAGATACAGACGTGGATGTCTCTTGGTTCTTGAGAGAATCCCTTGTCTCTGTCTGAACATATGGATCAATGTACCCTATGTTTGTAACAGGTACTTTTGTGGCAATGGTTGTACCTGTGGTTGTGTCTTTGTCAGCCTCAAAGGTTTTAGGAGGAGATGGAGGAGCATGAAACTGTTCATCCTCATATGATCATCACTATCGTCCTTCATTTCATCACTATATAAGATCTCATCATCTGGCATAGACTATGGGTCTGACCAATCATTAACAACCTCTACTATATCATTTGTGTCATCCTAAATTTTTGCATTTCTTAGAATTTCGATATTAGGAGTAGGTTGTTCGTAAGAAGTCCTTTCTAGATCATCCTCTATGATAAGAGTGGCATCAATCAGCTTGGATGCATCATCAGCAAGTGTTGCAATTGATATGGAAATTATGGGATCCTACATTTGATTTAAATTAGTAACAAGTGAAAAATATATAGGGAATGCTCGCTATTTCGCTGTCCCACAGAGGTTAAGGATGATTATTCAGCCCCTCCAAAAGGATAAATCCTTTGGGACTCTCTTAAGTGTGAAACATGGGTGGTTGATGATCGCCTTTAATGTTGCCACTCCAAAAAGCTGAGTGTGATTATTCAGTCCACGAAAAGAATAAATTCTTTGGGACTCTTTTAATATGTGATATTGTTAAGGGTGATGATCGCATGTTACGCTGCCCCTAGAATTTGAGGGTGATTATTCAGCCTTCCAAAGAATAAAATCTTGGGAATATTTGATGATGGAACCCATAGTGGATTATCGATGGAAGAATCGAATAGAGGATTGTCATAGACGGTAAAGTCATCGAGCACAGTAATCATATTCACTAATTCTCGGCCTCCAAAGGATTTTCCTGTAAGCTTCCCCATTTTAAAAACTTTTGAATCATCCCCGACTCGTAAGATTAACTCACCTTCGGCCACATCTACTAAAGCTCGTCCGGTTCTCAAGAATGGCCGACCAAGTATTAAAGGAATACGAGGGTCCATTTCATAATCAACTACGACAAAATCGACCGGGAAAGTAAATGTGCCAACTTTGATAAACACGTCTTTGGCTATACCAACGGGGTAAGCGAGAGTGCGATTTGCAAGTTCGAGAGTCATCTTTGTTGGAATGAGATCGGGCAATGATAGTGTTTTCCAAACACTTAGTGGCATCAAATTAATACTAGCCCCGAGATCAGCAAGGGCAGTAAATTCTTCAGTTTTGTTGAACACGCAAGGCAACACAAAACGACTGGGATCTCCAAGCTTTTCCGGAAGTTCTCTAAGAAGAACTGCAGAGCAGTTTTCATTTAAGCGTGTGTTGGCGAGTTCAATCAGCTTCTACTTCTTGCTAAGCAATTCCTTGAATGCTTTGACAAATTTCGGCATGTGGCAAAGTGCTTCAACAAGGCTAATGTTGATGGTCATTTTAGATAGCATATCCACATATTTCGATACTTGACAGTCATTCTTGGTTAGCTCGTTGGTCTTGCCTATGCGAGAAGAGTATGGGATTATAGGTTGATAAGGGGAAGGTGAAGGTGTAGTTGGTGAAGGTTGAGATGTTGAAGGGTCCTTCCAAGATACATCGTCATGACGAGGCAGAGACGGTAATGGTGCACTACTACTAGGTGTAGGAGGAGTAGGGATACATGGTGGTGGAGGTGTATATGATGGTGGTGGAGGTGTAGATGATGGTGGTGGGATAGGTAGATCGACAATGGTAATTCCACTACGCGTAGTTATAGCACTCACATTAGCTCGCGGATTAGTGACGGTGTTTGAAGGTAGAGAACCCGAAGAAGAAGAAGGTTGAGCTTCGGGCAAGAAACTAGCCAACAGATTCTTTAATTCAGTTGTTTGAGTGATGAAGGAGGATTGAAGATTATCACGAACCTCGGTTCTGATGTCATTACCTTGCTTCAAGATATCTCCTTTCAAATTGATTATTTGGCTCTGTAGATTCTTGATTTGCTCACCTTGAGTTCTCATGATGGTGTCAACATCGGGATTAATGGGTGGGTGTTGTTGGGTGGGTGGTTGATAAGGGTTAGAAGCTCTTGGTGGGATTTGGGTTCTTCTATTGTAGTTGTTGGCGGGGTTTTGGTTTTGAGGAGAAAAACCGGGTGAAAGGTAGTTGTTGGAACGGTAGCTCAGCAGATTTCTATCCCCTTGTTGTCTAGCTTGGTAATTTTCCGGTGAATAATTACCGTAAGCAGCATATACATTTTCCGGATTTCCTTGTGTCGAAGGACAATCGGTGTATGAGTGAGGACCGCCACATGTTTCACAAGGATTAGCAACCGCTTTAACGTGTTGTTGTTGTTGGTTTGAAGCGAGAAGCGTAATACTTTTACTCATTTCGGCCATCATGCGGGTGAGTTCGGTCATCTCAGGGTTTGTTGAGGTAGAGGAAACATTGACTCTCGGGTTGTTCCTAGAAGAAGCAGAGGAATCACAGTTCTTGTGGTGAGTAGTCATGTTCTCAATTAACTCTCTACACTCCTCGGGTCTCCTTTTCATGAATGTGCCACCGGCGGCTGCATTAATCGTATCACGATCTCGAAAAGTCAATCCGTTGTAGAAAGTATCAATCAATGTGACGGGAAGCATGTTGTGGTTTGGACATCTATCGATCAAGACATTATATCTCTCCCAAGCGTCAAAAAGAGATTCATCAGGGTCTTGCATGAAACCGCTGATCTGATTGCGAAGGCTTGTGACCATGGATGGTGGAAAGTAGCGCGATAGAAAGCGTTGAGTCATGTCATCCCAAGTGTGAATAGAATTCTTCGGGGGACGATCAAACCATTTCTCGGCATGATGCGATAAAGTATGTGGGAAGAGTTGTAGGCGAAGTACATCCATTGTGGCACCAGGCAACTTCATGCTTTGGGTAATTGTAATGAACTTGTCGAGGTGTTTGTTGGCATCATCATCAGGCAATCCTCTAAATGGGTTTGTTTGTACTTGCTGAATCATGTGATGCTTCAACGAAAACTCAGGAGCGTTGATCTGCATCGGCGCAATCGGTCCTCCTCGTCCAAACATTGTTGGTTGACAAAGTTCCTCCATGGTCCGAAGATCGGGCTGTGGAAGAGCATTGTTGTTATTGTTATTATTGAGGTTCGGTGGAATGTTGTTGTTGTTAACACCTGCCATATCTAAATCTTCTTGAGGCTCGGGCTCTTGATAATTAGAAGATCTAGTACGCATACACCTGAAAATGCAAAAGAAAACAAAACCAAACACAAAGACAATATATATACACAAGAAAGATAAAATCTTTTTGGATTTTTGAAATTTTTAATTTTTATGGATTTTTATCAATTTTTAATTTTTTTTATATGATTTTTTTGAATTTTTAAGGCAAGAAAAATAACGTTCACAAGTGAGCGGATCCCAAAAAGCAACGTGTCAATCACAGAAAACCGTCAATCTTAACGAAAAGAGCCGGCAGCGGCGCCATTTGATAACTAGGGTTTTACCTAATTAAAAAGATTAAAATTAAGTTCGTTGTGTTGGTCTAATCGAATTGATCTAAGCTCTCTATGTGACTCTATTGTTTTTGGTGGAACAAAGTTGTGTCGTTGTAGTGTTTAAAATTAAAAGTGCGAAACTTAAAAGTAAATGGGCTCTTAAAGTAAATCTAAGTCTAATTAAAGTAAAGGTGCAGGTATTTAAAAGCGTGAATGACGTAAACTTAAATCTATCTAAGGCAAACTTAAAACGCAACTAGAACTTAAACTAAGGCAAAACTAAAATAAAGCTAAGGCAATTAATCTTAAAGTGCAATTAAGTAAAAGGCAGGAAAAATAAAGCTTTGAAAATAAAAATAAAAAACAAAAGCTAATAAGAACCTGAATACAGCTCATTCGGAATGATCCTTCGTTTGGAACAATCACTCGTCCTAAATGTCACCTTCGGTTGGAATGATTCTTCTTCACTTGGAATATTACCAAAATCCTTGATCCGGAACAAATTGATCTGAATATGTTACTTATCCAAAACAAACCTTCGTTCGGAACTTTACTGATTCGGAACTCTAATATTTTTGCCTTGATTCGGAACTTTTTGGTCACCCTTGATTCGGAAGATTCCGAATGAAGCTCCTTGATTCGGAAGTTTCAGACTTCCGAATGAAAACCTCTTGAGTCGGAACTTGCCCCTTGATTCGGAACTTTTAAGAAGTTCCGAATGAATCTTGATCCGGAAGTTTAAGACTTCCGAATGAAAAGCCTTGATTCGGAACTTGCCCCTTGATTCGGAACTTAGAGTTGATTCGGAACTTTTGAGAAGTTCCGGATGAAACCCTTGGTCCGGAACTTTGGAGTTCCGAACGAATACTCTTGACTCGGAAGTTTTCACTTCGTCCGGAACTTTGAAAGTTCCGGATGAACAAGTTTGGCTCGGAAGTTTTGTTGAGTTCAAAATCTTCCGGATGAAACCTTGATTCGGAACTTTAGAAGTTCCGAATGAACACTTTCCCTCCTTCTTGGTTCGGAAGTTTTCACCTGGAAAGATCAGTAACACAACAAACTCCCCCGAAGAACAAGGGGATACAGTAACGGCAGATATAAACACAAATTAACCAAAATCAAACACACGGATTAATCTAAACAGTAACGAATCAACAAATAAACATCAACAAACAGTTAAAAACAAGAAATCAAACCACTTTAACCACAATAATCAAAAACCACTTTGGATCAAAATAAAAGCATAAACATAAACATAAACACAACAAATCAAAGATTAAGAAAGGTAGATAAGAGATTGACAAGATAAAGTAAAGATTGACAATAATTAAAGGAAAACTTACTTGAAATTAAATGAATTTAAGGTGCAAGACAAGGTATTTAAATTTGACAAGGAAAGTAAATGACAAGGTATTTAAATGGTGGAAGAGCTAATTGTCACACTTAGCCAACAAAATAAAAAGTGAACAATCCTAATCTATTTATAGGGGAGGATTAAGGAAGCTTCCTCCCCTCTTTCCTTTTCTCTTAATTACAAGCTTAAGTCCCTCCTTTTATTAATCTTCATTAATTGCGTCATTAGTCCTTTTCTTCTAATCTTCTTTAAACTTGGACTTAAGGGACTTTTGGCTTCGGGATTTCTTCGAACTCGTCTTTAAATTCTTCAATAAAATAGACTTGAATTCTTCGGCTTTTGATAAACTTCCGTCTTTTGACTTTTTTCTTCGATAAATCTTCAGAATTGGTCGTGGACTTCCGTTCTTTTTGCACTCTTGACTTCTTGACTTCGTCTTTCATTCTTTTCTTCAATAAAAGTCCGTAAATGCCCGTGAATGTCCGTGTTTTCTCCACTTTTTCACCTTTTCATCCTAAATCACAATAAAAACATAAACCGCGCATAATTCCGACATAAAAGACATAAAAAACACGTTTTGGTCCGGTTATTATTGTAATTAAGTGGTTGAAAAGATGGGTGTTTACACACCTATCAAATCCCCTACACTTGACCATTGCAATGTCCTAATGCAATGCATTAGTTACAAAGCAAGATTACATTTTTCATCATAATTAATCCACGTTGGCCTTTATTAAAGAGATAGAAAATTAAAATCATACAAAATAAAGAAATCAAAAGCATACCTTAGGTTTTGGAAATGTCATGAATAATCATCATCCTCAAGTTTTCACTTTCTCCAAACCAAGCTTAAAAACGAGATCATTGTTATTATAAGTTAGTAGACTAACACGAACTCATGTGGGCCAATTATTTACTTAGACTCCCTTATTCCTAGGGGTATCTCTTATATTTTATTGTTGTCTTGAATGATCACGAGGATGCATTGTTTGACTTATTTCGATAGTTATTTAGTCTGAAAATAAAGTGAACGATTTAATCAATAGTTAGCTAAAGGACCAAATCTTTTAAAACTGCTTCTCGGGACCTCATAAAGTTCATATCTTGGCATAACTCGCTTCACGATTTGAGACCTTTCTCGGACCGATATTTGGCAGCGACTTCATACTTCGAATCTTGAGAGACGTCCATGAAATAATGGTCTTCTCTTCATAATAGGAATTCTTCACTTTGAAGTTTTGAGAGATTCATACTTGGACCACGACTTCTTCATTTTTCTCCAATCTTTATTTTGGACTTTGATATACAACGATCCGCCTCCTTTTATGACTTGGATCTAATTATCCTCATACCTTGTTAGGGTCTTTTCGGATACACTTCTCCATGACTTTTGGGGAGTTTTGCTTTACGTCATGTGTCTCGATCCTTCATATTGATTTTCGATAAATGATTCTTCACATCACTTTGGATCTTTAGCAACAAAATATAGCCCTCATGCCTTGTTATGGCCTTTTCGGACTCGCCAATCTTCGCGTCCCGCTTCAATAAGTTATGCCTTGGCTATGAACTCTAATCCATACCGAGCAACTTTTAAACGATCTGGGGCTAGAAGCTAAGTAACTTTTCAAATCATACAACCTTATTTATTAGCAGATAAATTTATTAGCAAGCGATGGGAGAATAGGCTTATAATTAACTCACATAAATTCACGAAAGAATACCGAACTTATAATTGGCTCTATCATCTCTCGTTCTCCACAGTTTAAAATCTCAAGTAATGAGACTCGTGGATACTTAGCCTATTAAATCAAAATTTTAGGTTTTCGAGTCGCCTATAGGATCTTGCGAATTCTTAGACTTTTTTAAGTTTAGAAATCGCATTTTAAAGTTCCCTTGATAAACGACTCTCTAGGATCAATTATAGGAACTTGCGAAAAGTTCTTGTTCTTAACCCGTGAGAGTTAAGACTTTCGCGTTTTATAGCTCCCTATATAAAAGCCTAGCAAAACTTGACTTAAAACCGTTAAGGATACTAGCTAGAGTAAACTCGGGTTGAGTCAAAAGATTCATAACGTTTGAAAACTAAAACCACTTATGAAACATTTATTCTAGCAAAGAAAGAAAATAACTATACAAAAGGGAAAAACTAATAGGCCAAAATAGATCAAAAATTTTGAAAAATGTCGAAAAATTGATTTTTCGGTTAAAATGAGGACAATACAAGGAAAAGACCACTTAACTTCGATAGAAGTCCCCCCTACACTTAAGATAAACATTGTCCTCAATGTTTAAGCATGTGGGAGTAAACTCCCCTACACTTAGGACATTGTGCACGTTGTTTAAATCTCGCGAAGGAAAAGACAACTAAAGAGATTCCTATTTTAATATAGAGAAAATATAAAATAGTGAATCGAAAAGAGTTTAGGATAGAACCGGGAAGAAGTAGAACACGGAATCACGGGTCGTCAAGAATCATCAAGAGTGGATCATTGAAGCTCGAATCCCTGATTAAGAAGTGAGGAGAGGGAATAGCAATCCAAAGGGTCTCCCCTACACTTATGATGAAGAAAGCGAAAAGATAGATGCATGGGTTGCTTCCCAAGAAGCGCTTGATTTTTGTTAACCGAGTCGTGAGCCTGACTCGACCTTGATCATCAACGGAAGAAACATGAAACATATCCACCAGGATCAAGACATAGTTTTCATCGAGCAAATAACACAAGCTTAAGGCGAACAAGGCAAGCCAAAGAAGAGTAGGCAAGGTTCCCTTAAGCAGCGATGGAGCACGGTGGAAGCAAGGGTGAAGTGCAAGCATGTCTTCAAAATGTCCAAAGATTTTTCCTTTTATTTCATCAGGTGGATACTGAGATGGCTCAAAGACTTCAATACCGGGGTCGAACACCTTTTCCTTTAAGGGAAAATAGCACTCAGGCTTAGCCGAATGTGAAGAAGATCCGCAAAGAAGCACAACCTCGTCCTCAGAAGGGGGACAAAGAGGTGTCAAATCATATGTGCAACGGACTTCGGTGTCGACCGGTTTCTTCTCCTTTGACAGTATGCTCTTCAAATCCAAAGTAGGATCAAGACGATAATCTTCAAAGTCATAAGGAGGAGCATCACTCTCATGAGGGAAGTAAGTGTTGAGAAATTCAGAGAAGTCTTCCTCAAATGAGTAATTGTCCAAAGTAGGATCGAGTGATGGCGGAGGATCTTCATCATGTGAAGAATCGCTCGAGAGAGTATCAGCCTCATCAAAATCATCGAAAGTGGGCAGCTCGGGATACTCAGAAGTACAATCAAAATCATCCGAATCTGAGCTAGAATCATCATCATCATAAGCATCAAAGACCGGTGGCGAATCATAAATGGGAGAAGGTTCCAAAGTGGACTGAGAATCATCCTCATCATCGTCAAAGAGTGGATTATCGATGGAAGAATCGAATAGAGGATTGTCATAGACGGTAAAGTCATCGAGCACAGTAATCATATTCACTGATTCTCGGCCTCCAAAGGATTTTCCTGTAAGCTTCCCCATTTTAAAAACTTTTGAATCATCCCCGACTCGTAAGATTAACTCACCTTCGACCACATCTACTAAAGCTCGTCCGGTTCTCAAGAATGGCCGACCAAGTATTAAAGGAATACGAGGGTCCATTTCATAATCAACTACGACAAAATCGACCGGGAAAGTAAATGTGCCAACTTTGATAAACACGTCTTTGGCTATACCAACGGGGTAAGCGAGAGTGCGATTTGCAAGTTCGAGAGTCATCTTTGTTGGAATGAGATCGGGCAATGATAGTGTTTTCCAAACACTTAGTGGCATCAAATTAATACTAGCCCCGAGATCAGCAAGGGCAGTAAATTCTTCAGTTTTGTTGAACATGCAAGGCAACACAAAACGACTGGGATATCCAAGCTTTTCCGGAAGTTCTCTAAGAAGAACTGCAGAGCAGTTTTCATTTAAGCGTGTGTTGGCGAGTTCAATCAGCTTCTCCTTCTTGCTAAGCAATTCCTTGAATGCTTTGACAAATTTCGGCATGTGGCAAAGTGCTTCAACAAGGCTAATGTTGATGGTCATTTTAGATAGCATATCCACATATTTCGATACTTGACAGTCATTCTTGGTTAGCTCGTTGGTCTTGCCTATGCGAGAAGGGTATGGGATTCTAGGTTGATAAGGGGAAGGTGAAGGTGTAGTTGGTGAAGGTTGAGATGTTGAAGGGTCCTTCCAAGATACATCGTCATGACGAGGCAGAGACGGTAATGGTGCACTACTACTAGGTGTAGGAGGAGTAGGGATACATGGTGGTGGAGGTGTAGATGATGGTGGTGGAGGTGTAGATGATGGTGGTGGGATAGGTAGATCGACAATGGTAATTCCACTACGCGTAGTTATAGCACTCACATTAGCTCGCGGATTAGTGACGGTGTTTGAAGGTAGAGAACCCGAAGAAGAAGAAGGTTGAGCTTCGGGCAAGAAACTAGCCAACAGATTCTTTAATTCAGTTGTTTGAGTGATGAAGGAGGATTGAAGATTATCACGAACCTCGGTTCTGATGTCATTACCTTGCTTCAAGATATCTCCTTTCAAATTGATTATTTGGCTCTGTAGATTCTTGATTTGCTCACCTTGAGTTCTCATGATGGTGTCAACATCGGGATTAATGGGTGGGTGTTGTTGGGTGGGTGGTTGATAAGGGTTAGAAGCTCTTGGTGGGATTTGGTTGCTTCTATTGTAGTTTTTGGCGGGTTTTTGGTTTTGAGGAGAAAAACCGGGTGAAAGGTAGTTGTTGGAACGGTAGCTCAGCAGATTTCTATTCCCTTGTTGTCTAGCTTGGTAATTTTCCGGTGAATAATTACCGTAAGCAGCATACACATTTTCCGGATTTCCTTGTGTCGAAGGACAATCGGTGTATGAGTGAGGACCGCCACATGTTTCACAAGGATTAGCAACCGCTTTAACGTGTTGTTGTTGTTGGTTTGAAGCGAGAAGCGTAATACTTTTACTCATTTCGGCCATCATGCGGGTGAGTTCGGTCATCTCAGGGTTTGCTGAGGTAGAGGAAACATTGACTCTCGGGTTGTTCCTAGAAGAAGCAGAGGAATCCCAGTTCTTGTGGTGAGTAGTCATGTTCTCAATTAACTCTCTACACTCCTCGGGTCTCCTTTTCATGAATGTGCCACCGGCGGCTGCATTAATCGTATCACGATCTCGAAAAGTCAATCCGTTGTAGAAAGTATCAATCAATGTGACGGGAAGCATGTTGTGGTTTGGACATCTATCGATCAAGACATTATATCTCTCCCAAGCGTCAAAAAGAGATTCATCAGGGTCTTGAATGAAACCGCTGATCTGATTGCGAAGGCTTGTGACCATGGATGGTGGAAAGTAGCGCGATAGAAAGCGTTGAGTCATGTCATCCCAAGTGTGAATAGAATTCTTCGGGAGACGATCAAACCATTTCTCGGCATGATGCGATAAAGTATGTGGGAAGAGTTGTAGGCGAAGTACATCCATTGTGGCACCAGGCAACTTCATGCTTTGGGTGATTGTAATGAACTTGTCGAGGTGTTTGTTGGCATCATCATCAGGCAATCCTCTAAATGGGTTTGTTTGTACTTGCTGAATCATGTGATGCTTCAACGAAAACTCAGGAGCGTTGATCTGCATCGGCGCAATCGGTCCTCCTCGTCCAAACATTGTTGGTTGACAAAGTTCCTCCATGGTCCGAAGATCGGGCTGTGGAAGAGCATTGTTGTTATTATTATTATTGAGGTTCGGTGGAATGTTGTTGTTGTTAACACCTGCCATATCTAAATCTTCTTGAGGCTCGGGCTCTTGATAATTAGAAGATCTAGTACGCATACACCTGAAAATGCAAAAGAAAACAAAACCAAACACAAAGACAATATATATACACAAGAAAGATAAAATCTTTTTGGATTTTTGAAATTTTTAATTTTTATGGATTTTTATGGATTTTTAATTTTTTTTTTAATGATTTTTTTGAATTTTTAAGGCAAGAAAAATAACGTTCACAAGTGAGCGGATCCCAAAAAGCAACGTGTCAATCACAGAAAACCGTCAATCTTAACGAAAAGAGCCGGCAGCGGCGCCATTTGATAACTAGGGTTTTACCTAATTAAAAAGATTAAAATTAAGTTCGTTGTGTTGGTCTAATCGAATTGATCTAAGCTCTCTATGTGACTCTATTGTTTTTGGTGGAACAAAGTTGTGTCGTTGTAGTGTTTAAAATTAAAAGTGCGAAACTTAAAAGTAAATGGGCTCTTAAAGTAAATCTAAGTCTAATTAAAGTAAAGGTGCAGGTATTTAAAAGCGTGAATGACGTAAACTTAAATCTATCTAAGGCAAACTTAAAACGCAACTAGAACTTAAACTAAGGCAAAACTAAAATAAAGCTAAGGCAATTAATCTTAAAGTGCAATTAAGTAAAAGGCAGGAAAAATAAAGCTTTGAAAATAAAAATCAAAAACAAAAGCTAATAAGAACCTGAATATAGCTCATTCGGAATGATCCTTCGTTTGGAACAATCACTCGTCCTAAATGTCACCTTCGGTTGGAATGATTCTTCTTCACTTGGAATATTACCAAAATCCTTGATCCGGAACAAATTGATCTGAATATGTCACTTATCCAAAACAAACCTTCGTTCGGAACTTTACTGATTCGGAACTCTAATATTTTTGCCTTGATTCGGAACTTTTTGGTCACCCTTGATTCGGAAGATTCCGAATGAAGCTCCTTGATTCGGAAGTTTCAGACTTCCGAATGAAAACCTCTTGAGTCGGAACTTGCCCCTTGATTCGGAACTTTTAAGAAGTTCCGAATGAAGCTTGATCCGGAAGTTTAAGACTTCCGAATGAAAAGCCTTGATTCGGAACTTGCCCCTTGATTCGGA
Source organism: Glebionis coronaria (assembly GCA_025667525.1). Classification (NCBI taxonomy): domain Eukaryota; kingdom Viridiplantae; phylum Streptophyta; class Magnoliopsida; order Asterales; family Asteraceae; genus Glebionis; species Glebionis coronaria. The sequence continues at coordinate 532,823,488 of CM046880.1, forward strand.
ACTTAGAGTTGATTCGGAACTTTTGAGAAGTTCCGGATGAAACCCTTGGTCCGGAACTTTGGAGTTCCGAACGAATACTCTTGACTCGGAAGTTTTCACTTAGTCCGGAACTTTGAAAGTTCCGGATGAACAAGTTTGGCTCGGAAGTTTTGTTGAGTTCAAAATCTTCCGGATGAAACCTTGATTCAGAACTTTAGAAGTTCCGAATGAACACTTTCCCTCCTTCTTGGTTCGGAAGTTTTCACCTGGAAAGATCAGTAACACAACAAACTCCCCCGAAGAACAAGGGGATACAGTAACGGCAGATATAAACACAAATTAACCAAAATCAAACACACGGATTAATCTAAACAGTAACGAATCAACAAATAAACATCAACAAACAGTTAAAAACAAGAAATCAAACCACTTTAACCACAATAATCAAAAACCACTTTGGATCAAAATAAAAGCATAAACATAAACATAAACACAACAAATCAAAGATTAAGAAAGGTAGATAAGAGATTGACAAGATAAAGTAAAGATTGACAATAATTAAAGGAAAACTTACTTGAAATTAAATGAATTTAAGGTGCAAGACAAGGTATTTAAATTTGACAAGGAAAGTAAATGACAAGGTATTTAAATGGTGGAAGAGCTAATTGTCACACTTAGCCAACAAAATGAAAAATAAACAATCCTAATCTATTTATAGGGGAGGATTAAGGAAGCTTCCTCTCCTCTTTCCTTTTCTCTTAATTACAAGCTTAAGTCCCTCCTTTTATTAATCTTCATTAATTGCGTCATTAGTCCTTTTCTTCTAATCTTCTTTAAACTTGGACTTAAGGGACTTTTGGCTTCGGGATTTCTTCGAACTCGTCTTTAAATTCTTCAATAAAATAGACTTGAATTCTTCGGCTTTTGATAAACTTCCGTCTTTAGACTTTTTCTTCGATGAATCTTCAGAATTGGCCGTGGACTTCCGTTCTTTTTGCACTCTTGACTTCTTGACTTCGTCTTTCATTCTTTTCTTCAATAAAAGTCCGTAAATGCCCGTGAATGTCCGTGTTTTCTCCACTTTTTCACCTTTTCATCCTAAATCACAATAAAAACACAAACCGCGCATAATTCCGATATAAAAGACATAAAATACACGTTTTGGTCCGGTTATTATTGTAATTAAGTGGTAGAAAAGATGGGTGTTTACACACCTATCACAATGTAAAGCCCAACTATGACTAATAGTGACTACTAAGTCTTCAAGGACTAGTATCACTCCCATCCATATTGATACCATCATTCAATGATGTTGGAAATCAAAGAAGACGAGTATTCTACAAGTGTAAGTAACTCAATCCACAATCAATTTAATGATTGATTTTCATGAGTACCTACACATAACAAGATGCAAACTAGTAGATACATTTCAAGAGTAAATCTAAAATGAATTAATACTACTAATTTAAATGAGATGCAATATTATCAATTAAAAGGCTTATTTTCAATAAGAAATAGTTTTGACCAAAGAAAAACTTTAGTACAACTTAACCTTCTAATTTGAGAAGACAACGGATCGAACCAAGTTTTAAAGTACAATATACTTCAAAGATCTTGTGCACCATCTCTCTGATATAAATTGTAGAAACTAGAAGGGGGGTTGAATAGTTTCTCATCGATTTATCTCCTAATTAAAATTCCTTTCAATTAGGTGAGTGCCAAAACTATCTTTTACTTGAAAGCTAGTTGCATAATGATTAGGTTCAATTCTAATGCATTAACAATAAGTAATAAGTGTAATGATGTTGAATGTAAGTAATGAGTAAGGAAAGAAACAACCTAGTAGAAAGACACCAAGATTTATAATGGTTCGGCAACGAGGCTCTATCCTCGTTCCTAATCCACTCCTCGAGTACACCTTACTCGAGATTTCCACTATATCCACAAGCTCCCTTCTTGGTGGAGAAAATCTTACAACATCGCTTACATTATTTTTTGACACTAAGCTAAATGTCGAGACCTAATCTTAGCTAGGACCAATCTACACAATGTCGCCCACTTCACCATTTTACGACACAAGGCTAGATGTCGAGTTCTAATCCAAAGCTAGAACCAATCTTCACAACGTCGCCCACTTCATCATTTTACGACACAAGGCTAGATGTCGGGTTCTAATCCAAAGATAGAACCAATCTTCACGACTCTTCACTTTGAAGCTAAGTGAGAACTTCACACAACACAACTACACATCACTTTATAGTTTAGTGAGAACTCACAAGACACAACCACATCACTTTATAGTTTAGTGAGAACTAACACAACTTATTACAACTCAACTAAACATATCCAAGTACACACATGTAGCTTGGATCTACACAACACAAATCCAAGCATACACATATGCAAAGGATTTACATAACTCTAATCCAAGTATGCACACATAGCTTGGATGAACACAAGTAGTCCAAGTATTCACAAATACATTGGATCTACACAAGACACAAATAATCAAATGATGAACATGACTAGATCTTTAGGAGAGGATGATCTTCATCAAGGCTTCATCTTAAATCACATCATAAGTGTGTGAGTGATTTTCCCTTTGGACAAGGTAAAGAAGGAGATCAATAGGATAATCATAAGTAAACATACTTAACACACTAAGTGATCATTTACAAATGACTAGGATTAGATAGAAGAAAGAAGGCTGAAAGAGATGTCCAAAAAGGGTTAATGAAAATGCAGATTTGATCCACTATTTATAGAAGACAAATCCCAACGGCTAGCTGGGGGCGATTCCTTAACTACCATGCAGTTTCTTATCGATAGGGAACCACATAGGCACTTAAGGAACCGTAGAGTGTAGACTCCGCTCCTTTTTGTCTTTTAGTGAATTTGAAATATCTGAGGCTGTTTAAACCTTCAAATGATATTCTTATGGCATTTAGAATATGCCATATTCAAATTTACATTTTTATTTTAATAAAACATTTTCTTAAAAATAAAGTTTATTAAAAATCTTTTGTTACATTTGACAAAAGTGAGTTTTAAGGCTAATCACTTTTATGATCACTAAGCATGATTAAGATATGTTAGTGTAATGATTATTACCTTGATGATAGTGTTTGTTAGATAATTCGTTTTATGATTGTGTTTGACAATAAATGTCTTTGTAATTTGTTGTGATCAAAACGAAGAAAGATTATTCAATACTAACAATGTTTTTAGGCATTTCTTTGCATTAACATTCACCACTCTCACCTATAGACGTTTGAGAGTGGCTGCTTGTGAACTCTCTAAAAATGTAAGACTGATTACTTGTGAAATATCAGATGTCTTTGGCTGGGTTCCTGTTATCTCTGCTAAAATGGAGACACTAGACACGAGTTGAGTTTTAGCTGGCTTCTCTTGTCTTACAACGAGCTTGGGAACATTGGGTGTCTTTTTGGCTTCTTTCTTATTTTGCTTGACAACTTTGGAGGTTGTGGATAGGGAGGAATTGGGGATAGACTTCTCCTTAGACCCCTTGTCAGTTATTGCTTTGGACTGCTTGGCGTGTTGCACAAAGGTCAAATACGCTGACTTATCAGACACTATAGCAGTATTCAACTTCTCAGAGGAAGGTATCAAAGTATTAGGTATAGAGGAATCTCCGTTAGCCACCTCCTTCATGTGGGTTGTAATCGGCACATCATTTGGTCCTATTGCTTTGTGGCACATCATTTGGTCCTATTGATTTGTACAAAGCTCTATAATATGATACGACTTCAAGGAAGTGAGCTCTGTGTTGATGTATCTATCTCTTAAGAGATCTTGTAAGATGATAGAAAGAAAACGTGCATAGGAGATGTTCTTATCTCTGGCCCCAGCCTTGGTTCCTTTCAGCTTCTCTACTAGGTTAGCAAATAGCAGCTTCCCACATCCATATTAATTCCCCAAATAAGCCCATAGGCAATAGTCTGATGGTTGAGGTTCCACTGGTCTTGGGATCCTTGCATCCCTCCAAAGGTCTTGACTATGTAGACGAATAGAACTCTCCACATTTGGGAAAATTATATGATCTTCAAGGGTGATTTGTTCATCACTTAAATCGGAGTGAGAGCGGGGTTGGTATCATTCACAGGGTAGAGAGTGGCTAAGGCTTCTTTGACTGTCTTTTTGTTAGTTAACTTAAGACAATATTGTCCATGCTTCAATCCCGTAATCAAAGAAAAATCATCAACAGTGAATAGGAAGGGGTTTTAAGAACATGAAAGGTTGAAAGTGATGGTGTTGTCATCGACGACCTCTACAGAGTACCCGAATCTCGATGGTATTCTTAGTACTAAATGGGTGGAGACTTTGTAAATATCGTGTCAACATCACACTTCTTCATGTAGTTTACCATATCGTCATACATCGTGTGTGGTGATTTTAGCTATCCAACAAGTTGTTGGAGGCTAGAATGCTTTCGTTGAGCTCAAGAGAGATGTTGTTATCCTTTTCAATTGGAAACACCATTGATGATGGAGAGGTTAATGAAGATGAACGGTTAGGGGTTTGAATGAAGTTAGAGAGAGAGATGTGTGTGTGTGAGAAAAATGTGAACAGTAAAAAATGATCCCAATGCATAAATATATAGCAAATATAAAACAGTTTCACATCCGCATTAAATGCGTAGTGGGTAAAAACTGTCACAGACGTGGGACCCTTGACCTTTCAAAACAGTTGTCTCCTTATTTTTTGGTAAAGTACACATTTAATTTACTTCAATTGTAACTACCTAGTTACATCAGAAAACATTTAATATTAACTAAGACTTCATTTATATCACTAGAATTATCAACCAAGGTCTTACCAATATTGAGCATACTCAACTTAGCAACTAGCATATTAAAAGTGGGTTCATCCAAAGGCTTAGTAAAGAGGTCAGCTAATTGCAGCTCAGTGGGGACATAATGAATCTCAATATCACCTTTTAAAATATGGTCCTTAATAAAGTGATACCCGATGTCAACGTGTTTGGTTCGAGAAGCACATGGTTGTTTGAAATTGCTATGGTACTTGTGTTGTCACAAAATATGGGCACCTTGTCAAAAAGAATTTCATAATCAACCAACTGGCTCTTCATCTAGAGCACATGTACACATCAACTTGCAGATGTAACATACTCAGCTTTAGCTGATGACATAGCCATAGAGTTTTGTTTCTCAGCACTCCAACCAACTAACTTTCCTCCAAGGATCTGACAACTTCCAAAGGTACTTTTTCTATCAAGACAACATCCAATATAGTTTGAGTCTGAATAAGCTTTGAGATCAAAGCCTGATTCTTTTAGGTACCACAGACCTAAGGATGGTGTTCCTTTTAGGTACCTAAAATTTTTCTTAACAATCACTAGATGGGATTCTTTTGGGTTAGATTGGTACCTTGCACAGAGACATGTGGAGAACCGAATATCTAGTCGACTAGTTGTGAGATACATTAGTGAGCCAATCATACCTCTATACATAGTCTCATTAACAAAGACCCCTGACTCACCAGGACCCAAATTGTTGGGTGAAAGCATAGGGCATTTCACTGATGCACAATTAACTAATTCATATTTTTTAAGTAAACATTTAACATACTTTTCTTGACAAATAGAAATCCCTTTAGGACATTGTTTAATTTGAAAACCCAAAAAGTAAGTTAATTCACCCATCATACTAATCTCATATTTCTTAGTCATTGATTTAGCAAAACGTTTACTAAGATAAACATTAGTTGACCCAAAGATGATATTATCCTCATATATCTGAACAATGATAAATTCTCCCTTATCCTTGAAGGTAAAGAGTGTTTATCTATAGAACCCCTGACAAATTTATTATCAGCTAAAAAGGTAGACATAGTTTCATATCAGGCACTAGGTGCTTGTTTTAACACATACATGGCTTTGTGTAGTTTGTACACATGGTTAGGAAACTGGTTGTTCTCGAGTCCTTTTGGTTGTGCAACATAGACTTCCTCAGCTAACTTTCCATTCAGAAAATCACTTTTCACATCCATTTGATACATTGTAAACCCCATCTATGCAACATATGCTAAAAAGATTATGATAGATTTAAGTCTAACAACGGGTGCAAAAGTTTCATCAAAATATGTCCCCTCTTTCTGTGTATATCCTTGTGCAAATAATCTTTCCTTGTTCTTTAATCCTTCCAATCTCATCATTTTTTCCTATAGATCCGCCTAGTACCAGTGATATTTTTACCTAGTGGGGTTGGTACTAGTATCCATACCTTTTTCCTTTTAAACTGATTTATTTATTCTTGCATAACAACTACACAACCTTCTTCAAGAAGAGCATTAGCTACTCTTTTTGGTTCAATTTGAGAAAGAAATTCAGCAAAGAGACGCTCATTGGCTGAAGCTGCCTCTGAGTACTGAACTCTCTGTGTAGTCTTGACCCAAGTAGTTGGTTCTCCAATTATGTTGACAAGGAGAATATGATGATCTTTTGACCATTTTCTTTGAGGTGCAAGCTTTTTATTGACAGAGACAAGTAAGGTGGAATGAGAATCAGCTTGAATCATAGGCTGCTCCTTAGGAGGATTTTCCTCAAAGACTATTTTTGTGTCTAATTCTTTACCAACTAAAATTATAGGTGAGGAGTTGGGATTGGTTGAAGGATCTTCACTGATAGAAAGAACAGGTGAATTTTCATCAAGTGCGTCGTTGTAGGGGCTGATGTTGTCTTGACATTCCTCTAAGATCACCAAATGATCAGATGGAAGGTCAATGTTGTGAGTTGACAAAGGATCAAATGCAATGGGAGTCTCTGTGTGTGAATGATGATTGACAGTTTATCTTGGCTAAGAGAATTCGTCTTCTGGAAAAGGCACTTGTTTTCATTAAAATCAATCACATCTCCTTCAATCCTTGTTCTTTATACTACAACATCATCTTCATTAAAAGTGACATAGAAGGTTTCCTCAAGTTCTTGTATTCTTATATTGAATACTCTAAATGCTTTAGCTGTTAGAGAGTAACCTAAGAAGAAACCATCATCAGCCTTTTCATCAAACTTCTCAAGATGATCTCTGTAGTTATAAATAAACACAAGACACCCAAATACATGGAAGTAGCTAACATCAGTTGCTCTTTTTATGAACACTTCATAATCGATTTTCCTATGACTCTTGAAAATGATTGATCTATTTTGAGTATCACAAGAATTGTGAACAACTTCTCCCTTAAATTGCTTTGGAAGAGATGCACCATTTAACATTGTTCTAGCTGCTTTAATCAAGGTTCTGTTTCTTCTTTTAGAAACTTCATTTTGTTTAGGAGTCCCAGCTGAAGAGAAGTTATGTGAAATTCCTTTTTCATCATAGAAAGTTTCAAGCTGATGATTCTTAAACTTAGTTCCATTATCACTTCTCAGAGCCATTGTTCTTACTTCATTCATATTTTCAATCTGTTTATTGAATGACATGATTGCATCAGCTGCTTTACTCGTTCTTTTCAAAAAGAGCACCCATGTGTATCTTGAATATTCATCTACAATCACTAGGGTGTATTTGTTGTGATTAATGGTTTGAGGTTTAACAAGTCCAAATAAATCTATATGTAGGAGGTGTAAGTACTTGTTAATTGAGAATGATTGCCTGATTTTGAAGGATGCCATGTGGTGATTTCCCTTCACACAAGCTTAACATGTCTTGTATTTGGTGAAGGTAACACTGTAACAGGGGGGTAGACCACTCCGATACCAATTGAAAGTCCTTAATTCGTGACTGAAACGATAAGCTACGAGATTAACAACACAAGAAATACTTTTCAAACGTAAGACTTTATTATTGTATAATAAGTATTACAATGTGTTATGGATCACACAGTTTGAGTGACAATGTGTAGTATACCCTTTGGACAAGTAAACTTGATCGAAGTGACAAGTTTATGAGCAAACTTAAGAACATAGGCACGACTGTTCTTCAACAAGTTTGAGAGAGTTAATGCACTAATACTAACAAAGTGAACGACGTTAACTCTATGCTACATTCTCATTTTATAGTGGTGCGAGGTTGACTTAATGGACTGAGTTGATAGCGACTTAACAAGACTTGTGGGGTCAGACATTTGTTAAACATGTTCTTCATATATTCGTACTTTAGGTAGCTCTATTTCAAAGCAACTATTTGTCCCGCTCAAATAGTTCCCGCCTAAACACTCAAAGATATCCAAAAGGGTACAAAGAGTTAACAGGGTATTGTCACCCCTGTTAACCCTCAACCACAGAGAGTCTCTAATACATCTTAGCTGTTATCCGTCACTGCTAATGAGTATGTCTTCAAGTAATCTTCGACTTCCTTGACAATGTCTCTGACTTGGACTTATTTGTGGATTCTCACAGAGGTTAGAACCTCTGTGAGTCTTTCAATACTTACCTGTCTCCCAAGAATAGGAAAGTTTATAATTTACAACTTATTTATGCTTAAATCTATGACTAAGGAAAAACTAACAGACTTAGGTTTCCAACACAAGCACATACCAAGGTTTTTAAGCCATGTGCTTACCGGTATGTTGATTACACACCATGTCATGATCAAATGCGTGCAATGACTTTCCCTAATGTAAACATGAATGATAGGTAGATCCATTGTCCTCATGAGAATAAGAAGGTACATTGTATTATTCCCGCCTCTAAATGGTATGTAACCCCATTTCCATGGCCAACGAGTCATGATTTTGGGCCTTTTTCTAATGCACCATACAAGAGTTTGACAGTTGAAAAGGAGATTAAGAATTGGATTCAGTATGAAGGCAATGTTTTTAGCTAGGTACCCACGTAGAGGAACACAATTTCCTCATGTATATCTTGTCAGATGATGTAATCTTTTAAATGCAAGTACTCTTGTAACTTGTAAGATTATAAAATGAGCTTGTGAATTCGAATTACTTAAGGAAAATATAGGTCAAAAAAAGAAATATAGTAAAAAAATTGAGACGTAAAACAATTGAATGGCGTATGCAAATACTATGAACCAAAGAGAATTTAGTAAATTTTAGGATGGTTAATACCTTAGAAGTACAAATAAAAAACAAAAGAGTCTGCAATAAAAAATAAGTAAAATATTGTTCCCTTTGAGTCATGAGTTGCATCTATCTTATCCATTGTTCTTCCTTTTCCACTTTTTCTTTCTCATGCATTTTTACATGAACTAACCAAAAATGACACTTCTGTTTTTTTTGGTAATGGGAGTTACCCGGTAAATATATTAACCAAAAAACCATATAAAGTTCACATGGAATGCGGCTGAAGTACCACATTAACCTCAAGCCAAAAGCTTGATAAACTAGTGTTCATGACAGACCATAAACACCTCAACACCTAGTTACAAACAAATCTATAACTAGAATAGAAAACAACATTCAGATAAAACACCTATCTCGCACCACTCATGGAAGAAGATCCTCCATCAATATCAAGAAGATTAACTGTTTCATCATAAATATTTTCAACATCCTCATCATCCGCGTCACCATCATTAGCTAAAGCCGCAAATAGATTAGGCATAGCCACATTACCGTCTAATGAAGAAGAAACCACTTCCTTCCATTTAGGAGAAGGATCTTTACCTGTAGATTTACCACCATTCGTGGGAACACTAGGGGTTGCTTTAGGCTGAAACTTCACAGTCGGGAGAACCGTAGGACCAGTATACTTATTAGACTTGGGCTTCTTGTTCCTTCTCTTCTTGCCAACTGTTTGAAAACCATCCTTAGATGTTTCAACAGGCGCCGTAGCAGGAGTGGAACTAGAAGCAGTCACAACCTTTTTTGGGCACACATCACTATCATGACCAAAAATCTTACAAGCATCACACCGAGGAGGTTTCCATTCATATTCAACCCTGATTGTTTCTTTAGTGTACTCATCACAACAAAGTGATGGGACACCAATAGTAACAACCTCAACTAAATCAACATCAGATTGAACTTCAATAAGACATATAGCAAAGCTACTTCTCCCCCATGAGTCTTTACACATAGAGTTTGTAAAAGAGTCAAACATAATAGGCCTACCCAGAAAAGAAGCAATCAAATTAATTCCTTCCTCTTCAAACACCTGTAAGGGGACATCCTGCAGCTTTACCCAAATTGGAATTCGAGTCAACTCTTCTTTACAAATACGAGTACCCAAAGACCATGTCTTCAAAATAATAGGGTTTTTACGAATCAACCAAGGGCCGCCTTCAAAGACAACATCTAAACCAGTTTGCGTCTCAAATTTAAAGAAGAAAAAACCTTTATTGTTCATCATAATACGCTTTAAACCATGCTTACCCCAATTGCTCCTAGCAAAGTACTCAACAACTGGGTACGCCAATCTCGGACCAAGGAAATAACCATAAAGAGTAAACTTAAAACGAGAACCAACCTTTTGGACAACTCTTCTAGGAACAGACACATTAACTCCCTCAAAGACAGGATCAGCAACACTAGAAGCCTCAGGGTAAACATCAACAGACTCAACAACAGGCTCCACAATAGCCTGTTGCTCAAGGAACCACACATGTTGCTCAATGATCTTTATGATCCCACTACGAGTATCTTGATTCAAACTGAGCCACTTCAGATGAGAACCAGCCTTGACCTCCTTAAAAAAAATGTCAATCTCCTCTAGAGAGTCAAGTGAAGTACGTAGGAACTTAGCCACATCACCAATATCTTTAATACAAACCTTATTCTTAGGAGAAGAGTTCGTAAATTCAGCATGTTTTTTACAAATAATATCAACAAGAAACCGAACTTGTTTCTGAGGCAATGACTCAGAGAATCGAAACTTACCCTCTTGCATTCCACAGATAAAAACATTAAGTTCTGGTAAAGAGGCAAGAGGAACATCAAACAATTTTGCAATACCATCAATATTATGGATGTGAGTAATATCAATAACACCATCATGACTAGGATTTTGTGAGCCCGTCACACTAGCAACCGCTATGGCTGCCGTGTTATTCCCATAATGTGAATCGCTCATAGTCCCAGACTTATTCAGGCTAGGGAATTCCGATTCGTATGAAGCATCCAAGCCAATTCCACTCTCACCATTACCACCTTGGTTATGCATAGCACCCTTAGATGGCCTACGAACAGCAGGAGCATCAATACCTCCACCACTCCTAGTAGAAACCATCGAACCCTAATCGCAACACCAGATCGCACCACCAATTTAACCCTAAAACACAAATAACGAACCACAGAAAACCCTAACTCTCGAAACCCTAATACACCACAATCGCTGCAAACCCTAAACGACACAAGTTCCACGTCTAACAAACACGAGATACGAATGAACGAACGAATATAACGAAAAAACAAAGATCCCTTAACCGACTATCATAATGAAAGTCGATTAGGAATAAGATAACAATCTGCGAAAAAACATCCTAAAAAACGAATTAAGACAGTCCAATTAATCTAGCAACCTGATAAAGAGCATGTTAAACTGTAATAATCAAAGATTAAACAATATAACACAAACGTTATTAGGTATTCGGATCAAGAAGAAAGCAAAAAACGAGTCAGATTGGGAAGGACGAATTTTTGGCAACCATTAGAGAGGTTTTAGGGTTTTCTCTTGCACAAGTATAAATGACACTTCTGTTAGCACATTATACAATAGTAAATGAACTAATTTTGTATCTAAACACCAATAGAGTCATTACAAGGGGGAAATCCTTAGTTTATAATCTACACATAATTCAAATGAACACATTCATAAGTAAATAATACGCGATACCTTTGCAAGCTGCTAAACCTTTCCGCAAATTTTCTCCTCTAATAGTCTGAGTACATGCATTTGATAATTTGATAATCTTGAAAAATACCTGCTTCCTTATACATGTGCCTTATCTTCTCTATATCTAGACATGAATGTGACAATAAGAAGCGCTAGTGTGCTTGACCAGCTGCAAGAAGTACAATATTGGTTTCGTAAACTCAAATGGCGTGATATATATAAGATAATAAGATTTGATAGATACAAACATATGGAACATGAACAAAAGTTTTGATTAACATGTGGATCAAATCACTACATGTTGTAACTTTGTATCTACCATACTTGTACATTAATTTGAAAACAAAGATAGCATGCCACTTTGTAATCAATCTAAACAACAACAGACACTTGAAGTGGAATATTTTTGAGTAACCGAGCATAACAATAACCCGTGTCTTGTCTAATAATTTTCGAGCCACGAATACAACAATAGCATCACATAAAAGACACAGTATCGCGGTTACAAGAGTTGTTTCACATAACGTTTATCATGCCATGGCTTGGTAAAAAAGTTCGAGCAAAAAAGTTCAGACATGCGGATTATTATTACCCACTTCATCAGTCAAAGCTTTTTCTTTTCATTACCACTACCCCCAAAAATGTACCAATCAACTTAGGATTTTATATGCTAGAAGCAATAAGAAAACATAATAAAAATGAAATACGCCAAATTTGACCAATTTATCTGGTTATGCATAATCTTTAACGGGTCAAATGGTTCAAGAGTTTCCAGAATTGTCTTTATGATGCCTTTTAACTTTTTAAAAGCATTATATTAAAAAAGTTGTACATTATAATTCTAATATTATTGTAATGACTTTAAAAGATACCAAAAAGACGAACAAAAAGTGTATGAGGGAAACCCAACTTGTTTTTACCCATTCTAAACTATTTCATGTTTTGACCTGTTATCCGACCTACCCAACATTTTCACGTAAGAAATATCAAAGATGTAATTGCAAGTTTCATTGAAGGATAAAAAGGAAGGAGCCGAAGATACTAAAACATACGTCCTCACAGGGATTTGGGAATTAAATCATCATGTTAATCTTCTTTACCTAAAATTTGTTGCCATAATAAATACACGGTTGAGTTAACATTGTCTATAGAACTACAAAAACGTACCTTGCTTTTGTTTGATGCCTCAAATCCATCCAGTTGACTAAGAAGCTCCAACATGGTTTGTTGGACTTCCTTGTCACCATTACTAGTTCTGGACACATGATTTAACTATGGCTATTTTGCCTATATACAACACTCACATTCTGGGCATATAAGTTTTGTTGGTCAAAATTTATAGTTGACAATAACGGTTTATGTTACAACTCTTGTATAGGTTGGAAACCCTCCATTGGTCAGATGGAACATGCTCATGGTCTTCTTTCATACAACAAAGGATAAATTTATTGTCACTCAGTAAAGATAAGGATGAGAATACAACCCTAACCATAACAAAAAGTTCTCTAACCGCTCTTAACCTTCAATAACCAAAAAACGAATAAACCTCTTTGCAAAGAATTCCTTCAATCTTATTCATCCATACAACAAAAGGAGTAACGATTTTATGATCTGTTAAAAAATGCCCTTATTATTCATCCCACAACTCTCGAAAAAACAAACACAAAAAGAGTAAAGTAGAAGAAATGACAAATTTGTAAATCCTAATTGCAACACCACCAAATACTTGAGCATAAAAATGCACAGAATTGAAAGAAATGATATATAAATGTCAATATCACATTCAAAACTCGTTTATAAATGATTTTTGGAGAGGGCTGAGAACATGATTAGAAAGAAAAAATATCTCGAAGATGCAAGTAACTCGACTATGTGAGGATGATAGAAAACTGGGTTTTGAATGATACTGGTATGGTTTTTGTGAATGTGTAAAATGGGTTGGGTTATAACTGTAAAAGGTTTCTCTGAAAATTTTGTTTAAATGGGCTGACTTCCCTTACATAACCATTCGTCTTTCCGTGTTGCTTCAAATTAGTTTCGAACTAACATCATTTCCATAAGTAGTAAAGATAGTTTTCATAGTTATTCAATTTTAGCTTTCAACCGTAGTTCCCAGCTTTACAACTAAGGTTTTGGTTTAAACAAGATTTCACATTTGGTAGAGATAATTTCCTTTCTTGCGTTTCTCTTTTATTATTTCAATATTTTTAATAGGGTTTTGCTAACCAATGCCCACTAGACAGAGGTTAATGTGTATTTCAATGAACACAAACTTTTCAAATTAACATCAAAATACATTAAATACACATTAAATAAACTCACAAATTACTATATTTTAACATGATTTTCAATAAAATTAATATGTATTTATTACATTTTAATGTTAATTTGAAAAGTTTGTGTTCATTTAATACACACTAACCTCTGTCCAGTGGGCATTGATTAGCAAAACCCTTTGTAAAATTTACAATTTTAATCCCAATTAAACATGCAAGCAACTTTGTAAAATTTAGAATTGTTAAAATTTCAAATTTTTCCATAATTGAGATGAGCTCTTTATAATGTAGTATAGATATAGATTAAGATGTACATATACATGGTTTTACAGATTTTCAACAATTACCAATTAAGTTTTCAACAATGATGTAGAAACTAGAAGGGGGGGGGGGTTGAAATATAGTTTCTCTATTAAGTGATCTAAAATATCGGTTTTCAAAACTCTTTTCAAAAAGCTAGATTCGAGTGGTTTATGTGAAACCTTCTTATGCACAATATGAACAAGTGATAGTGTATCTAAACGAATAATCACAAGGTATATGCAATAACGAATAAAGAATGTAAAGAGATAAGGAAAAGGAAAGATCAAACCTAACGCCAAAGATTTATAGTGGTTCGACCACGAAGCTCTATCTTTGTGCCTACTCCACTCCTCGAGTACCTTACTCGAGAGTTCACACTTATCAACAAGCTCCTTGTGGTGGAGAAACCTTACACGTCGCTTAACTAATTATCGACTCTAAGCTAAAAATCAAGTTCCAATCTTAGCTAGAACCGATCTATAGAATATACTTCAAGGCCTAAATATAACTACAATACATACACAATTTCCAAATTATACAACAATTTGGATCTTCACAATACACAAGATGAAACAAAGTTTGGATTTTGATGACACAACACTTTAAGGATGAAAGTGTTATTCTCTTTGCACTTGAGAGGATGAGATGAGAGGAGAAAGATTCACTTTTTAAACAAGTGTAATCAATCAAATAACCAAGGATTTGAGTAATTCAAGAAAGGGTTCTGAATTTGATAATTTATGTGCAAAAAGAGGTGAAAAGGAAATCTGGAAATGGTCTATTATTTATAAGAGAAAGGTCCAACGGATCTATCTGGGCGCGTCTCATTAAATAGCGTGGAGGTTCCCTATCACTAAAGAACCGCGGGGACCTATAATGATCTGCGGCCTCTAGAGTCCGCTCCTTTTTGTCCTCTAGCGAGGAAACTCCATCTGGTGAAAATTTTATCTAAAAGGAATATCTTTTATCTATTTAGATTATCCTATTTTCAAATTTCTATTTTCTTTTTAATAAAATATTTTTTTAAAATTGAAGTTTATTCAAAAACATTTGTCACTTAAAAATAAAAGCGAGTTTTAAGAAAATTATAAATCATTGATCACTTAGTTAGGTTAAAAACTTGTTTATTCATAGCTTAAAGGATTATGGATGATATGAAGAATATTTGAACTCAAGAATTCGATTCTCGTTGTTTTGGTAAATGCTTGTTTTTATATATTGTCGTAATCAAAACAAATCTAGACTGAAAAATGTAAGTAACGTTTTTAGGAATCATTGAATTAACAAATGCCAAAATTAGTTTCAACATTTCTAAAAATAAGAGTTTTCTAACTTTTCGGAAAAGTTTAAAACTCTTGATAGGTAGTATATAGATGAAAAAGTTTTTATATGAAAGGGAAAAGATAAAAAATGGTAAAATGATGTTTTTTATTTTTTTTATGTAAAAGTAGAGAATAAATTTAAAAAATATTGAAAAAGTACGATTAACCAAGTTATATGTTTTTCTATTCTCAAATGTTTTTTTTAGAAAGTGAGATATCACCTTATAAGTTTTACTTCAATTTATTATTTTATTTAATATTTAACCACTAAATTTTAATTACTTTTTTTTTAAGTTTTTTTCACTAATTTAACACTATATTTAAATTTTTATGTAATATTTTTTTTCTATAAAAAATTTTCATCAATTTTTTTACTTTTTTTATAGCCAAATTTAGATATAAATTAGAATTTTTAATTTTTAGAAATCTAAAAAGATATTTAACTAAAAGATAGTACTAATTAAAAAAATAATTGATTATGTTAAAAAAAATTGATTTAAAAAAATACAAAATATCCACAAACATTTTACTTTACTAAAATGAGTTATCCTCACTCTCACTTAACCTACTACATATTTGTACAAAAAAAAATTAAAATTACAACAATACCTAACTTTACTATTCACGGTTAACTGTAGGTGTGAGCATGATAGACTCAAAATCGACTTAAATCGTACTTGAGTGACCCGAATTGAACTGAACAATTTTGATCCGGTCCTCGGTCCGAAGTTTTAGATCATTTCGGTCATCGATTTAGAATTTTAGATCATTTTGATTCTCGTTCCAGTTTGATTCGAGCCCGATGCTCGGCCCTAGTTAATTGTGCGATGTTTGCATCTCCAACTGTCTTTAAGCTCACGAAACATCAAATACATTGCTGCCACTTTCTTCTTATCCCTACACCTATCAAGCAACACTTTCAGTATCAGCTTCAGTAACGCTCTCTTCTTACCCTTACTCTTCTTTACTCCTCCCTCCGTTCTTTTCTCCGCATCTTTATCCGTCTCCATTCTCTTTCGCACATCTTTCAGAATCACCAACGCTTCCTTCACGTCCCTAGCCTGCTGCAACTGAACATCAATCTGACAGAATCTCAACAACGACGCATTCAATTTGTCTAGCTTACGCGCATGCGTGTATGTCTTGTAATAATTCCATTTCACATGCTCACATTCTCTGACAATGGCCTCTGCGCCTTTTATCTGAGCTATGAACTTATCTTTCTCATCTTGTGGTTTATCTAGCTGCTCTAGAAGTTCATGGATGTCATAGAAGATCGGTTTTAGTCTATTTAAGGTGTCTTGTAATTCAAGGAGGGTGGACTTAAAGTGTGAGGTTTTCTTGAGGACATGTATTATGGTTTTTGTTAACTGAGAAAGAATTTCCCCTACCCCAGCTCCTATCAAAACTGCTCCAGCCATTGATGAACAAGAACTACGTTAGTCTTTACAATTTACATAAAAAAGACAAAGACCAAGTTTAAGTTCGGTAAGGAAAATGAAGCTAGGTTCATTATTATATTGAGGATTTAAGTTGGGTTTTTTATTAATCAGTCAACGCGTTTAATTATTTGTTATAAGGAGTTGAATTTACGTGGAAAATAACAAGAAATTGCTTGGAAGCTAGCTTCCCTTGTTTTTTCTTATTTTTTAGTTTATTTTATATGGGGTCTTTTGTGTAAACTTATACAACTTGCACTATATCTCTCTTAAATTCTAACTCTTCAACGATAATTAAACTTAAGGTTGATGTGTCATTCGCTACACTAATAGTCCTTTGGTTTGTTATACGAGCTTATTTGTTTTAGAATTATCAAGAGATTTTTCAAAAAATAAAAATGGTGGGTGCATTGATACCCTATGAGTTTTATATGCCTCGTCACTTTAGTTTCTACCCTATAACCAAGTATTTTACAAACTCCATCCTTCCCATCTATAAGGCTGGGCGCAACGCGTCGGGTTTTAATCGATCCCCAGTAGGTCGCGACCGAGTCGTCGCGTTGCGACGATTCGGTCACCGGTGAAAATCGAGTCAAAACGACCCTAGTCGCGATCGGTTAAATTGTGAGAGTGTTTGTGTAAAAAAAAAAAAAACCTGCACTGTTTCTGTTTAAAAAAAAAAAAAAATTTTGTATAATTTGTAAATGTAAAAATCTTATATTCGAAAGTTAAAAATTTATTTAATACTAATAAAACTTGAAAATACTGAAATACAATAGGAAATGCAATACGATAATAAAAATAAAATTACATAATACGATTAGTCAGTTCCCGGATCCGAATCCGATAACAGACCACAAGGAAACTCCCAACGCAATGTTTCTTCTTCATCTTCTTCGGCCATAATTTGCGCCTCCCGCTCCCTTCTTTCCCTTTCTTCTTCTTCCTGCATTTGTCTCAACACTTTTTGATCTAGGTATTCTTGATACACCTCATTGCCAGTCATTCTGCCATCTGTGAGGTTTGGAATTGGAAAGGGTAGATCGGGCGACTCATTTCTTATTCGGTGTTGTTGCGACGAAGGACCGATATGTGTTGTTTGATATCAGGACGAAGAACCAAAGTTATTCAACCATTTAGTATTTTCTTCAATTCTGGCCTCAAATTTTGTCGCCTTTCTTGCGCAAGATCTCCGGAGGCTAAAATCCAATTCAGCTTGCTTACTAAGATACGTGTCGATAAACTGACGCTCCTGTGGGGAGAGATCACGACATTTCTTACATGCCGAGCTCAATTCCCTATTCTCTTCGGACGCAGCATCGAAATCATCACCTAACTTCGTAAGCTGCTCGTAACGGCGTTGTTGTTGAAGTATTTGTCTGTTAACTATAGCCTTAATCTCGGCTTCGGTATGTGGGAATGAGCATGCCATTTTTGATTTTTGAATGTGTGTGTGAAAAAACAGAGTTGTGTGTTGAGTTGTGTGTGAAATAACTGTGTGTGAAAATATGGTATTTATAAAGAAAAAATATTGATTTAAAAAAAAAAAAAAATTTTTTTTTACTAGGTCGCACTAGGTCGCCGGGTTGTGGCAAATAGGTCGCACTAGGTCGCCGACCGAAAAAACTAGGTCGCGACCCCCATGCGTTGTGCCTAGCCTAAGAGAGGAGGGTATGGCGAAGAGCCTACCTCTCAAATTTTTACCCAGTCACCTACCAACTCAACGCCATATCATACCAACACAACTAACCAAAATACCCCTTAACTCACAACACACCCAACCCCTCTTCATTTGGGCCCCACCACTAACATTTATTTTTCTTTTTTTCATTTTCACACAAACTAAAATTTATTTCACACAAATAAAACATTATAAATACGGAAATAAAAATTACAAATACGGATTAAAAAAATATTACGATACGAAAAAAATACGATACGAAAAAAATACGAAAATTTAAAAACACAACAATTAATATAAACTACTAATTTTGGGGTTGACGATGCTCCCAAATATGGTCAATAAGACAACGTTGAAGCCTTGTGATACTTGGGTTTTATATGGGTTCTAATTTCTCTCACAGTCCTCTCGAATTGATCTCGGCTTTAAGTGGAATGATTGTTCTTGGTTACTAAATAAAAGGGTTTGGTTTTCTAACCTACTAAATGTTAAATGATCGAAAATTTAAACTTAAATTTAAAAGTAATTGAATTATTAACTATTAATAAAACTTGAATTGAAATTAAAATTAAAATTAAAATTAAAGTTAAAATTAAACAGTAGAAACAGAAACAGTAATACAGTAACTCTTAAGACTATTCAAAGAAAATTGATTCGGAAGTTCAACCTTGATTCGGAAGTTCAACCTTGATTCGGAAGTTCAACCTTGATTCGGAACTTTGGTTCATGCGGAACTATATTCGGAAGATTGGTTCATTCGGAAGTTTTACTTCATCCGGAACTTTAGACTCATTCGGAACTTTTTATAAAGACATTCATTCGGAAGATTTACACTCATTCGGAACTTCAGTTCGTTCGGAACTTTCTATTCATCCGGAACTTCAGTTCGTTCGGAAGTTTTGATTCACTCGGAACTTTTTAAACCAAAACTCATTCGGAACTTTTAATTGACTCGGAACTTTTGAAAAAGAAACTCATTCGGAACTTTTAATGTTCATCTGGAACTTCTTAGTTCATTCGGAAGATGATGCTCGTCCGGAACTTTTAGGTTCACTCGGAAGTTTTTTGTTCATCCGGAAGTTTTGTGTTCATCCGAAAGTCTGGAAACACAAATACAGTAACAATACCCGAAGAACAAGGAAGATCGATTTTAATCCAAAAATCACCAAGTTTTTCACCAAAAACTCAAATAAACTAATCACTAAGCATCTACTAACCATAAACTACAAATCCCATCAACAAAAACACAAATCCCAACAACTTTTGAAGATCAAATCAAGAAAATAAGAACTTAAGAACTAGAAAAGAAAAATGATGATGAACAAGATAAAATGGAAAGATTGAACAAGAACTTGTGTTGATGATTGATGTTTTAACAATAACAAAACAAAGATGAAAATTACAAGATTAAAAATCAAAGATCAAAATCACCAATCACCCTAGTGGTGATGGTGATGTTACGAACTAAAAGGGAGAAAAAGGGGGAGGAGAGAAAAACTAAAAAAAACTAACTCCAAGGAAAGTGTGAGGGGTGGACTATTTATAGATGTTTCCCTTGGTTGGTGAGTGGGCTTTCTCCCGTTCTTCTTGTCTTCTCGTCTTTTCAGAAAAGTTGACGTTTTCGATTCTGATTCGGGATTTGTCGTCGATTAAATTCAACTCGTCTTTTAATTTCTTCGTTTAATAGACTTGAGTTTCTTCG
The DNA here is from genome assembly GCA_025667525.1 of Glebionis coronaria. NCBI lineage: Eukaryota > Viridiplantae > Streptophyta > Magnoliopsida > Asterales > Asteraceae > Glebionis > Glebionis coronaria. Next base: position 532,843,960 of record CM046880.1, read on the forward strand.
ACTTGTGTAAATCTTCCATCTTTGGTCCTTTTCTTCGATAAATCCTCGAATAGGCCCAGTGACTTCAAATCTTTTGCATCTCTTGGACAATAGACTTTATCTTGAGTCCTTTTCTTCAGTAAAACCCGTGCAATCCCATGTTTTCTCCAATATTCATCCGGTTGGCTCTGAAAACACAATAAACACAAAAACCACGCATAATTCCAAACAAATGATATTAAATACGTGTTTTGGTCTCATTTTAGCCAGAATTAAGTGGTAAAAGGATGGGTGTTTACACACCTAACAAATCCCCTACACTTAACCATTGCCATGCCCTCATGCAATGCTTAGTGATAAAGCAATTTTACACTTTTCTCAAAATTAATCAACCTTGACCTTATTTAAATACCACTAAACAAAAATTAAAATACTAATAGAAATTAAACTTTAAAGGAAACAAAAGAATGGAAATAACTTACAAAGAGATCAATGACTTACATTAGGGCTTTGGTGTTGCGAAGATTTATCACCCTCAAGTTTCACGTTCCCCAAACTAAGCTTAGAAACGAGATCATTGTTATTATAAGTTAGCAATTCAAACACTTACACACATGGCTTAATTAAATGCTTAAACTCCCTTATTCCTAGGTGTATCTCTTATATTTTATTTTTGTCTTAGAATGATCATGAAAATGCATTTTTGGACTTATTTTGATAGTTTATTTAGGCCGAAAGCAAAGTAGGACGATTTGATCAATAGTTAGCTAAAGGACAAAATCTTTTAAAACTGCTTCTCGGGATATCAAAAAGTTCATATCTTGGCATAACTCGGTTCACGATTTGAGACCTTTCTCGGGCCGATATTTGGCATGTACTTCATACTTCATATCTTGAGAGACGTGCTTGAGGTAATGGTCTTCTCATCGTAATAGAGTTTCTTCACTTGGAGACTTTTGAGGGGTTCTCCAACTTTGTTGACCACGACTTCATGATTATTCTTCAATCTCTAATTGGGATTTTGAGATACAACGATCCGCCTCCTTTTCGGACTTGGATCTATTTATCCTCATACCTTGTCAGAGTCTTTTCGGATAGACTTCTCCATGATCTTTACGGGAGTTGATTGCTTTTCGTCGTGAGTCTTGATCCTTCATATTGACTTTGGGAATAATGCTTTTCACATCACCTTGGATCTTTAGCAATAAAATGGAATCCTCATGCCTTGTTAGGGCCTTTTCGGACTCGCCAATCTTCGCGCCCCGCTTCATAAGTTATGCCTTGGCTATGAACTCTTATCATTACCGAGCAACTTTTAAACGATCTTGGGCTAGAAGCTAAGTAACTTTTCAAATTGTACGACCTTACTTATTGCAGATAAATTATTAGCAAGTGATGGGAGAATAGGCAAATAATTACACCAAGTGAGCTTGCGCAAGAATACCGACTTATAATTGACTCTATCATTTCTCGTCCTCCACAATTTAAAATCTCAAGTAATGAGACTCGTGGATACTTAGCCTAATAAACCAATTAAGGTCTACATGGTTAAGGATACTAGCTAGAATAAACTTAGATAAGTCTATTCGGGTTGAGTCAAAATAAACGCAACGGGCCTAATATGTCAAAGACTTCTAAACTAGCTACACCATTTTATTAAATTTTTTGACTTTATTGCGGGGTATATACATATGAAAGCAACGATAAAAATTTAAAAATTACAACTAAATGGCCAAAGTTAATAAAAAAATTGAAAAATGTTGAAAAATAGGATTTTCCGGTTAAATGAAGGCATTTTCATGGAAAAGTCCACTTAAAACTTTGATAGAAGTCCCCCCTACACTTAAGATAAACATTGTCCTCAATGTTTAAGCATGTGGGAAAAGTTTCCCCTACACTTATGACATTGTGCACGTTGGTTAAATCAAGTTAAGGAAGAGACGACTAAAGTGATCAATTTTAAATGTGAGTATGAAGAAAATTGAATCACGATAGTTGAGAGATAGAACCGGATTTCGGATAACACGGGAACACGGTTCTTCAAAGTTTCCAAGAGTGCACTTATCCCTGTAATCACATCACCACACAAAGAAAAACACCTAAGTAGGTCCCCCTACACTTAGGAGGTTAAAACATAAAAGGATAGATACTCGGGCTGCCTCCCGAGGAGCGCTTGTTTTTGATAACCGAGTCACGAGCCTGACTCGACCCAAAATTAGTTCATGGGGAACGTGGTGAGGGATGGAATCACCTCCTGAGAGGTGTCCTCACCAAAGTACAACTTCACTCGTTGGCCATTCACCTTAAAATTAGGTCCATTAGGTTGAGCAAGCTCGAGAGTACCATATGGAAAAATTTGGGCAATGGTGAATGGGCCGGACCAACGAGATTTGAGCTTTCCCGAGAAGATTTTCAACCGAGAGTTAAAAAGTAATACTTTGTCTCCAACATGGAACTCTCGGTTTTTAATCTTAGAATCGTGAATGAGCTTAGTCCTTTCTTTATAGATCAAAGAATTTTCATAAGCCTCATTACGGAGTTCATTGAGCTCATTGAGTTGGATCTTGCGTAGGTCACCGGCTTTGTTAATATCAAAATTAGCCCACTTCAAGGCCTAATAAGCCTTGTGCTCCAACTCAATGGGGAGGTGGCACGCTTTCCCGTACATAAGACGATAAGGCGTACAGCCGATCGGGGTCTTGTAAGCAGTACGGAAAGCCCACAAAGCATCATCAAGTTTATCAGCCCATGAGGCACGATGCTCTCCCACGGTCCTTTCAAGAATTCGCTTTAGTCCTCGGTTGGATATTTCAGCCTGACCATTAGTTTGTGGGTGGTAGGCTGTGGAAAGACGATGGTTTACACCGTACTTAGCCATGACTCTAGCAAATTGGTCATTGCAGAAATGAGTCCCACGATCACTAATAATGGCATGAGGCACACCGAATCTAGCGAAAAGAGCTTTCAAAAAGTTACAAACCACCCTTGCATCATTAGTGGGTAAAGCTTTGGCTTCAACCCACTTTGAAACGTAGTCAACGGCTACAAGGATGTATTTGTTTCCTTTAGAAGAAGGGAATGGCCCCATAAAGTCGATACCCCAAACATCAAAAATTTCACACTCTTGAATGAAATTCTGAGGCATCTCGTCTTTATGTGTGATCGTGCCTTGTTTTTGGCAAACATCACATCGTTTAACCATATCGTGAGCGTCACGATATATGGAGGGCCAATAAAATCCCGAATCAAACATTTTTTTGGCGGTGTAGTTGGGACCAAAGTGACCACCGGTGGGTCCTTTGTGGCAAGCATCAAGGATTTCCGAAGCTGCCGGTCCATCAACACATCGACGGATAATCAGGTCGGCACATTATTTGAATAGGTAAGGGTCGTCCCAAAAGTAAGTCTTAATGTCGGTGAAGAACTTTTTCTTTTGTTGGGACGTCAACCCTTCCTTGAGAATTCCACCCGCCAAGTAGTTTGCAAAGTCCGCAAACCACGGGGTTTCATTAGATTTGGAATTTATAGACATTAAGGTCTCCAAGGGAAAAGAATCATTGATTTCTTTGTTCGGATGATCCCCTTGGTAAGGATCCTCAAGTCTGCTGAGATGGTCCGCGGCTAGGTTTTCAACTCCTTTTTTATCGTGAATTTCGATTTTAAATTCCTGGAGCAGCAAAACCCAGCGAAGAAGTCTTGGTTTGGAATCTTGCTTTGTCAACAAGTACTTCAGCGCGGAATGATCAGTATACACAATTGTTGTAGAAAGGACAAGATAGGGGCGGAATTTTTCAAAAGCATAGACAACAGCTAAAAGCTCTTTTTCGGTTGTCGTATAATGCAATTGTGCCCCCGTCATTGTCTTGCTAGCGTAATGGATCGGTTGGAAGTGTTTGTTCACTCTTTGTCCAAGAACCGCTCCAATAGCAAAATCACTAGCATCGCACATCAACTCAAAGGGAAGCTCCCAATTAGGGGTAACCAAGACGGGTGCCTTAGTTAGCTTATCCTTAAGCGAGTTGAAGGCTTCAAGACACTCTATGGAGAAGATAAAAGGAGTATATTTTTCCAAGAGGTGGGTCATCGGGCGAGCGATTTGAGAAAAATCTTTGATGAATCGACGGTAAAAGCCCGCATGACCCAGAAAACTTCTCACACCCTTCACGGTTGAAGGTGGAGGAAACTTGGCGATAACATCGACTTTAGCACGGTCTACTTCAAGACCGGCTTTGGAAATTTTATGTCCCAGCACGATGCCTTCTTTTACCATAAAATGGCATTTTTCCCAATTCAGAACTAGGCGAGTGTCTTCGCACCGTTTAAGCATACGTTCCAAATTGGCAAGGCAAGAAGAGAAGGAATCCCCAAAGACCGAGAAATCATCCATGAAGACTTCCATGGTTTGTTCAACCATGTCATGGAAGATAGCTAACATGCACCTTTGGAAAGTCCCGGGCGCATTACATAAGCCAAAAGGCATTCTTTTGTAAGCAAATGTGCCATAGGGACAAGTGAATGTAGTCTTCTCTTGATCTTGGGGATCGATGGGTATTTGGAAATAACCCGAGAAACCATCAAGAAAGCAGTAATATTCATTACCCGCTAAACGTTCAAGCATTTGGTCCATAAAAGGTAGAGGGAAATGATCCTTTCTCGTGGCATCATTGAGTTTGCGGTAGTCTATACAAACTCTCCACCCAGTAACGAGACGAGTGGAAATCAACTCGTTGTGTTCATTGGGAACAACGGTTATTCCGCCCTTTTTGATCACACAATGGATTGGACTAACCCATGGGGAATCCGAAATAGGGTAAATCATACCCGCATCAAGAAGTTTGATAACCTCTGTTTTGATGACTTCATGGATTTTTGGATTCACCCTTCGTTGGCTTTGAATTGTGGGTTTAAAGTCATCCTCCATGAGAATTTTGTGTGTGCAGAAGTGAGGATCAATTCCACGAATATCCGAAATCTTCCAAGCAATAGCCTTCTTATGATCTTTCAACACGGCGACAAGTCGGGCTTTCTCTTCATCCTTCAAATCCTTAGCAATGATGACTGGCGACTTCTTCTCTTCTTCAAGGAATACATACTCAAGATGGGGCGGCAACTCCTTAAGTTCTAGATCCGAAGGATTGTCGACGGGAGGCGTATTCGAAGTCGGAGTATCGATAGCAATAACCATGGGAGATGGAGGCGAAGGATTGTCTTCTTTGAGAAGGTTTTCAATGAGGCGGAGATCTTCATCCCAATTGGTAGTAAAATCATCATTGTTTAAAGTCACATCTCCCATGGTGGCTTCCAAATCTTTCCAAAGGAAATCACATTCTCCAAATAGAGATAGTGATGAGTCGATAGAGGAAACGGTCTCAACATTGGGAAGAGAGGTAGGAATACTTTTACAAGCATCTTTGAAGTGTTCTTCACAAGCCTCATCAAGAACGTCAATACAATTAACACTCTCGTATGAATAAGGCTGTTTAGAAAGCTTTCCCATGTTGAAGACTATTTTATCGTCACCCACTCTCATGATAAGCTCACCGGCTTCAACATCGATGAGAGTGCGACCGGTCCTCAAGAATGGACGACCAACAATTAGTGGCACACGGGGGTCCATCTCGTAGTCGACGACAACGAAATCACCAGGAAAGGTGAATTTGTCGACTCCTACAATGACGTCTTCGGTTATCCCCACTGGATAAGCAACCGTACGGTTAGCTAACTCCAAAGTCATTTTGGTGGGGACTAGCTCAGGGAGAGATAATTGCTTCCAAACGCTTAAAGGCATAAGATTAATACTGGCACCTAGATCGGCTAGGGCCATGCAATTCTCTACTCCCGGGAAATTGCAAGGGATAAGAAAACGACCCGGATCACCAAGCTTGGTTGGCAATTTCCTTAAGAGCACTGCAGAGCAATTCTCATTAAGTTGGGTGTTGGCAATATCGAGGAGCTTTTCCTTGTCGCTCAGAAGATCTTTAAACATTTTTGCGTACTTGGGCATGTGAGCGAGAGCCTCAGCAAAGGAGATATTGAAATTCAGTTGTTTAAACATTTTAAGAAAGTTAGAAACCTGAATATCGTCCTTGCTTTTGAGCTTCTTTTTCCTCAACCTAGATGGATAAGGTATATTGGGAGAAGAGGAAGGCTTTGGAAGAATAGGATCACTCACATCCTTGGGTGGAGGAGGGGTAGAAGGAAGAGGTGGAGAAATTGGGGAAAGAGAAGGATGAGGAATAGGAGCTAGTGACTCGTTCTCCTTAGTCACAACCACCGGTGGAGGTATAGGAAGCTCGGGTTCCTTGGTACCTTTGCCACTTCGAGTAGTGATTGCTTTCATCTCCCCTCTTGGATTCGCAACGGTGTTACTCGGAAGAGTACCCGAAGAAGAGGGTTGATTACCTTGGAAGAAACTAGCCATCATGTTCCGCAAGTCATTTGTTTGGCTATCCAACGTATTTCTCATGTCGGCTCTCAAATCGTTTCCTTGCTTGACCAAGTCTGCTTTCAAATTGATCACTTCACGCTGAAGATTTTCCACGATCACATCGTTTGTCCTCATGTAGGTCTGCACTTCTTGGTGTAGAGCGGTGGATTGGTTGGGAGGAGCATTGTATGCGGGTGGTTGATAAGCAGGTTGTTGGTAAACTTGGTTGTTACGTTGAGGTGGTTGTTGCTGCTTGTGAGGAGGGATGTATGGTTGTCGAGGTTGTTGTTGTTGTTGAGGAGGGCGATTGAGGTTTTGTTGTTGGCTTGGGTTGTTTGGAGGGAAACCGGGTGGAGAAAGATAATTGTTAGAACGGTAGCTAAGCAAGTTACGGTCACCTTGAGGTCTAGGTTGATAAGCAGGTTGAGGATAGGTGCCATATGCCGCATTCACATTTTCAGCGGGGTAGTCTTGAGTGGCGGTACAAGTGGTGTAAGAGTGAGGACCACCACATATCTCACAAGGTTGGCTGACAGCGTTAACTTGAACGTTTTTAGCGTTGTTGCTGTTGTTGTTGCTGACGGTGTGGGTGACAAGCGATTCAAGAAGCGTGGTGATTTTGTCAAGTCGCTTGTCGCTATCACTAGTGCTAGCACTAGCGACATTGGTCCTAACACTCTTGGTTTGCACACGAGACTTATTCTCAATGATATCCCAAGCAGCATTGGAAGTCTTAGCCAAAAGATTACCCCCCGAGGCACTGTTTAGTGAATCTTGGTCTCTCATGCTTAAACCATTGTAAAAAGTATTAATTTGATGTACTTTGGTAAAACCATGTTGTGGGCATTTTCTTAAAAGATCTTTAAAACGATCCCAAGATTCACTGAACGACTCATCGTACTTTTGTTCAAAATTTATGATTTCATTCCGCAAAGCGGTAGTACGAGAGGGTGGGAAAAAGTAATTGATAAACTTTGTTTCCAAATCCGTCCACGAGAGAATACTCTGTGGCGGTTCCTTAGCAAGCCAATGCCGGGCTTGTCCCTCTAAAGAAAAGGGAAAAAGTTGTAACCTTATAACCTCTTGTGGAACACCATTGAACTTGACCGTGTTGGTGAGTTGCAAGAATCTCTTTATGTGGTCGTGTGGGTCATCAATGGTACGTCCCAAGAATGGTTGAGCGGAGACCATCTGGATAAAGCCTGATTTTAGCTCAAAGTTGTTGGCGGCAATTGGAGGTATGACAATTGGATCCGTGTTGCCATACACATGAGCTTGCAGCAGTTCAATCATCGGGCGATTATCCGGAAGGGGCTCATTGTTATTGTTCATGTTGTTGAAAGGTGGGTTGTTGTTGTTATTATTGTTTTGAGGTGGTACACCGGCCATGTCTAAGTGATCGAGAGGCTCGGGCTCTTGATATGACGTGGATCGAGTGCGCATACACATGCAAAAGAACGAACAAAGAAAAGCAAAGCAAAAATATTTTTGGTTTTTATGTTTTTTTATTATTTTTTTTGTATTTTTGAAAATTTTATATTTTTTAGGATTTTTTGAAAATTTTTGATGAAAAAGTAACGTTCACGGGGAACGGATCCCAAAATCCAAGTTCTCACAAAAAACTTTTGATCTTAACGAGAAGAGCCGGCAGCGGCGCCATTTGATACTTGGGTTTTATATGGGTTCTAATTTCTCTCACAGTCCTCTCGAATTGATCTCGGCTTTAAGTGGAATGATTGTTCTTGGTTACTAAATAAAAGGGTTTTGTTTTCTAACCTACTAAATGTTAAATGATCGAAAATTTAAACTTAAATTTAAAAGTAATTGACTTATTAACTATTAATAAAACTTGAATTGAAATTAAAATTAAAATTAAAATTAAAATTAAAATTAAACAGTAGAAACAGAAACAGTAATACAGTAACTCTTAAGACTATTCAAAGAAAATTGATTCGGAAGTTCAACCTTGATTCGGAAGTTCAACCTTGATTCGGAACTTTGGTTCATGCGGAACTATATTCGGAAGATTGGTTCATTCAGAAGTTTTACTTCATCTGGAACTTTAGACTCATTCGGAACTTTTTATAAAGACATTCATTCGGAAGATTTACACTCATTCGGAACTTCAGTTCGTTCGGAACTTTCTATTCATCCGGAACTTCAGTTCGTTCGGAAGTTTTGATTCACTCGGAACTTTTTAAACCAAAACTCATTCGGAACTTTTAATTGACTCGGAACTTTTGAAAAAGAAACTCATTCGGAACTTTTAATGTTCATCCGGAACTTCTTAGTTCATTCGGAAGATGATGCTCGTCCGGAACTTTTAGGTTCACTCGGAAGTTTTGTGTTCATCCGGAAGTTTTGTGTTCATCCGGAAGTCTGGAAACACAAATATAGTAACAATACCCGAAGAACAAGGAAGATCGATTTTAATCCAAAAATCACCAAGTTTTTCACCAAAAACTCAAATAAACTAATCACTAAGCATCTACTAACCATAAACTACAAATCCCATCAACAAAAACACAAATCCCAACAACTTTTGAAGATCAAATCAAGAAAATAAGAACTTAAGAACTAGAAAAGAAAAATGATGATGAACAAGATAAAATGGAAAGATTGAACAAGAACTTGTATTGATGATTGATGTTTTAACAATAACAAAACAAAGATGAAAATTACAAGATTAAAAATCAAAGATCAAAATCACCAATCACCCTAGTGGTGATGGTGATGTTACGAACTAAAAGGGAGAAAAAGTAGGAGGAGAGAAAAACTAAAAAAAACTAACTCCAAGGAAAGTGTGAGGGGTGGACTATTTATAGATGTTTCCCTTGGTTGATGAGTGGGCTTTCTCCCGTTCTTCTTGTCTTCTCGTCTTTTCAGAAAAGTTGACGTTTTCGATTCTGATTCGGGATTTGTCGTCGATTAAATTCAACTCGTCTTTTAATTTCTTCGTTTAATAGACTTGAGTTTCTTCGACTTGTGTAAATCTTCCATCTTTGGTCCTTTTCTTCGATAAATCTTCGAATAGGCCCAGTGACTTCAAATCTTTTGCATCTCTTGGACAATAGACTTTATCTTGAGTCCTTTTCTTCAGTAAAACCCGTGCAATCCCATGTTTTCTCCAATATTCATCCGGTTGGCTCTGAAAACACAATAAACACAAAAACCACGCATAATTCCAAACAAATGATATTAAATACGTGTTTTGGTCTCGTTTTAGCCAGAATTAAGTGGTAAAAGGATGGGTGTTTACACACCTATCACCTTGTATGTGTCGGCTTATCACGAAGTCTTTTTGTTGTCTTTGACGTATTGTACAACGCTCGACCCATGTCCTTAATATATTTTCCTGTGGACAAACATACATTTCTGCAGCTTCTGATATCGAACCTCCCTGATTTTTCAAAATCATGTTGTGTAATATGATGCAGGTGTACGTGATTCTACGTAACTTGTTCACAGTAAATTGACGCGCTGGCTGAGCAATAATACACCATCTCCCTTGTAAGACACCAAATTCCCTTTCAATATCCTTTCGGTCACCTTCTTGACGGCGTTTGAAAAAAGCTGTTTTTTCATCGCGTGCAATGCTAAATGATTTCACAAAAGATGACCATTGTGGGTAAATACCGTCTGCAAGATAGTACCCTCTATGAAAAGTTTGCCCGTTTACAACATACGGGGCCTCGGGTTCATTACCATCCAAAAGATCAGCAAATAAGGGTGAATGATTGAGAACGGTAATATCATTGTTTGAACCTGCAACCCCAAAAAATGCATGCCAAATCCACATATCGTATGATGCAGTAGTCTCTAGTATTATGGTTGGGTATTTTTTATCCCCCTCTACCAAATTAGCCGTGCCATGATCTCGGACAATTAATCCATTCCCAGTGCATACAATCTATACTACCAAGCATTCCAGGGAACCCATGAATCGTATTATGAGCGACATATAGATTTTGAATGTCAGCTGGTGTGGGTTTTCTTAAAAATTCGGGTTGATACAAATCCATTACGCACATCGTAAAGTAATCAAGACAATCGCGTGCGCAATGTGCACCCATTTGCAAGTATTCATCTAATGAATCTGGTAGTGTACCGAACGCCAATTGGCATAAGGCAGATGTGCATTTCATAATTACACTACAACTTTTTAAACCCGTTGCATCAATGCGGATAGTAAAAAAGTAAAAGTGTTTGGGTAGAGGATTATGTGTTTGAATGTAATTTTCAATACCTTGAACAATCTCTAAGAAAAGAGAACGTCGCATTCGATACCGCTTCTGGAAATACTCCTCGTGATACTTTGGATACAGGCCGAAGTAATTTTCCATTAAATGTGCTTCGGCGATGTCACGTTGACGGTTAATATATCTACACTTTCGTATTGCCTGCGCTTCTTCTTCTGCTTCTTCTTCTTCAAGCTGGGTTATGAAATCTAAATCGTCCATATCCTCTTCACCGGACCATTCGTTCTCCATTTTTGTATAAGGTTTGTTGTTTGAAAGAGAGATTTTGTTGTGTGTGTGTTAAAAATGAGAATATTGGGATTATATATAAGAATTTTTTTTTTTTAATATTTGAAAATATTACCGTTAATAGCCAACGGCTATATCAGCCACTAAACCCTCGTTGTCAATATTTCACAAACGCGAAATCCATACGGCGAAAAGGAGGGGGGGGGTCGGTGTGGCAACGAGCGTCGGCGAGGGGCGACGAGGAGCCACGTCATCGCGACGAGGCTTCCCTCGTCGTTACACCCTCCTCTCTAACATGTTATAGGTGCATCTGTCCCACTTTTATCAACAAAAACCCGATTCACTCAACTTTTACACTAAAGTAAAGAAAAAGAAAAAGTCGGATAACATACGTTACCGACATAACGAAATGACCTATAACATCCTAATAAAAAATTTCCACTAATTAATCATTCATTTAATGACAAAAGTAAATGAATACCTGATGATCGAGGCATAATAGGAGATGAGATTTACAAAGAATGTGCATCTAATAAAGAACAAAAGACATGATCTTGTTCATTCAGTATAATTTTATTCAATGGTTGTGATCAAAACATCGTATCATATTGGAATCCAAAAATATGTACCATACCCTCATTTCTTATCTTAGTTCCAATCTCACAAAAACACACACAACCCATCAACATCACAAAGACGCAAAAACACACACCAACTCGCTGGCAAAATCATAGATATAACCGTCGATCGCCAGAAAATCACAAATATCACATGTCACCGTCGATCCGCCATATTACTGTAGAGCTGACGCTGATCCGCCGTGGATCCGTCGTCTTACCGTCTTCAATACGTCATCCATAATTGTTTTTGGATAGAGAGAAAATTATAGATATGAAACCATAGGTGAAGTAGCATCATCTTTTACAGATAAAACTAGAAACCTGGTTGGTCGGACAGGTATTAGCACTATGCCATCGAATCAGTTGATGGTAACAAAGAATAGTAAAACACACTTTAATATTGATACAATAAAGGTATGATTGAAGCAAAAATAAAACCATAAAATGTAGATAGAGAGTATCTAGAATGGTAGTCACTACCGGTTCCAATCAAAATATCTTTGGTACCACAAAAATATTAGAATAAGATTAGTTTATATTTTCTAACCATAACACAAACATAATCTTTTTGTTACGAAATGTGATGATCATTTTGTTACGAAATGTGATTAGTGTTACGTCTTTGCGCAAAATACTTATGGATACCATGAAAAGGTAAAAAATATTATTAGAAAAGCATATCAAAAAGTTGTTGCAGAATAAACTAGAGGTAGAATCACATGTGATTTGTGAATCACACGTGATCGTGTGTGAATTACATGTGATCACAATAGCCCTATTTATTTTCCATGTATAAAATCAATTACAATAAATGAAAAAAACAATAACTCAAAATCCTTTGGGCGATTGGAACAAAGTGTAGAGAAAGAATAACATAGAACAAATAGAAGAGAAAAACACTTTGAGTAAGAGTGCATCAAAAAAGAAACATGAACATTGTGCGAAAAGAAAACTAAACAAATACAAAATAAACGTCCCCAAATAAAAAGGCAAAGTGAAATATGACATCGATGGACGATTGAAAATGTTTTAGTAGATTTTTTTCATTTTCTCAAAATATTTTGCAATATTATATACGAATTACTTATTGACTTTATGGAATGCAAGCAAAATATTTTTTTTCATTTAAAGTGGGTTTGTTAGAAGATGTTAAGGAATGCTTGAATCACATGTAATGAAAACAAAATCACATGTAATTCAAGCAAAGTTTCATGTAATTCAAATAAAATCATATGTAATTCAGTAGCCAATGTGTTTTATATATTTTACAACCAATTTAATATATTGACAAAATTACATGCGATTCAAACAAAATCACATGTGATTCAAACAAAATCACATGTGATTCATCTAAAGTGTGTTTGTTAGAAAAAGTTAAGGTTTCGAAATGCTTGAATCAGATTAATGCAAGCAAAATCACATGTAATTCAAGCAAAATTACAAGTGATTTTGACAAAATCACATGTAATTTAGAAGACAGTTTGTTTTATATATTTTACATGAATGGCAACATGCATTTTAATATATTGATAGAATTACATATGATTAAAAAAAAATTACATGTGAATAATTTAAAGTGAGTTTTTTAGAAGATGTTAAGGTTTCAAAGTGCTTGAATCACATGTAATACAAGCAAAATCACATGTAATTATCACCAAATCACATGTAATTCAAGCAAAATTACATGTGATTCAAACAAAAATGCATGTAATTCAGAAGCAAAATTGTTTTATATATTTTACATGAATGACAACAATCAATTTAATATATTTGACAAATTTACATGGGATTCAAAACAAATCACATGTGACTCATCTAAAGTGTGTTTGTTAGAAAAAATTAAGGTTTCGAATGCTTGAATCACATGTAATGCAAGCAAAATCATATATTATCATCGAATCACATGTAATTCAAGCATAATTACATGTGATTCAAACAAAATCACATATAATTCAGAAGCCATTTGTTTTGTATATATTATACATGAATGACAACAAACATTTCGTGTACTCGAGGATGAATTGGGCGAGCTATTTGAAAAATTCCCCTATTAAAACAAACTAACACATTACTTTGAGTCTCATATATGAGCTAACACATATCAACATAAGATGACATGACGTGCCTATGCTAAAACCCTATATCTAACACATTCAATATACTACTATCAAACTTGATAGGCTCTTTCTGTCAAATTGCAGGTAGTTTGCATATGTACATACATATCTCATTCACGGATCGTACTCACGAATTACATTTTATTATAAGAGATATTACAAGAGAGATTGCTTCTTTACTTTTGTCGTGTTTTGACAAACGAAGAAATCCCATTGGTACAGAGAATGACACCTTTAGTGATTCCTCTATCCTCGACGAGCGCACCCACACAAAAATAAGTAGAAAACCCAAACCTAACGCACACACCGTTCGCCACACCTGCTCTTTAAATTGACCTCCTTCGGTAGCTACCATATGTATCGGAGCAACAACAGATTCTAATACATCATTTTTTGTTGATTTCTCAACATTCTTAGAAACCGAGAGGCCTCCAAGACTCTCTTCAATGAATGTTGAGTTACGAGAGCTTTCCGTTCCAGTAATTTACACATTTGAAAAGATCAACTATGTTTTAGACAATATACTTTTTTGAGTTTGCATAAACAAGACACATTTGACTCACCTCTTTGCAATACCTTGAGCAACTCACTTCTTATTTAAGTCGATAGCGAATCGATAATTTATGCCAAGGTCTAGATTACCTTAAACGAGTTTTCCTACGATGCGTTTCAGACACTGGAACCATACTTTCAAGTTTGCAAGCTACAAGTTCTCATTGTAAATACATTAATCACAACCATTTAACTTCGTACATAAACAAAGAGCTTTTTTAAACTGCAAGTATACCATTTTTTTAAATAAAAGGAAGGAAACCAATTTATTCACTCGTTTATGCTTAGTAGGATAACATAAATATTACTTTATGTCATTTATGATGGCTTAATTTTGTCGTGCACAAGTAGGCACTAGGCAGTGTATCTTGTAAACAATATGTGGTGAAAATAATGCTTTTCGCAAGTAGAGTCTATGTAATAGTTGACTTAAGACAATCTCTCCGCTTCCATAATACTCATATTAGTTAATATAAATTAGCTCCAAACAGTAAAAAGAGCTACTTAGGCATTTGACTCCTCTAATTAAGATATCAACACCTAATAATGGAACTATATATAATGAAACAACAATTATGCTGAGCTTCCAACACATATGCTTAGAAACCATACAATTATGACAGTAGAAGAATAACATGAGAAGGTTTTTTAATAGTGTCATACAAGATGGTGTCTCTAATACTTGAAAAGGAGTAATAAAATTCTGATCCAAATGCTTTTAGTTTTTTACATAGCAGTTGGATTGGTAAGTAAAAGTGGTAAGTAACCGAGAACCATATTATTTCCGTCCTTATTTCAAACCCTCGATTCAATTTTTTTATGGCTCTAATCAACATAATCTCTTTTTAACTACAAAAGAGTGGTTTGTCGCACTATATATCACAAAGTCTGTTTTCTTTTTCTATGATATAATTCACCACACTTAATTCACAGGATGATAATATGTGAATTATAAAAGTTAGGCTATAAAAAGGTTTGAGTGATTGAAAAGCCAACAAATGACATCATAAAATGCTATATTAGAAAACTACACTAAACTATTTGATGAGAATGACATTAGTACGTTATCATTATCCCTTTAATATTAGAAAGCTTTTACACTCAAGTTTGAAGTGTGTTTTTCTTTTAGCAAATAAAATGTGGAGAAACAGTTCAGTTCAATAATGAGGTGACGTGCTCAGAAGCTACAAGTTATTAACATAAATGAAAGCAACTCATCTACTTGCATTGCATAAACCCCTTACTAATGTATGCCAACTAAATATAGATTAACTAACTTATATCATTTGAAAAAGCATATACCCACGAATCTATATAAAACACAAATATCAAAAGTTTGTATAAAATAAAATCTGAACCAAACGGCCCCAATTCTCATGATACAACCCTAACAAATGTATACTTGAATCCACATTTCGAAGCTTATTTTGATCGGAAACTTACAACGAATACGATTGGAGCAACATATCATCTTTAGGTAACCTTATTTCATCTCATAGATCCATTTTATAGCATCAATTACGTTCAATTACATTGGGATAATGGTCTGGGTTTGATGAGAGGATGTGTGCCTCTGTTTCAGATGATGAAATGAGAATTATGAAGATACGAGTTGAGTTTGGGGATAAACGTGAAATTTAAATTTGTCAAGAAAAAAAAAGATGACATTAACTTAATGTACTTTTGGTTTATTGAAATTTAAATTTGTTATTTTCTTTTTAACCTTTTTTATATTAAAGGTACAAGTACTAAGCCCCCCCTCTCTCTCTCTCAACATTTCCAGTAATATATATCCTCTTTCTTCCACCTCAGATCTATAAGAAAAAGATTACAAACTTGTATTCATTTGTTACTTTCATCATCCAGTTTTCAACAATCATCAACCGTCACTTCAGACCTCAGGCGAACCACCGTCTCTTCAGACCTCAGGCGAACCGCCGCCGCTTCAGACCACAATAGCGACCAACCCGACCAACCTACCGCCGTTGACATCGCTAAAACGCCACTACAGTTGTTAACTGGTTAAACCCGATGATAAACCGGTTAGATCCGGTGATAGCCGGTTAGATCCGGTATCGGTCAGATCCAGTGACAACCGTACATCCGGTGGTAACTGACATATGAGCACCATCTGTTATGGGCCATTTTGTTCAAATACTATATTTAGTTTTGTAACTCAGTGACAAACACCTTGAAAGAGAGAGACTAAGAGCATCCCCAACGAGGAAAAGCTATAATAGCTTCTCACTATTTTGAAAAGCTTTTGAAGGTGGTTTTTACCATTGCACCAAAATCTTTTAGCAAACATTTACAAATAGTTTGCAAAATGACTTTGCATACATAAAGTCTTTCACACAAATTTGCTTCTTAAATGTATGTTACTTAATGCATTAAATGCAAAAAGATTTAAAGGGTTTATCTCATTGGAGATGCTCTAAGAAAAAATTGGCATTATTGCTAAACTGAAGTTAACAGAAAAAAGGGCATAAGAAATGATTGGGAGGTGTCTGCATACTATGTGGTGGGTTTCTAAACCCACAAACCCAAAAAATAAAATGCTTAAGTGTTAGAAATACGTTTTTACGTATATTAGAAGTATCGGTCACTCCACAATATTATTTATGTTGTAATAGCTCGTAGTTAATGTTACTTATTAAGTTAAGTAAGAAACCGACCCATGGGCTTGTCATGGGTCGGCCCAAGCCCAATATAGGCCTTGGATATAAATACCCCTTTCCACCATGGAAAGGGGTTGGTTGTTGATGTTCTCATTTTATCATTTTAATAAAGAACACATAGTTTCTCTCTCACTTTCTCTCTCTAGTTTCTCTCTCTAGAAATCTTCAACCCACTTCATAGATTCATAGGTTATCAATATTCTACAATTGGTATCAGAGCTATGGGGTGATTTAAGGTAATGATTTGTGTTGTTATTTAGTTTTTGATTGTATTAGTGTTCTTTAAGAAGATCCATCTTGATTCTTGGAGTTTTTGGTGATTTTGTGATTAGGATTAGTAGATAAGTATTAGTTTTTACTTATTTTAGTAGAAATCACAAAACGTTTTGGGTAACTTGGTAAAAATCTGGGTTTATTCTTCATATTTTTGATCGACTGTTACTCGAACAAAGTTTATGTTTCCCAGTAAAGTTCCGAACCAAAAAGTTCCGGATCAAAAAGTTCCGGATCAACAAAAGTTCCGGATCAAAAAGTTCCGGATCAAAAAGTTCCGGATCAAGGGAAAGTTACGGATCAAGGGAAAGTTCCGGATCAAGGGAAAGTTCTGGATCAAGGGAAAGTTCCGGATCAAGGGAAAGTTCCGGATCAAAGGAAAGTTCCGGATCAAAGGAAAGTTCCGGATCAAGGGAAAGTTCCAGATCAAAGGAAAGTTCCGGATCAAGAAAAGTTCTGAATCAGTACTTCCGAACCAAAAGTTCCGGATCAAGAAAAGTTCCGACTCAGTTCTTCCGAACCAAAAGTTCCGGATCAAGGAAAGTTCCAGATCAAATCTTCCAAACCAAAAGTTCCGGATCAAGGTATTCCAAGCCAAAATCTTCCGAATCAACACTTCCGAATCAACAAAAGTTCCAAACCAAGGGATATTTTTACTTGTTCTTTCGACGATTTCTTAGAGGATTTAATCTTGGTTTCTTACACAAAAACTCAACACAACTCACAAACTTTACTTCAGTGCTCGATCAACCGATAATCTTTGTCTCTTTGAAGTGATCCAAATGAATCCAAATTCATTGATGCCTCAAATGACATCCCTTACGGATATTTCTATCATTACGGGAACGGATAATCGCCCTCCAATGCTCATCAAAGAAGTTTTTGAAGCATGGCAAGGTCGTATGATGTCTTACATTAAGGGAAAACCGACATATGGGAGGCTTATGGTCAAGTCAATTCTAAATGGTCCACTTGACTATGGTACCATCGTGGTTAACAATGTGACTCGACCACGAGAATTTGAAGAACTTACACCAGCTCAACAACTTGTTGCAGATGCAGACGAAAAGGCTCTTCAAACCATTCTCCAAGCTCTTCCACATGACATCTATCGAATGGTAAGTCAGTATACGGTTGCAAAGGATTTATGGGAACGTCTAAAGGTGTTGCTACAAGGTACGTCTCTGACTAAACAGGAAAGGGAGTGTCAGTTGTATGATCTATTCGATAGATTCACGTACAGCCCAGGGGAAACGCTTCACGACTACTACTTCAGATTCACCACTCTCATGAATGATCTGAATGTATACAATCTCGTGATTGCTCCATTCCAGGTTAACTCCAAGTTTTTGAATACTTTACCTCAAGCTGAATGGGGTGAGTACATTACCGATGTTAAGTTAACCAGGGATTTGCATAAGTGCAATTTGGATCAACTCTATGCTTTTCTTCAGCAGCATGAGAAACACGTGATCATGCACTGTTCACCTCGAGGTATGTACCCTGATTCTTTAGCTTTGATGGCGAATCTTGTCACACAACAACACTCCTTATATCTTGGGACACCAAGCCTATCATCCATCACCTTACATGACACCAAGCTTCCCCCAATATTCGATTCTACCGCAACCACCCACCTCACATCAGCAACAATATCAGTTTAATGCACCTTCACCACAATATGCTTCACAACCTCACCCAGCAAGCATTGCACCTTATGCTCAGTCTTCATATTCATCTAATCAAGAGAATGCAGCATATCCATCAAGCTACCCTGATCACATGAGTATTCCTTCTAGTGCTTATGCAGCTCAACAAGACCAAGCAATGTATTGTGATGATGATGAAGTCCCCATTCCTGAATTCAAATAAGGAACTGACCTAGTTGAAGTGTTAGCCACTATGTCTGCTTATCTCACAAGGACATTAAGCAAACGAGGATTTAGAGGACCAGCTCCTACTAATAATCAGCTGAGGAATTCATCCAATTCTCGCCAACAAGCTACTATTGAGAATGGCAGGGTAATGGTTCAACCTATTCAACCTTATCAGGGGAGACCTACTACATCAACCACCAATGCACGTACGGTCAATCCTGCTCCAATGGTCAACACTCCTCCACGGGCTAATTCCACAGGCATGTTGAGAATGATTACATGCTACAACTGCAAGGAAGAAGGTCACATGTCCAGGGATTGCAAGAAACCCAAGAGGAGAAGGGATGGTCAATGGTTTGCAGAGAAGATTTATCTGGTGAACGCTCAGGCACAAGGAAAGGAACTTGATGAAGAGGAGCTTGCATTTCTTGCTGATCCAGGGATTGCTGAACAAGATGTTGTCACTACATAGAATGCAGCATACCAAGCAGATGATCTTGATGCTTATGATTCAGACTGTGATGATCTTCAATCTGCTCAGGCAGCTCTCATGGCAACTCTCTCTAGCTATGGGTCAGATAAAATATCTGAGGTACTTACTAATGATACTAGTATTTAACCACATCAAGTTGTGCAAGAGAGTGCTGATTCGAATGAGTCTTCGGTGAGTCCTTCAAATGAGGAGACAATCAATGATAGTAATATCAATGTGAGTCCCCAGACTTTGAGTGAAACACAACCGGGAGTCATTTCGCATACGCATACTCCTACTCAACAAGATTTGGTCATGGTTCCTGCTACATTACTTAGTCAAATGAATGCTGCACTCTTAGAAACCCTAGCTAAGAATAAGAATTTGTCTGATGAGCTTGCTTTGTGCAACGAGAAAGTTCAAACTTTGGAATTAGTTCCTTCGTCTAGTGTTCTAACAAATCCCGAATATGATCATTTTTGAAACAAACAAATGGGTCATTTGCAAGAAATTGAAACCTTAAGAGCAGATCTTTCTAACGAACTTAAAGAAAAAGAGTTAGTGGTCACTAATTTTCAAAAACTTCAAACGGATTTTGAATTACTCGAGTCTAAGAAGAATGAAATGGAAATTAATGCGGCTAATAAGATTAGAAGTCTAGATTATTTGCTTTTAAGACAATACGCTGCCTCTCAACTAGTGCACTTATTTGATGCTACGTTTAGAGAATTTAACTTATCGCGTCAAAAAGGCCTTCCCCCTAACCCGCGGTATGCAAAACAAGCTCTTATCCATAGTCCAAGACATTATAATGCAACCCAATTAGGATTGGTCTTAGACCCGATTGTTATGTTCGAGGATCGCACAAATAAGGACCTAGTTGATGAGAATCGGCCATACAACTCTGCAAAATATCCCGATTGTGATTATTTTAAAATGAATCAGGAGCTTGCTAAAACGGATTTTAGAATTCGCTTCAATATGGACAAAGATCTTATTACATCACCAACCTACATGTTAAATGAAGAAAACCCTAGTACACTTCCTACACTTGTCAAAATGGAAGGACCTAAGGAAATTCCAAAGGATCTTCCACCTGTTAGCACTGTATGGTTAAACTTGCAAGAGATTAATCAATACTTTGTTAGTTTTGAGAAGGTCATCCGGGAATGTACGACTTCAAATGGCTTAAACACTGGAGAATGGGTTTTCGAACACATGAACGAGGTGTTTAAAAATGAGATCAATCCGTTTGTCGAAAGTCTAAAAAGAAGTTTTGCATCTCTTTCGGAAAATCTTGAATTTGAAATTGCAGAAGTTCAAAAAGTGTTTTATGAAATGGACACCGCTTACGAACTACAATTAATTGAAAAGGAAAAGATTTTATCCGAATATGACCGATTCTTGTCACAAGTAATTTCGTGTGATGTGCTTACTACTGTGAATGTTAATTATTCGAATGAGCTTACATCCGCTATGATTAAATGTGATGCTGTGAATATTTGTGAAGATGTGTGTGATCTCTCTGTAAATGTTGCTGATACTGTAAATGAGGTAGATAATCATTCTTGTCACGAATCTAACACTGAATTTTTAAAGCTACAAGATTCTTACAATTTACTTTCAAAACGCTTTAATCAACTTGAACAACATTGTATATCTTTAGAATTAAAACAACAAACTCAAAATGAGGATCTTTTGATAACAAATGGTTGTGAAAACGGTGTTGAGACGAGTGACAAGATGATTGCAATAGTTAAGGCATTAGAGGAAGAGATTATGAGATTAAAGAGAGATGTGTCATCAAATGAAACACTAAAATTGGAACTAGAGGCTGCAGAGTATAAAAACCAGGACTTAGAAATTAGACTTTCGTCTATTCTAGGGGAGATGGATCGTGCAAGACAGGGAATGTCCAAACTTAATGGTTCACTAGAAGAACGCTTCGCTTTTAATGCGGCACAACAACAATCTTATGTTGAACAATTGAACCAAAAATGTGAGGAAATCTCTGACTTAAACATCCTGCTCATTGACAAAAACATGGTTTTGGCCGAGTTAAAGGAGACACTTCTTCTCACCCGACAAGAAGCTGTTAATAACTTAGCTACCACCTCTGCACCGTCCTCTAGTGCTCCAACAACCAAGTTAGTAGTGCTTTATAAGAACCCGCTCCATAAGAACAACCCGGTTACCTATGATGATTATATGAGGAATGCCATTAAGCATGTCGATCTTCTTAGGGAGATTTTAGATGATTTATATATGTTAGATCCCTCAAGCAGTGACTATTATTCAGCTCATGAATATATTAAGCGAGTTCAATATTGCTTAGCATATTTGCAATACATAGGTAAACCAGGTTCTACACTACTCACTAATCGACCCATTGCTGTAACTCCATTCAATAAGACCCCAGGAGCAAAACCGTCATTGGAACCATCAAGTAAGGCACCTTTAAAATCTGTTGCTAATGTTCCCACTTTGCCTTCTACAGGAGTAAAAGAGTCTACTAAGGCTAAAGGATTGCCACTCAAGAAAGATAAGATCAAGCCCTCCACTAGTAGTACCATCAAGAAGAAAGTAGAAGCTCATACTAGGAATATTAGTTCAGATTTAAATAAAAAGAATCATGTTAAGACTAAAAGCTCTGCGCCTGTGCAGAAGCCTAAACCATTTGTGAATTCTAATTTGAAATGTTGGAATTTTAATGAATGCATGTTTTCCCAACGTCATGATTTGTGTCTTATTGATCATGTGAATGAAATGAATGCCATTAGGAATGATCTTGAATGGAAACCAACTGGGATAACTCGTACCCAAGTTGGATGGCAATGGCGTCCCACTGGTAGGACCTTTACATTAGATGGAACAATGTGCCCTTTAACTAGGAATGCATCCATTGAGGTTAGGTCTGAGCGTCCTTTAGTTAGGCACACTAGCACTAAAGTATGGAAACAACGCCCTTTAATTAGGTCAGCCCCCACTATAGTGCCTATCAGTGAAGAAATACCTCAGGATTTAAGCCAACTAGAATCTAAACCACCAACTAGGAAGAAGGCTAGGAAATCTAAGAAACCTAAAGTTAGCAAATCTAAGATTATTAAATCTGTACCTGCTAATAACAAGGAACATTCAGATTCCGATACCTCTACATTGTCCTCGTCTGGTGATATTTTCAGGTGGTCCAAATCATCCTCTGGTATTTGGACTCCGGTTGTTCAAAGCATATGACCGGAGATCGCTCGATGCTCCGAAATTTCGTCAGGAAGTTTCTTGGAACGGTTAAATTCGGTAATGATCATATAGCAAAGATAATGGGGTATGGTGAATATCAGATTGGAAACGTTATGATTTCAATGGTATACTATGTAGAAGGTCTTGGTCATAATTTATTTTCAGTAGGACAGTTTTGTGATTCCAACCTAGAGGTTGCTTTTCGACAACATACTTGTTTCATCCGCAACTTGGAAGGAAAAGACTTGTTGAAGGGATCTCGTGGTGCAAATCTTTATACGTTGTCCCTACAAGACATGATGGCCGCTTCTCCAGTATGTCTTCTCTCCAAAGCATCGAAGACTAAGTCATGGTTATGGCATCGCAGATTATCTCATCTCAACTTTGATGCTATTAATCACTTGGCTAAAAACGAATTAGTTCGTGGTCTTCCAAAGCTCAAATTTCACAAGGACCATTTATGTTCCGCGTGCTCAAGGGGGAAAAGCACCAAGAAATCATACAAGTCCAAAGCTGAAGACACCAATCAAGAAAAACTTCATCTTTTACATATGGATCTTTGTGGGCCAATGAGAACCGAAAGTGTGAGCGGCAAGAAATTCATTCTCGTTATTGTGGATGATTTCTCCAGGTTTACATGGGTTAGATTTCTACGTACAAAGGATGGAGCACCGAAGGCTATCATCACTTTTCTGAAATTCGTTCAGGTACGTTTAAATACTACTGTCCACCGAATTCGTACATATAATGGAACAGAGTTCGTCAACCAGACTCTTCGTGCTTACTATGAAGAAGTTGGTATTTCACATGAAACATCCGCTGCACGTACTCCACAACAAAACGGTGTCGTTGAGAGACGGAATCGTACGCTTATGGAAGCTGCTAGGACTATGCTGATTTATGCGAACGCTCCATTATTCTTGTGGGCAGAAGCTATCTCTACTGCATGTTTCACCCAAAACCGTTCTATCATTCAGAAACGCCATGGAAAAACACCTTACGAGCTTCTACATGATCGTAAACCCGATGTTTCATTTTTCATGTGTTTGGTGCTCTTTGTTATCCAAACATTAATAGTGAGAACTTGGGCAAACTTCAACCGAAAGCCGATATAGGTATTTTCATTGGTTACTCAACCTCTAAGAAAGCATACCGAATTTACAACCGTCGTCTTGGTAAGATCGTAGAAACTATGGACGCAGATTTCGATGAGCTGACAGCGATGGCTTCTAAGCAACGCAGCTCTGAACCCGCGCTTCACGAGATGGGAACCGGTGCTATTTGTTCCGGATTAGTTCCCAATAATCCTACTTCTACATCATTTTTACCACCTACAAGGCCCGAGTGGGATAAACTATTTCAACCGTTGTTTGATGAATACTTTGATCCCCCAAATGATGAAGTTCCAGCACCCGTAGTGATAGCTCCAATCCCTGAAGTTGTTGCTCCAGCTAATGAAGCTTTATCAAATGCATCTTCAATTAACATTGAACCGGATGCACCTCTACCAAGTGATTCTCAAACTACACCTGAATCGTCACCCCTACTTGTGCCTAATGATGTTGAAGAGGATTCTATTGATCATGATTTAGAATATGCTCACCTACAAGAGCTTCCTTTCTTTGGTGTACCAATACCTGAAAACCCTTCAGCCGCGTCTACCTCAGAAGAAGCTCCTTCAATTGTTCATTCCAGACCACCAAGGATTGAAAAACATAGCACCAAATGGACAAAAGATCACCCAATTAGGAATGTCATTGGAAGTCTCGATCGACCAGTCTCTACACGCCATCAATTACAAGAGAGTGCACTCTATTGCTATTTTGATGCATTTCTCTCCGAAGTTGAACCTAAAAACTGGCAACATGCTATGACTCAATCATCTTGGATTGAAGCCATGTAGGAGGAACTAAATGAATTCCAAAGACTTGAAGTATAGGAATTAGTTCCTCTCCCTGACAAGGTTAACATCCTTACTTTGTTATGGGTTTATAAGGTTAAACTCGATGAGATGGGTGCAATATTGAAGAATAAGGCTAGATTGGTTGCTAGAGGATATAAACAAGCCTTGGGTATTGACTTCGAAGAATCTTTTGCTCCTGTTGCAAGATTGGAGGCTATTAGACTATTCCTTGCGTATGCTGCTCATATGAACATGATCGTCTATCAAATGGATGTGAAGACGGAATTTTTGAATGGTGAACTAAGGGAAGAAGTCTATGTTAGTCAGCCAGATGGGTTCGTAAGCACGGAGTTTCCTAATCATGTGTACAAGCTTAAGAAGGCTCTCTATGGGTTGAAACAAGCTCCACGCGCGTGGTATGATCTCCTTTCAACACATCTCATCTCGGAAGGCTTCTCCAAAGGCAAGGTGGACCCCACTCTATTCACTCTCAAGGAGGACAACGACATGATACTGGTACAAATTTATGTTGATGATATAATATTTGCTGGCTCTAACATAGAATTGTCAAAACGCTTTGAGAAGATAATGTCCACACGCTTTCAGATGTCAATGATGGGAAAAATTTCATTTTTCTTAGGATTACAGATTTCTCAGAATCCCAGAGGCATCTTTATTAATCAATCCAAATATGCTCTAGAATCTTTAAAGAAATATAACTTTGAAAATTGTGACCCCGTGGACACTCCAATGGTGGAGAAATCCAAGTTAGATGAAGATAGGAATGGGACTTTTGTCGATCCAAAACTTTACCGTGGGATGATCGGCACCCTTCTCTATCTGACTGCTAGCAGGCTTGATTTGCATTTTGCCGTATGCATGTGTGCCCGGTATCAGGCTCGGCCTACCATAAAGCACCTACATGTTGTTAAAAGGATCTTTCGGTATCTCAAAGGAACACTTCATCGTGGTCTATGGTATCCGAAAGATTCCTCTATTGCTTTAATATCATACGCAGATGCCGATCATGCTGGGTGTCAAGACATGAGGCGTAGCACTTCTGTATCTGTGCAACTCCTTGGAGACAGATTGATTAGTTGGTCTTCAAAAAGGCAGAAAAGCGCTGCAATTTCTAGCACGAAGGCTGAATACATCGCCATGTCCGGTTGTTGTGCTCAAGTCCTTTGGATGAGATCACAATTGACTGACTACGGTTTAGGATTCAACAAAATCCTGATGTATTGTGACAACAAGAGCGCCATTGCCCTTTGCTGCAACTACGTTCAACACTCCCGGGCCAAGCACATAGACATTCGCTACCATTTCATTAAAGAGCAGGTGGAGAACGGAGTGATCGAGCTGTATTTTGTCACTACTGAGTATCAGCTGGCAGATATGTTCACCAAAGCCTTAGATCGAGGACGAATCGAGTTTCTGATCGACAAGCTTGGCATGAAATCATTCTCTCCAGCGACTCTCAAAGAATTGGCAGAAGAATTAGCTAAATAGTGATGGTAAACTATTCGGGCGTATCCTTTATTCGTGATCATGTATATTATCGTATATATATAAACCACAAAAAGCAAAATACAAAAATATAAAACCAAGAAAAACCATAAAAAAATATAAAACCTACAAAAACCATAAAAATTATAAAATCAAGAAAAACCAAAAATATTTTTGTTTTTTAAATCGGGCATGTCTTTTAGTACGGTAATATTTACGGCTTTAGAAATGTCGATCAATATTGACACGACGCCATAAATAGAGTCCGTATAAAAGTTGTATATTTTTAAAACATGCCCATTATGGCTTGTAGTTATTTCAGACTGCAACCCGGTTTTCGCATTAAAGTCACGTATTTCCTTGGAAAACGTTGGCTCACAACGGGAATTAATTTTCTCGGGCATGATTTACAAGCCAAATCATGCAAAGGGATCAAGTTTACTTTACAACTTGGTCTAACATGAGTTAGTGTACGTCTCAGTGCATTAATTTGTCAAAATAAGAGAAATCTTATTGCCACCACGAATCAATCTTTTCAAGATATTAATTGGAAATGCTTTCATCAATATTTGACTCTTTAAACAATGACTACAGCTCTTTAAATAGAAAACGGGTCATCGTTTAAGGGGAGAAAATATTATATCATCTTCGTCATCAAAACGATTTTCAAAAGTGTTTGTGGAAAATTAATTGGCTAATGAGTGGTCTTGCTTTAGAATACGAATTGTGCTCGCTCAATGTGGTAGGAATTGCTTTAAGATTTTGGAGATTTGCTAATAGGTTGCGATGCTTAAGTTGCGTGAAGGTTAAGTTGGCTAAGTTTAACGATGGTTAGGGAGATTAGAAAAGAAAAATAAAAAGATAAGGAATAAAAAGGGAAAAAGAAAGAAAAGTGTAGGGTTAAAAATGACTACTTGTGAAAGTTGTAAAAAATGTTTGATCTAAGTCAAACCAACCCCCCCCCCCCCCCCCCCCCCCCCCCCCCCCCGTTGTTTTCTCATCTTCACTGTTTCTGTCTTCTTTCTCTCTGCCGCCATTAACACACACATACACACACTCAAGCTTTTCACAAACTCTCGTTTTCAATCACTCAATTCATTTCATTTGATCTAAAAGGTACAAACATCGAATCTTTAACTTATAATTCGTCTAAATTCATCATTTAATCCGTTAATTGATTCGGGTAATCAACTTTATCAAATTAGGGTTCGTTTGCCTAATTAGGGATTAATTGATTAGGGTTTTAGATGGCTTTTATACGGATTAGCATTAGAATGTGTTTAGTTGCCTTAGATTGCCTTAAAACTCACAATCGCGCCTAGAATAATCACTAATAGGGTGCGTTTAGAAGTTCCGGATGAACAAGGCTTATGAACTTCCGAATGAAGGAAGTTCCGGATGAACTTCCGAATGAAGGAAGTTCCGGATGAACTTCCGAATGAAGGAAGTTCCGAATGAACTTCCGAATGAAAGAAGTTCCGGATGAACTTCTGAATGAAGAAATTCCGGATGAACTTTCGAATGAAGAAGTTCCGAATGAACTTCCGAATGAACTTCCAAATGAAGAAGTTCCGGATGAACTTCCGAATGAAGAAGTTCCGAATGAACTTCCGAATGAAGAAGTTCCGAATGAACTTCCGAATGAAGAAGTTCCGGATGAACTTCCGAATGAAGAAGTTCCGGATGAACTTCCGAATGAAGAAGTTCCGGATGAACTTCCGAATGAAGAAGTTCCGGATGAACTTCCGAATGAAGAAGTTCCGGATGAACTTCCGAATGAAGAGTTCCAGATGAACTTCCGAATGAAGAAGTTCCGGATGAACTTTCGAATGAAGAGTTCCGAATGAAGAGTTCCGAATGAAGAGTTCCGGATGAAGAGTTCCGAATAAGGAGTTCCGGATGAAGGGTTGTTTGATTGATAGTTGTTTGCTTGTTATAATTACTTATTGAAATGTGTTATGCTTAAAAGTCATAATGATACATATATATATATATATATATATATATATATATATATATATATATATATATATATATATATATATATATATACTGTTTGTGCATCAACCTTTTATGTCTTATCTTAAGCAGACACGATGACTAATCCAACAGTACAAGCACTCCAAGATGCTAGAGCAGCCGCAATTGCCGAAGCAAGAGCCCTCAAGTTCATACCAAACAATTACCGGCTGAAGCAAGTTTCAAAATCCACTCACCATGGATTTAAAGTAGCCATAGCAATCCTTGATCACTCTCACTTCAAGAATGCTTTAAGGAGTACTGCATCGGTGCCATATGATTACATGTATGAGTTCTGGGCTACCAAGGAAAGTACTTCAAACAAGATCACCTTCACTCTCGACAACAAGCAACAGACACTCACAGTTTAAGATTTCCGCAAGATTTTTGGAATACGGGATACACCCAAAGGTATGTCATTTTCGAGGGATCCTACCAAAGACGAACTTATGGAGATGTTCGAGGCTCTTGGATGTCCTGACATACGAGTTGTGTCTGATTTCACCACCGCTAAAGTAGGACAACCTTGGAGAGCAATCCTGGGTATTCTCAGTAGATGTCTTACACCTAAAACATCTGGGCATGATGCTGTGCGTGGTCCAATCATGAACATCTTCCATGGAATGTACAAAGGCGCAAACGTAGATTATGCATTATTGGTGTGGGAAGAATTTAACTTTCAACTCTTCCAAAACAAGAAGCTGAAGACTAATTTCTTTCCTTACCCTCGGTTTATCAAGCTTATCATTAATTATTTTATGAAGAATGATGTTACTATTGATAGGCGTGCCGCAAGTCGTCATCACACCGAAGAGGCTGATCACACTGTGGATCTAAGGCATGAAGGACCATCTGGTGCTGTGATTCCTGGTCCTATTCCCGATTATCTTCTGACGGATAGAATTAAAGCTTCAGCTGATTACAAGCTACTGCTGCTAGAAATCAAGAAGCTAAAAGCAAGCCTTCAGACAGGAGAAGACTCGTCTACTACGGTCAAGAGTAAAGGTAAACGCAAGCAACCAGCTGCTTTACCTGAACCCGAAACCAAGAAGAAGAAGACTGAGACTAAGAAGGGAAAAGGCACTGCTGATGAGTTTGTTCTACGTGACGAAGATGATGTGGATGTCGATCCTACTCTTCACAAGACAGAGAAACAATTAATGAAGATAGCTATCGAAAAGAGTAGGAGAGACACTGGAGGTAGTGGTTCGGGTGCACAGAAGGATATTGAAGAAGAGTACGAGGAGCCAGAGGATATTGATGAGTTTGGATCACCTGAACGGTATTCTACTTCGAAGAAAACATCCATCCCTGTTTCAGCAAGTGGTGAAAAAGAGTCTGGTGCTCCTACAATCATGGTACCTACCCAGCCTTTAGTAACTCAACCTCCACCAATCCAACCCTTACCAACCCGACCGGTTTCAACACCATTCCTTCCACCGCCAATAACTTCCATCCTTAGTACTGTAGTCACAACCGAGCCTCTTCAACCAACCCAGAGTAGCTCTGCATCGTCTTCAATGGCTGCATTTGTAATGGCAGAGATGTTGGATAAACACACGGATAATCAAAGAAGAGAGATGAATGAACTTCGAGAAGAGCTACTTAGACGAGTGTAAAGTGAAGAAGCCTCAAAGAAAGCCCAAGAAGAGATGCTAGCAAAGTTCGCTGCAGAGATGGAGACGACTCGTAAAGCTCATGCAGAAGAACTTGCTCAAGTCAAAAAGGCTGAAGCTGATAAGTATGCAGCACGAATCACGAGACTTCAAGCTATGAAGGATAAATACAAGGAGTAGAAAGAAACACTTGAAGCTTCTATTGAAGAGAGAGTGAAAGAATCCGTTGAGTCCCTTATGCCAAAACTGCGTGATGAGTTGAAGACACTCGCGACTGATAACTTGATGATTAAGTCATCCAATCCTTCCCAATCCGCCTACAAAATCGCATATGACTTGACGGATTTTGAATTAAAGAAGATCCTCAAAGCTCGCATGAGGGAAGTTGGATCTTTTGACAAGTCTAAAGTTCAACGGACTCTCTACAAGTCACTCAATGACGCTATTATGGAGGATGATCGGCTATTTAAGATGTTTGGAAGTGTGGTACCTTACCACATTCTGCCTGAGGAAGAAAGGGAAGATAGTGAACAAGAAGAGGGTGACGGTGAAGAAGAAGAAGAGGAAGAAGAAGAAGATGATGATGGTGATGATGATGATGGTGATGATGGTGAGGATGATGATGATGATGATGATGGTGATGATGGTGGTGATGGAAATGAGGAGAGTGCTAAGGGAAGCAACGAGGATAGCGATGAGGATGATGATGGTAAACAGCCTGAAACAGGGGATAAGGTTGCCAGCACAAAGAAACCTTCTAAGTCTGGAACCAAGTCTAAGAAAGATGCTGCAGAAAAGGAAAAATCCACTTCAACGGAATCAAGACGATCCAAGTGGCGCCATGATGTGAATGCTACTACGGCATCATCGATTCCCGGTACATCTATTGCTGTGTCTATACCTGTTACCACTAACCTGTTAGTTCGTTTGTTGCTCCTGTGATTGCAGAATCAGTAACTGAACCTGAAGCTGCACAACACTCGCCCGTTCATGACACCGCCGAGATGCCTGAATCAGAACCAACAGATGTTCATGTTTCTACTCCTCTACAACAAGAACCACAAACTACTGTTCCTGAGTCAAGCACACGGGACTGGGCGGACACATTGGAGATTGATGAAACTGCACCGCCACAAGCTTGGATCACTACAGCTGCTAAATATGATCCAATCACAGACGCTGACAGAGATGTTCTATATCTCCGTATCCGTAGTCCGATTGACTTGTGTGCATTTCTGGGTCATGAGTATAAGTCTTTGGTTACTCCGTCTTTGGTGAAGAGAGCGCTAAAGGATAAGAGAATTCGCGCCAAAACCAGGTTAACCCGAATGGAGTACGAGTATTATGCTGACGAGGTCCTGAAAGCTCTTAACACCGTTCAAAGGCCAGGCCTCCATGAATCAGAAAGAGCTCCACCTCCACTTGATCCTTCTCAAGATAATCAAATTGCTCTCGACTTCTTCGTCACTTTTGATCTTGATTATCTCCTCAAGGGTTCATCAAAGTACGCAACCTCCCTGACCTTGCTGAAAGCTGCTAACTGGGGGACAATACCCTGGATCGAGGAAAAGGTAAACCGACTCTGGGTCCCAAAGGTAAATCGTAATTATGATATGTATGCTGTTATAGGTGCATCACATTGGGACGAACGAGTTCGAAGGGCGTACAAGGGTTGCTGCTTAGCCAGTTCAGGAAGTAACGTTAGATCCGATATCCGCATCTCCAGTATTTTAGGGCTGAAAACTGAAGCCAAGAATGGCTATTATCATGTGACGGAGATTCGTCTAAAAAGGGAGGATGACAGAGAATACACAATCCAGCAGGGAGATTTTTCTATCATTCGCCTTGAGGATATCGAAGACATGTTGCTTATGATGACCCGGGATCAACTCACCCATATTGCTCGTGAAGACATCATTGCCTTGAATACAGCACTTCGTATGTTCACACGAAGCGTTGTTATCAAGAAACGAGTTGAAGATCTTCAATTGGGAGTCGAAAGCTACCAAAGGAAGCTTAACCTCACCCGTCCACTAAACCAAGTTCTACCTCAACATGTCACAAGATGTCCCTATACCGGCATTTCTGTTCTGAGTTACGAGATTTTCTACTTGAACAGTCGTGGGATAATGAAGTTTATGAGGGTGGGTGAGCTTTATAAGTACAGTGATGGGACTCTCATATACGTCAGAGGAAAGTTGGAGCATCTTAATTCAGGTGGGTCTTTACCATAGATGACTGAGGATTGGCATCAGGGTTATCGGCAAATGGCGAAGTATGTGATCAAGAAGATTGATCAAAAGCTCCGTGAACGTAGATTGATGAGGAGCTTAGAAAGATTCGTTGGTGGTAGACCATATGGAGTGCACTACAAGTTACTGCAACGATCTATCTAATGGGTCGTACATTTCAGGTCCACTTTATATTGGTTTTTAATTGTGAATATATAAATTTGTGAATATTGTGCTTTTACGGCTTGATGTAGTGTTAAGGTATGATAATTTTTCAAGAATTTCTCACGAGATTCTAAATCTTTCAAAATATATCATACTAAAGCACTACAACTATCCCTTATTAACTTAAGGGGGAGCATTAACATGTTCTATGGCCAAACATCGATTTCATTTTTTACCCAAAGACCGGTTAATCCATTCAATATCCCAAATATTAATGGTTAACATTTTGGATAAGGGGAGAAAATGGGATTAAGGAGACTTAAATGATACTTGGCTAAAAGATGAAAAAGACTTAACGATATTTCAACTAAATATGTGTAAAGCACGTGTTAAGGGGGAGCGTTTTTGATGAACAAAACACTTAAGGTACAAAACTTTTGATTTCAATATCACAAGTACCTTAAGTGATTTTCAAGGATTTTTCATGGTGGCTATACCTTCCCAAAACACGCTTAATTCACGACGAATGTGGTGGCAAAAGGGTGGTAGGAATAGGTTTAGTCCAATGATTCATCAGAGCCGATGGAATCTTCCCAAGGACAATTCCCTAGATAGAATTAGAAGTCCTAGGAAAGATGGAGAAAGATTGTGAACATAGCTGAGTACCGACTAATTACTGATGCTAGCACTGGAACAATCACAACAAGGTGCTAGTGATGATGTATTGGTAAGTACTGAAGGGGTTGAAGAATGAAAAAGAAATGTAAAGATAAAGGGTGTAAAGAAAGAAGCCCTCCTTACAACTTTAGGCAGAAACCGGGTCAATACATATGCTATTGAGATCATTTTTGTTAATGATTCTCGATATTAAAGAAAGACATCATGGACCTAGTGATGCAATGCACAACCCTTCCCAGCTAACTCAGATATCTCTCAAAAGGTATTTGTTTTAATCACACGGAGATCAACACGCTATCTATTGGTTTATTCACTCCGAATAGACTGATATTGAAAAGGTGGCACTCCTCTCCAGCCATCGCTCACTAAATCAAAACGCACTATCGAGTCTAGAGCCAAGAGATCATCAAAAGTCTCATTAGGACACTTTTCATTTATTCCTTGCTTTCTCACACACTGTGAAAAGTAAGAGATTTTTATGAGTCCTACGCAGTATTCTTGTAATATTTCCAGAACATCCGAGTAATACGCAAGTATTACAATGAAGATGGAAATCCTGCTTGAGCCAACATCAAACAAGCTCATGGTAGGTTACACGTGCGGTTCTTTAAGAACCAATCTTGTGAAAAACTGGAAAGAAACAGTGGTTTAATTCTTAACTGAACTTAAACTCGTTCCAGGCCTCTACGCATTATCATATGATCTTGCCAGAACACTCATAGTGACTCTTTATTGATCACAGTGACGAGTGGAAATCCTTCTAGTGTTAACATCAAACAACACTTGGTAGGTGACGTGCAAGATTCTTTATGAATTGAGCTCGTGATAACTGGAAAGCAACGATGGTGAAAATCTTAATTGAAATTCACTTGTTCCATGTTTCATGAATTGACGGCTTCAATCACAAGGATAATTTATCCAAGTGATTCACTCTTTATGTTCGCAGTCAGCTTTGGACGGTCGAATAAAGAGAACGGGTTTACCCGCGAAATACTGTCAGGAAGTTACTTAATTGAAACTATCCGTCACGGGTACGATATCTAATATCGTCCAACGGTCTTCACCGATCGGAGGTAAAATGCTACCGAATTAGAATAAAATGTCAAAGCCATTTTATTCGTGTCGTTGCTGTGTACCTGTTAAAGACGGTGGCGTTGCTGTGTACCTGTTAAAGACGGTGGCGTTGCTGTGTACCAGTTGAAGACGGTGGCGTTGCGGTGTACCTGCTGAAGTCGTTCCCACATGCTTATGTTTTTCTGCATCAAAGTTCAGCATAATTCAAGAAAGTGCAAAATGAAGTCTTCCGCTGTACCAAACTCTGAAGCTTTCGAGAATTCAACAAAAAGACATAAGTGTGTGGAACATGGAGTCACGAGGAGGAAAGATTCACAAGAAGGCAAAGACTGCACGTAAAAGGCCAAAAGAACAATGCTCTCAAGCCAAAGCCTAAAAGATCAAACCAACATATTCACAACAAAAAGAAAGAAGAAAAGACTACGAGCTGAAGAACGAAGACTTAGTATAGTATGCTAGGTTTAGAACTTTGTAAACGTGGAGTGACCTCCCTTAGGGGGAGATTGTTAGAAATACGTTTTTACGTATATTAGAAGTATCGGTCACTCCACAATATTATTTATGTTGTAATAGCGTGTAGTTAATGTTACTTATTAAGTTAAGTAAGAAATCGACCCATGGGCTTGTCATGGGTCGGCCCAAGCCCAATATAGGCCTTGGATATAAATACCCCTTTCCACCATGGAAAGGGGTTGGTTGTTGATGTTCTCATTTTATCATTTTAATAAAGAACACATAGTTTCTCTCTCACTTTCTCTCTCTAGTTTCTCTCTCTAGAAATCTTCAACCCACTTCATAGATTCATAGGTTATCAATATTCTACATTAAGGTGTCGTTTGGTTTGTTTCTTGGAATCACAATCGGTATGTGTTTGATTAATGAGTAGAATGTGAATCGATTTACAATTTGGAATCATTACAAACAATATTGTTTGGTTCCATAATTATCTGTATCATACCTTTTTGGATTTGTTTATATTTTGAAAGAAAAAAAATGCAAAAAACAATTCATAAAGCTATCATACTATTTTTCCAGATCTTTTTCTTTTCAAAAGTTTTCTAAAGTAACAATGCCACATATATATATATATATCTCATCCTTTATAAAGAAACTGTAACAACAAAATCTTTCCTTCATATATTTAAAATTTACAGTACAACTAAACTCAAGTCATTTTCTGTCCATTATTGAAGTTGGAAATCTCAACAATATGTTATTCTAGTAATTATTTTATTAAAGCCAATATTTGAAAAAAAAGTCATATTCTCTGGTGACTATTCCGGTGAAGATGATCGCAATCCGACGAAGAAACCTCTGATACAATTTAAAATATATCAAAAGCTACATGGAACTATAAGATAAACAAATTTTACAAAGGTTTACTAGTAGTTTAGTGAGATATTTAAAGTGAAAAGACACAATAATAATAATAAGAGATAATATGAAAACAAAGATACCAGCCTCACTTGAAATCTATCAGTCTATGGGTATGCTTTCACTTTCTTATTCTTGATTCTGGGGCCCATTGTCTACCAAACAGTATACTTGGAATGGTTTCATTACTCTCATTCCATTACCGTCAAACAAACATGCCCTAATTGTTTCAACCATCAGATTTAGTTGAAAAATAATGGCTAAGATTAAGTCTCTTGTACTTTTTTGGATGTGTGTTCTATAAGAATCTTTTGTCGTGCTATATAATGTCAAACTTTTACAAAAAAAAGTTATATCTCCGTGTTTTATCAAAACACTCACATATAAACTCATAAACTTACTCATATAAGGTTACTCA
Organism: Glebionis coronaria; assembly: GCA_025667525.1. NCBI lineage: Eukaryota > Viridiplantae > Streptophyta > Magnoliopsida > Asterales > Asteraceae > Glebionis > Glebionis coronaria. The sequence continues at coordinate 532,879,663 of CM046880.1, forward strand.
AACACTTAATTTAATCTTATATGAGTGATATAAGCTAATAATCTCATAAGCCCTAAGTCAAGGCTATATAGCTTATTGACCTAATTCACTTTACTCTCTTTATCTTCGATAGAGCTCTCAACCTTATCTTTAAATTTGTATCCCATATATTGTTTTTCAGTTGTATTTTAATTGAACAATTTCTACTTTAGGTGATTGAGTTACACCTCGTTTACTAATTTGGTATCAAGATCAAGATCAAGCCCCGTGATCTTTATTGGTTTAAACCACATGCTAGTAAGAAGGACAAAACAAGAATGTATTAGAGCAAAAGGTGTCACTTCACTTGTGACACCTCAGCGCCACATCACACCAACTAACCAAAACAAAAAACCAACTAAACACCCCCTTACTCACAACCAGTCTCTCTCCTCTTCACTTAGGTCCCACCACTTACCATTTTATTTCTTTTTTCATATTTCACACAAACTAAAAATTCATTTCCTAAAAATAAAAATTACAAATACTTCAAATAAAATACAAATACTTAAAAAAAATACGGAAAAAAACAATACGGAAAAAAAAATACAAATACGCAGAAAAAAACATCCTAATCATCGACTGCATATTTCGCCGCGATTTTTGCCTGTTTTCTTTCGATAATCGACTTGTTCGGTTCAGGCAAATTGTCGATTATGATCGAGAGAAACTCCATCTCTTTAAACTCCAATTCAGCATCGGCTTTAGTTTTCTCGGCATCGGCTTTAGCTTTCACGGCTTCAGCTCTAGCTTTCCTCGAGTGGTACATGTGTCTACCGGTATGTATTTTGAGGAGTAAAGCCTCGTTTATTTCTCCCTTCGAAGTGTTCGAACCACTACCCGTGCTGCTGCCAGTTGTTTCTGATCGAGTCTTCTTGGCAGGTCTCTGTTTGCCGGCTGGTCGAGCTCGAGGATCTGGACCGAATACGGAGGTATGATCATTTTCGTCTAGACCCTCGGGTGCGTCCCATATTGAGTAGTTTTTAAGCACCCTCCACACATGGTCAAACGTAATTTTTCTCCCCTTGTTACAAGCCGAAAATTCAAGTTTTGCAGCATGAATCACGTCATCTTCGTTTTGACCGCTTTTCTTGTTAAGACCTTTGAAGATAGCGTGAAACTTTTGAACATCGGGGTGCATCCTAGACCATTTCCCGGTCAACATATTCTTGGTACGACGATTTGCGTTACGACCATTGAAATCGTCATAAATCGTGTTCCAAAAATACTCTCCAGTTTGATCAGTCCCCCGATCTTTGTCTTCTGAAACGCCAACCCAACACTCGGCCAGTATGACCTCCTCAGCAGGTGTCGACTCCACCAAAACATCGGCTTCTTCATCGATGTCGTCTTCGTCTGCAGACAAATCAACCGCGATAGATTTTTTTGACCCTCATTTTCCTTTACGAACTATTACTTTTTTTGTGGTGGAGGTTGCGGTGCTGGTATTTTGAATTGTGTTTCAGGGACTTGTTGACTTTGAGATGGATTAGGATTAAACTGCGATTGATTAAACTGAGATAGGTTAAATTGAGATTGTTGCAAAGCTAGTAGTTGATTATAGTAGATTTGTTGGGGTGACAAGTTTGGAAAGTATTGATGCGAAAATGGTGGGAGGGCTGCGAATTGACTGGAGCCTTTGCCGGACTGCGTCACCGGAGAAGAGGACGACGATTGATTCGGATCCGCGCTTTGGCTAAGAAGTTGCGAGTAGGAGAGGTAATCGTTTGAGAAGTTTGACATTTTTTTTGTGATTGTTGGTGTAAATTTTTGAATGTATTGTGTGTGTATATTGTGAATATAGTGTGTGTATATATAGTAAAATAAATAAATTAATATTTTTTTAAAAATGTAAGCGTTGTGAAACGGTATTAACATGAGTGGGGCCCACACTTTTTTTCCTTTTCACCTCGTTGAAACATGACGAATAGGGACCGGCGAAGAGGACCCCGGTGTCACGGCGAGCACCAGCCAGGGTGCCACCTAGGACCGGCGAACCCCCCTCGCCGTGACACCGTTTGCTCTTACAATTGAATAAAAGCATACTTGGATAGCAACACCAATAAATTCAAGAGATAATACAACACTCAGCTCTATTTTTAATCAAAAGATAAAAAGTCGTAATAATGTCGTCAATAATGTTCATCATATTAACTTTAACAACCTGAAAAACAAGAAGGTTTCGAGCCCTCCATGTCTACCATTCAACACATAGAACTAAAACATCGAAAAAAGAACTTGTTTTCTTGGTGGGTAATATGCTTTGTATTTAGGGATAATTACCCAAATAGACTTGTAATTAAATCTTTTTGCCAAAATAACCCAAGTTTTTGACATTTTCCCAAAATAGACCGATGCGACTTATGCTACACTATGCAACCGATGCTACCTTATGCTACCTAAGCGACTTGTGTTTTTTCCAAAAAAAGTACTATTTGTGTAAGAAACAAGTACAATTGTGTAAGGTACCTTTTTATGCAACTCTGAATATTTTTTTATGCGACTTTTTAATTATATTATTTTTGTAACATATTTTTATTATATTTTATATATTAAAAATATTATGCTACTTTAATTAAACTTATGCGACTTATGCTTTTGGTGTAAGAATGTGTAAGAATATGTCATTTTACATTTTAAGCGACTTGTCATTATTGTGTAAGAATGTGTAAGAATGTGTAAGTGTATATTTTAAGCGACTTGTATTTTTATAATTAAATATTAAAAAGTTTTTTTGTTTTTATAAAGTATTAAATTTTTATAAAAAACCAATGCATTATTTAGTTGTACACTTAGCTTGAATACTTGTACAATTTGCTTATACCTTTCTCTCCCCAACCCCCAATTATATCCTTTACAATTTCATCACCCCACCCCCAGATCTGTAACCCCCTCCCCTAACCTCCATTTTCAATTCAAACCCAGAAAAAACCTAAAAACCATCGTCACGTTTAAAACCACCCTCTGTTACCATAGTTTTGAGCAGAAGCTTTAAAAAACCTTCTCACCCTGAATATCTATTTTAATAAAAATAATAGTCAAAAGTATTAAGTTTAGAGCTTTAAAATAGATGAGCACCAAATACCGGTTTTAACTCGTATCAGTGTGTAATATCTACGTAATGCTGGTGGTTTATTTGTATGGTGGTACAATTTCTTCTTCATCTGGTAAAACCCTAACCAAATTTACCATCTTTTTTTGTTACTTTTATTGGATTTGTGATATGGGTTTTTATTTTATTTACTATATATATGAGAAACTTCAGCTCTAGATATTGAACTTTTGAGTTGTAAGATTCTGTTTTTATGTTTATGCATATGCATACGAATTGTTTGATAAAATGTTTGTGAAGTGAAATAGTCCCAATGGGTGTTTTATGAATTGGGTTTTTAGTGAAAATATCAAACCTTCTCATAACTAACCGATTAGTTGTTTACTTAACCTTATATAGCGGGCTAATGGCTTATGTGGTTTTTGGCCTATGTGTCATAAGCTCACTTTTTTGAAACTTTTCCGCTTATATAAGCCTATCATAGTATCAAGTCACAATAAGGTTAATATAAGGGAAATGTTCCAAATAAAGTCAGCTTATCAAACATAAGTTGAAAACCGCATAAGCCATAAAACCGTTATATAGACTTACACCAACGCAGTCGAGGGTATTTGTTTAAGTGTATGTAGCGGGCTTATTCCTTATTGGGTTTCGGCTTATGTTGCACACGTCTACTTTTTGTGGCTTATATTGGGAAAAAATGGCTTATATAAGCCAATAAGATTCATAATAAGTTACAAAATTGAGCTTATGACACATAAGATAAAAATCAAAATAAGTAATAATCCCACTATACAAACTTAAGCAAACACCTAAATAAATTAATGAAATCCTTACACACATCACTCTATAAAAAAATATAGCATAAACGATTAACTGACTGGAGGAGCTTTTAATATAGTGTCTTAATGAGCCGAGCTCAAAGTTAAGAAAATACTTTGCTTTGATCATGGTATGCGTAATTTGTAGCAGCTACCAAGTTGCAGATGTCACATATCTATCACTGCAACAAATTTCATTCTCATTTTATTTGTTAGTTAATTGATATATATATATATATATATATATGTGTGTGGTTGTAAATATTATTTATGCCCACTCTTTTGAACGTTAAAGCTCTTTTGAACGTTAAAGCTCACTGGTCCTTTATGCATCTAAACTTACTAAATGTTTAACAAGGCGATAGTCAGATTTTTATTAGCCTCAACGTTGGCTTTCTTCTCTGAAATCAAGTGTGTTTCGAGTTTCTGATCAAATAAATGAAGCATCCACAGTGTCACTCTATTGTTTTCTCTATTCAACTAATTTCCATGTTTTCACCATATGGATTCTTTGTCTAATTTTCGTCGTGTGCTTGTTACTACAGGAGAGATGGTTAAAACACCCGGGAGGAACTCAAAAAAGAGAGCCTTAAAGAAGATTTGGAGGACCGTGAGTGGAAGTACTTCTCATCTAAAGACAATGGTTAAGGAAGTAAGTTCACGCTATCCTTATCTTATTTGAATTTGTTGTGGCTATCAAGCAACACCTGTTTCTCATCAAGGAGGTTATGCACCACCTCTGCCCGTCACATCTTGCCCATTCTCTTCTCATAAAGAGGGTTATAGGCCACCTCAGCATAACATGAAGTCTCTTGTTCATGTTTCTATCGAGAAAGGTATTGGTCGTGTACCTCTGTACAGGTTGGATGAACGAACCGGTTATGTCGACTATGACCAAGTAAGCTATACGCCTACACGAGTTAGCAAGATGTTTCATTTTCACATGAAGACTTCTTTCGTTTTCTTATAAAAAAGGTCACTTTATGTTGCAGATGTAGAAAAGTGTTGTGCTCTTTAGACCATAATTAGTTGTAGGCGGTGCCTGTGCCTAGGCTCGAGTATGCGATTATGATCGTATGCGCAAGGTTAATGGTAGTAATTTCTTATGTCTTGTTTTTTTATTCACGAGTCTTGATATCTCAAATATTTGACTCTCATTTTTGACTGGTTTGTGACAAAAAAAAGTAGTTCTATTAGCTAACATGGCACACATCAGTGGGCTAGTTTATGCAGGCGTTATACCATCTCCTTTTGAATATGTTGATATTGTAACAACCACGACATACATGTCACTGCTGGACAACGTGGAGCCATGATGTTTTTCAGGAAGGGCCTTAAAAAGATCAACAAAAAAGGCGAAAAGGTAAGTTACACTATTTTAATGACTGATGCAGCTGTTAATATATATTTCACTTCATGTTAATTAGCTATAGCATTGAATTTTTAATATCAGGTCATCTCCGATATTCGAGTATATCTCGGTTAGCTTGGAGTATTTATAAATTCTTGGAAGTTACCTAATTTGATCATATTGGTTCTGACTATAGGTTATTGACGGATCAAGAGTTGTAAAGGTTTTGGAGTATGTGCATATTGCTGCCAACAAGAACACGATTTCGGGTGATGTGTCTGCCATGGTACCTGGTGGCTAGAACTTGTACATTGGAGAGAAGCCTAAAAATGAAATATGCTTCTAATCACATGATGAACTGTATGCAAGATGTGAGAGTTCTTGATTTTTGGATAATTATGTTGAATTCTAGTCTTTATAAGGATTTATGTAAAGAATTGAAGTATGATCTTAATTTTTTGAACAGAAGTATGATCTTAATTTACTTGTTCATTTTGACATTTTTGGTCTATCTAAATCGCTTTATATATATTTTTTGTATTTATATATTTTTTTATTTTGGTGGGTAAAATTTGTAGATTTTTGAAATTTATTGAGGAATTCCAAAAAAAAAAAGATTAGAAAAGAGACAGGTTTTCAGATAAAAAGATATGTTTTTACTTTGTATAAAGACTGGTTGAATGTTCTCATAAAGACAACCAGTGTTCATTTTCAATAAAATATGTGTGCTTATTTTAATATTAAGACTGTCTTTTAGGGGAAGAACCGGTGTCGATGCTTCTAATAGAGACTGGTTGCATAACTCTCGTAAATCAACGTCTCTTCGTATATACGTAGCTATATAGTTACTTCGTTGCTATGTTGGAATCTGGAAATCATCGTTTTGTTCACTGGTAAGTGGTGACCCCTTATCTACGAAATTTATTATGATAAGTAAATAGGTAACAAGAAATCGAAACATCTTTCCATCTTATCTCCTACACTGCTGTAAATGGCTAACAAGATACGAGCTGTCTCAAGAGGTCGAATAAAAACTGATCAGAAATCCTCGAATAAAAACTAGCGATGGGAAAGAGGATGGTATCACCTCGATCTCGGGCCGCTAAACCCGCGTACCCGACCTCGAATGCAACTAATGAAGTATTTATAAATTTCTATAAGTTATATACAAACGAATAAGAAAATTACTAATTGTGATCAGCATGCATGTCAAGTGATAAGAGAGCTTTATTAGTGAATAACTAGTTAAGCATTAAGATCACAAACAAACCAAACAATTTTCAAAGCTTTTCGTAATATCAAAATAATACACTTGTAAACGGGTTGATTTAGGCTTCGTCTCTAAGGGCTGGTAAAGTGAGCTAAAAAGGGAACATGTCTGAAGTCGCTTGAAGTGTGTATTTTAAATGCAAGAAACCGTCTAAACCAGGAAACTAAATTTTATGATAAGACTTCCATATCATAAGACTGAAAGAAAACATGTTGATTGTGTAAAACCCGCATGCTTTTACCATAAATAGTGCCCTTAAGATCGTACGTTCTAGATTAAAACTTACCTCATTTAGTATTGATCACATTCATGTGCTAATAATCAAGCAAGTGCATACGTGTATGACATGACAAGTATCGATTACGTACGAACTCATGATAAACAGTTAATAAATAGATCACGTGAACATAATTAAATCATGATCACCATTTAAAATACTAATTAGAATACTTACATAAATACATATAATATAATTACGAGCGTTAAGTTTACGATAAACGACACGATAGAATAAACAGAAACACTTTAAACACGAGCACGTTTAACCACGAACGAACACGAAACATCGGGACACGAGAAAGGTACGGGTACCCCATGTGGGGGCCCCCATACCCACGGCACATATACAAGATGGGCTTAGCCCATGGACTTTTACAAGTAAAGGGGGGTTATGGTAAAAACATGTTTTCATTTTTCACTTTCAAGAAATAAACACAAAAACCCTAAAAGAGTTTTCTCCTCCTCCTTTTTCTCCTCTTTGTGCCGCCACCTAAACATCACCATAGGAGGGTGATTGGTTGATTTTGATCTCAAAAACTATTGTTATAATCAGTGTTTGTTCATCCTTTTTCCAAGCTACATAGTGGTATACCTTTCTAACCCTTCTTTTTAATTCTTTTTAATTCTTTTAATCTTTGATTATTTTCATGAACATGTTATTATTTTTTTATTTAAACATGATAATTAACATTGATCTAACATGTTTTGGTATTAATTAAAATCAAAGAATGATTTAGAAGGGGTGTTTGTTTTGGCCGCCTAGCAAACAAACCCGAGGGGGGCTTGGTTTGCTATTGCCGCCACCACCAAGACCATTTTTGGTCTTGGTTGGCTCATGTGGGACCCACGACAGCAAGGAGGCACACGTGCCCCGAGTTTGGCTCGGGGTACGGTGTCGAATTCATGCCCGATTCATGGTTCGTTGGTTAAATCATGATTTATGCTACATGTTAATTTTTATGAATTATGAACTTAGGATATAATTAATTAATAACATGAAATATTAATTAAATCATGACTTAGGTTATTTTAATTATTAGCTTAACATGACATTAATTTAACCTAAGTATTTTATGTTATAAGTTATAATTAATTAATTATTTAAAACATGCCTATAATTAATTAATTTAGACATGACTTAGGTTATGTTATTAATACATAATAATACACATTTTAACCTAAGTATTTCATTTCATTTTAATTAATACATGTTATACTTTAATTAAAATGCTTAACCTATAGTTTAATTAAAATACATGAAATAATAATTAAACTATACACTATATCATATGACTTAAGAAATAAGCTTCTAAACACTTAGACTTATACGTTAGCTTATGTAACCAGCTTAATTCTAAATATGGAAACTTCTATTTATAGAAACTTAATTAAATAAGGCAGCTAATCTAATCATGGAAACCTTCTATATATGGAAACTTATTTAATTAAGGCAGCTGATCTATTTTTGGAAACTTTCTATTTTTAGAAACTAATCTATTTTAAGCAGTAAATTCTATTTTAGGAAACTTTCTATTTTTGGAAACTTTCTATTTTTGGAAACTTTCTATTTTTGGAAACTTTCTATTTTTAGAAACTTTCTATTTTTGGTAACTTTCTATTTTTGGAAACTTTCTATTTTTGGAAACTTTCTATTTTTGGAAACTTTCTATTTTTGGAAACCTGCTATTTTTGGAAAGTTACTTATTATTACACAGTAAGTATAATAATACATGAAACACCAGTAATACTTAATCAGATTAATTAGAATACTAGATAAACACAGTTTAAGGCTTTAAACAGTGAACCATGACCTAAAACATACCAAATCAGCTAAAATGAGACAAAAACTCAGTACGTGATCAGTGAATCGATACTTATACACGTATGTATTCATGTAGCGTTAGTGATCCAGAAGTAGGAGTCTTTCTTCCGTTCATTCACTGGACTTGAGGTACGGATTCCCGTCCTTTCAGTATGGACATTCTTTCCTTATTAGGATTTCCCCGTATGCAGCCAACTGTTTTCCCCAGTATTTGTTTTATTGTTTTGAACTGCTTATGTTTAATTAGCATAATCTATAGCCATATACAAGCATGACCAGTTTCACCTAGTTATGGAGGTACCATAACCATAACATTGGAGGCACCAATGTTATGACTTCCCCACGGCGGAGTGATTGCTCGTGGCGTCCCTTTCAGTTTTGGCCATATTATTATATCATGTGGGGCGTATGGGTGCATCCTAGTTACATGTTTTATTCAGTTTATCATGGTGAATGTGGTGTGTGCCTTGCACCCTTCACAAGGAGTTGATCCCTCCTACCCAAACCAGTATATTGATTAGAGGCATCCCCTCTAATCAGCATGATGAGGTCACCCCTCCAAGTATTCATGCACGTGACCTTTTCATGACCTATATGGGCTATGGTATATATATGTTAAAACAGTTTTCACAAGATAAACATAAGGCTTTTCAAACTATAAAACCAGTTTTTCTTGATACTTAACCAGTTTACTCAGTACTTAGTCTTCCGCTGTTATATGTTACATGCTTATCCTATTTCATGCTATATTGTACATCCGTGCACTGAGCGTCTTGCTCAGCCGTTTTTCCTTTTCATGTTCCCAAAACGGCAGGTACTCAGGGACGCTCGTAGATCTCAAACGTACGTGCATATGGATTGGAAGCTTTACTGTCTTTCTTTACGTTATGCATTTCCTTTACTTTGATACAGTTGCTATGGACATTGTTTCGTCCTATCCTATTACAGTATTTATGTTTGTGTGTGATGAGCTTTACTTTGGGGTACCGATGTTTGATTCCGGTATTTCCCTTTTATGGTTGAATAATGCTTAGACATTTACCCTTGTATGCTTTGATGACACGCCATGATTATGCGTAATATTCCATTTCCAAAATGGGGTGTTACAATTATGGTATCAGAGCCAAGGTTTCGACCTGTAGGCTCTCAAATATGACCTGTGATTAGTGGGTAGTCACTACGGTCTTCCTAGAACTGACAGTTGTTTTCATGCATTCATCATTTTTAAGCATACATATACATGTCATTGTTACAGGGTTTTTGACTAAGTAATGGTTGGTACAGGACTGGCCCTATTTAGTCGCATGTGTTTTATCGAAACTTTTAGATTTGGGACCGACCCATAGGCGTCCCCTCGATATGTCTTTTATTTTGAGTGAACTGACCGGAGGCGTTCACTCTCGAGCATCAAAAGTTTTCATAAAACTGCATCATGCATTCATACAAAGATTTTCTTGCATAAAATTTTTCTCATGAAATTTTTTTTTTGTATAAATTTTTTTTTTATATTTTATGTTGGAACTGTTAATCATATGTTTATGTTATACTGTCAGATGGTTCTCACACGCGAGCAAGAGCAGCTCAATGCTGCAATTCAGGCTGCCATGCAAGCCTTACTTCCTCAATTGAGGAATGACATTCGTGCTGAAGTCCAAGCTGCCAACAATCAGCAGCAGCAGAATCAGGCACCTCCTCCTCCTCCTCCCCCAGTGACACTAGCGGTATGGTTGGAAAGATTTAACAAGCTCCGTCCTAGAGCTTTTGAAAAGACTGATAGCCCTAGCGATGCTGAAAGCTGGTTGACTCATATTGAGAAGATTTTCAATGCTATGGGATGTGACCCCGCCTTCAAGGCAAGATTGGCATGCTACCGATTTGAAGGCGATGTACTCAACTGGTGGCTAGCTTTGACGCAGTCAGAAGGAGGTGATTAATGGGTCGCTGGTTTGACATGGGCCCAATTCAAGGAGATAGTGATGGAGCAGTTCTTTCCTAAGGCAGAGCAGGACAAACTCAAGCGAGAATACCATGGGATACGTCAGAGAGCGGGCGAGAATAGCAACGAATTCATGCAGCGCTTTCTTCGCCTAGCTGGTTTTCTGGGAGCAGCAGCTGGTACTCCTGAGGAGCAGGCACACCACTTTAGGTGGGCACTTCGCACCTCGGTCGCGAACAACCTGGTATGTGCTACGTTCAATACAGTAGCACAAGTGGCCGACGCAGCAAGGAAGCTTGAGATGTTGCAGGAACGCGATGAGTTCGGGGAAGCTGAAAGACCCGACAAGAGGTAAACATTTCGTGTTCTATCGATAACCAGATCGCATCCTATCATTATATGTTCTATAATCATCTCTTAAACTGTATCTTCCAGGCAGAAAACTGGGGACCGGTCTCAGCCGGCTACTCAGCAGCAGCCTAATCAGCCCAAAGGAAACGATCACTCTAACGACCGTTCTGTTGTGGAAAGGCGCAACGGTAATGATAATTACCGTAACAATGCGGGACACTCCAACAACAGCAGGTCCTACTATTTACGCATCTTCTTATGATTTCATGTTATATTTCCCATGCTGACACTATATTAATCTCTACCAGGAACCACGGTAACGGAAGGGACCAGAACCACAGGGGTTCTCAGCCTAACCGTTCAGCTAACACTGGTAAACATCTTATGACGCTTACGTCCTATACTCGTGCATATACTTTATTCTTAACACGTTTTGTCATCAGCAGGCCCTCAGCAAGCAAGGACTCCTGCTGGAGGATTCACTCATCCTCTTTGCAGCACTTGCCATCGCAGACACCCTGGCCCATGTCGTCGTGATTCCGACGCGTGCTACAAGTGCGGCCTCCCTGGCCATCGTATGAGAGATTGCCGTAAGGGTGAAATGGAGGGTACTTCGGGTCATGCTGATACTAAACCGCCTCCTACCACTGGGCGTGTCTACACGACATCGCGCGATCAGGCAAACAAATCTACAGGTACCATTACTGGAATTTTGTATATGTACGGCCAGGCTGCATGTGTTCTTTTCGACACGGGTGCCACTCATTCAGTTATTTCCACTACTTATGCTAAGAACATCAGTACACTTCCCTTGCCATTAGAAAATAAGCTTACCATTTCCACGCCTCTGAGGGACTCTGTATTAATAACTCATGTATACAAGAGTCTTCCTCTAGAATTTGACGATAAAGTTCGTGCAGTAGATGCACTTCCCCTAGACATGATTGAGTTCGATATGATTCTTGGCATGGACTGGCTATCCAGGCACCATGCTACCATAGACTGCCACTCATATCGGGTGATCTTCGGCGACATTAATGCACCAGAGTACATCCATAACGGGTTCATACCCGGACGGTCTGTACAGGTCATATCTACCTTGCAAGCACGTGCATTACTGTCACATGGCTGCGAAGGTTATCTAGCTACGGTTCATGACATGGATGCTGAATCCCCATCGATTTAGGATCAACCAGTAGTTTCGGAATTTCAAGACGTCTTCCCAGATGAACTTCCAGGCATACCACCTGCAAGAGAAGTGGAGTTCAACATCGACCTTGTTCCAGGAGCTGAGCCAATCTCTAAGGCTCCGTATCGTATGGCTCCCATAGAGCTAAAAGAACTGAAGGACCAACTGCAGGAACTTCTTGAACGAGGGTTCATTAGACCAAGCGCATCTCCATGGGGCGCACCGGTCTTGTTCGTTAAGAAGAAGGACGGCAGCATGCGACTTTGCATTGACTACCGTGAACTTAATAAGATTACCATCCGCAATAGATATCCATTGCCACGTATAGACGATCTGTTTGACCAACTTCAAGGAGCCAAACACTTCTCAAAGATCGATCTAAGGTCAGGCTACCATCAGCTAAGGGTTAAAGAGCAGGATATTGCCAAGACTGCTTTTCGTACCCGCTATGGCCATTACGAGTTTGTGGTCATGCCATTCGGCCTGACTAACGCTCCAGCAGTATTCATGGATCTGATGAACAGAATCTTCCATGAATTCCTTGATAAATTTGTCATTGTATTCATCGATGACATCCTGATTTTCTCAAAGTCCACGGAGGAACACGAAGACCATCTTCGTACGGTACTACAGATTCTTCGTCAGAAGCAGCTGTATGCGAAATTCTCCAAGTGTGAGTTCTGGTTAAACAAGGTGGCATTCTTAGGCCACATCGTATCAGCAGAAGGGATCACTATGGACCCAGCGAAGGTTGAGGCTATCACTAAATGGCCAAGACCAACATCAGCGACAGAAGTCCGCAGTTTCTTAGGCTTAGCTGGATATTATCGTAGATTCGTGGAGAACTTTTCCCGTTTGGCACTACCTCTAACCAAACTGATGCGAAAAGGAGAGAAATTCGTCTGGACGGAAGAACGAGAGAAGAGCTTCGAAGACCTTAAGCAGAAGTTAGTATCTGCACCTATTCTTACTCTCCCATCTGGTACAGGTGGATTTCAGATCTATAGCGATGCATCGGGGAGGGGACTGGGCTGTGTTCTCATGCAACATGTGTAGAAATTGATAACCTATGAATCTATAAAGTGGGTTGATGTTTTCTAGTGAGAGAAACTAGAGAGAGAAAGTGAGAGAAATATATGGAAGATTTTATTACTATGAAATGTGAAATGGAACAACAACCAACCCCTTTCCTTAGTGGAAAGGGGTATTTATAGTCCAAGCTAAACATGGGCTTGGGCCGGTCCATGACAAGCCCATGGACCGGTTCTTACTTAAGTTAATAAGCAAATAATAACTAATTATCTAACTACGAGCTATTACAACATGAATATTATTGTGGAGTGACCGATACTTCTAATATACGTAAAAGCGTATTTCTAACAATCTCCCCCTAAGGGAGGTCACTCCACGTTTACAAAGTTCTAAACCTAGCATACTATACTAAGTCTTCGTTCTTTAGCTCGTAGTCTTTTCTTCTTTTCTTCTTTTGTTGTGAATATGTTGATTTGATCTTTTTGGCTTTGACTTAAGAGCATTGTTCTTTGGCCTTTCACGTGCGATCTTTGCCTTTCTTGTGAACTTTGCCTCCTCGTGACTTCATGTTCCACACACTTACGTCTTTTTGTTGAATTCTCGAAAGCTTCAGAGTTTGGTACAGCGGAAGACTTCATCTTGTACTTTCTTGAATTTTTGCTGAACTTTGTTGCAAAAGACATAAGCATGTGAGAACGACTTTTACAGGTACACCGCAACACCACCGTCTTCACTGGTACACAGCAACGCCACCGTCTTCAACAGGTACACAGCAACGCCACCGTCTTTAACAGGTACACAGCAACGACACGAATAAAATGGCTTTGAACATTTTATTCTAATTCGGTAGCATTTTACCTCCGGTCGGTGAAGACCGTTGGACGATATTAGATATCGTACCCGTGACGGATAGTTTCAATTAAGTAACTTCCTGACAGGATTTCGCGGGTAAACCCGTTCTCTTTATTCGACCGTCCAAAGCTGACTGCGAACATAAAGAGTGAATCACTTGGATAAATTATCCTTGTGATTAAAAGCCGTCAATTCATGAAACCTGGAACAAGTGAATTTCAATTAAGATTTTCACCATCGTTGCTTTCCAGTTGTCACGAGCTCAATTCATAAAGAATCTTGCACGTTACCTACCAAGTGCTGTTTGATGTTGACACTAGAAGGATTTCCACTCGTCACTGTGGTCAATAAAGAGTCACTCTGAGTGTTCTGGCAAGATCATATGATAATGCGAAGAGGCCTGGAACGAGTTTAAGTTCAATTAAGAATTAAACCACTGTTACCTTCCAGTTTTTCACAAGATTGGTTCTAAAAGAACCGCACGTGTAACCTACCATGAGCTTGTTTGATGTTGGCTCAAGCAGGATTTCCATCTTCATTGTAATACTTGCGTATTACTCGGATGTTCTGGCAATATTACAGGAATACTGCGTAGGACTCATGAAAATCTCTTACTTTTCACAGTGTGTGAGAAAGCAAGGAATAAATGGAAAGTGTCCTAATGAGACTTTTGATGATCTCTTGGCTCTAGACTCGATAGTGCGTTTTGATTTAGTGAGCGATGGCTGGAGAGGAGTGCCACCTTTTCAATACCAGTCTATTCGGAGTGAATAAACCAATAGATAACGTGTTGATCTCCGTGTGATTAAAACAAATACCTTTTGAGAGATATTTGAGTTAGCTGGGGAAGGGTTGTGCATTGCATCACTGGGTCCATGATGTCTTTCTTCAATACCGAGAATCATTAGCAAAAATGACCTCAATAGCATATGTATTGACCCGGTTTCTGCCTAAAGTTGTAAGGAGGGCTTCTTTCTTTACACCCTTTATCTTTACATTTCTTTTTCATTCTTCAACCCCTTCAATGCTTACCAATACGTCATCACTAGCACCTTGTTGTGATTGTTCCAGTGCTAGCTTAAGTACTTGGTCGGCATTCAGCTACGTTCACATTCTTTCTCCATCTTTCCTAGGACTTCTAATTCTAACTAGGGAATTGTCCTTGGGAAGATTCCATCGGCTCTGATGAATCATTGGACTAAACCTATTCCTACCACCCTTTTGTCACCACATCCGTCGTGAATTAAGCGTGTTTTGGGAAGGAATTGCCACCATGAAAAATCATTGAAAATCACATAAGGTACTTGTGATATTGAAATCAAAAGATTTGTACCTTAGGTGTTTTGTTCATCCAAAACGCTCCCCCTTAACATGTGCTTAACACATATTAAGTTGGATTATCATTAAGTCTTTTTCATTTTAGCCAAGTATCATTTAAATCTCCTTAATCCCATTTTCTCCCCTTATCCAAAATGTTAACCATTAATATTTGGGATATTGAATGGATTAACCGGTCTTTGGGTAAAAATGAAATTGATGTTTGGCCATAGAACAAATGATTACTCCCCCTTAAGTTAATAAGGGGTAGTTGTAGTGCTTTAGTATGATATATTTTGAAAGATTTAGAATCTCGTGAGAAATTCTTGAAAAATCATCATACCTTAACACTACAACAAGCCATTAAAGCACATTATTCACAAATATACATATTCACAAATAATACCAATATAGAGTGACCTGAAGTGTACGACCCATTAGATGGATCGTTGCAGTGTCCTGTAGTGCACTCCATATGGTCTACCACCCACAAATCTTTCCAAGCTCCTCATCAATCTACGTTCACGGAGCTTCTGATCGATCTTCTTGATGACATACTTCGCCATCTGCCGGTAACCTGGATGCCAATCCTCCGTCATTTCTGGCAAAGTCCCACCCTGGTTCAGATGCTCCAACTTGTCTCTGACTTGTATAAGAGTGCCATCACTATACTTGTGGAGCTCCCCCACCCTCATAAACTTCATCAGACCTCGACTGTTTAAGTAGAAGATGCCGGAATTCGGAACAGAAATGCCGGTATAAGGACATCTTGCTACATGTTGAGGTAACACTTGATTCATAGGACGGGTTAAATTGAGCTTCCTCTGATAGCTTTCGACGCCCAACTGAAGATCTTCAACTCGTGTCTTGATGACAACGCTTCGTGTGAACATACGAAGTGCTGTATTCAAAGCAATGAGGTCTTCACGAGGAATATGGGTGAGTTGATCTCTGGTCATCAGAAGCAGCATATCTTCAATATCCTCAAGGCGAATGATGGAAAAATCTCCCTGCTGGATTTTGTATTCCCTGTCATCCTCCTTTTTCAAACGAATCTCCGTCACATGATAGTAGCCATTCTTGGCTTCTGTTTTCATCCCTAAAATGCTGGAGATGCGGATGTCGGATCTAACCTTGCTTCCAGAATTGACCAAGCAGCAACACCTGTACGCCCTTCGGACTCGTTCGTCCCAATGAGATGCACCTATGACAGCATACATATCATAATTACGATTTATCTTAGGGACCCAGAGTCGGTTTACCTTTTCCTCGATAAAGGGTATTGTCCCCCAGTTGGCAGCTTTCAGCAATGTCAGGGATGTTGCGTACTTTGATGACCCCTTCAGTAGATACACCAGATCATTGGTGACAAAGAAGTCAAGAGCAATCTGATTATCTTGATCCATTGGAGGTGGAGCTCTTTCTGATTCATGAAGACCTGGCCGTTGAACGGTATTCAGAGCCTTCAGGATCTCATCGGCATAGTATTCGAACTCCATTTGGGTCAACCGGGTTTTGGCTCGAAGTCTTTTATCCTTCAGTACTTTCTTCACCAAAGATGGAGTAACCGAAGTCTTATACTCATGAGCAAGAAATGCACATAAGTCAATCGGACTTCGGATACGAAGATATAAGACCTCTTTGTCGGCGTCGGTGATCGGATCATACTGCGCCGCTGCCGTGATCCAAGCCTGTGGTGGAGCGGTCTCGTCGATTTCCAACGTGTCCTCCCAGTTCCTTGTGCTTGGTTCAGGTATAGTAGATTGTGGGATTTGTTGCTGAGGAGTGGAGACGTGAACATCTGCTTGTTCAGATTCAGGCATTTCAGCAGTGTCATGGATGGGTGAATGTTGAGCAGCTTCAGGTTCAGTGACCGATTCTGCAATCACAGGAGTAACAACACAAGAACTAACGGGGTTAGTGGTAACAGGTATTGATTTATGGATAAATGTACCAGGAATAGATGACCCTGTAGTGGCATTCACGTCATGGCGCCACTTCGATCGTCTGGATTCCGTGGATGTAGATTTCTCCTTTGGTGCTGCATCCTTCTTTGACTTGGTGCCAGACTTAACCACTTTCTTTGAGCTGGCGCCTTTATCCCCTTTCTCACGCTGTTCACCTTTATCCGCATTGCTCCCCTTAACACTCTCCTGGTGACCATCACCACCATCATTACCATCATTATCATCATCATCTGCATCCTCATCATCATCATCCTCATCCTCATCCTCATCTTCATCATCATTATCACTATCGTCCTCATCATCCTCATCATTCTCATCCTCATCCTCCTCCTCATTCTTATCTTCTTCTTCTTCTTCTTCTTCCTCTCCACCAGTACCCTCGTCTTCCTCACTCTCTTCCCGTTCTTCTTCAGGGAGAATGTGGTAGGGTACCACACTTCCAAACGTCTTGAACAACCTATCATCCTCCATGATAGCGTCATTCAGGGATTTGAAGAGAGCCCGTTGTTTCCTCGATTTATCAAACGATCCAAGTTCCTTCATTCGAGCCTTAAGGATCTTCTTCAGTTCAAAATCCGTCAAGTCATATGCGATCTTGTAGGCGGCTTCTGAAGGATTGGATGACTTGATCATCAAGTTATCAGCAGCAAGCGTCTTCAAATCATCACGCAGTTTAGGCATTAGGGATTCAACGGAGTCTTTCACTTTCTGCTCAATAGTAGCTTCAAGAGCTTCTTTTTGCTCTTTAAAATCATCCTTAATAGCTTTAAGTCTTGCAATTCGTGCTTTATGCCTATTAGCTTCATCCCTTTTAACCTGAGCAAGTTCCTCTGCATGAGCCTTACGTGTAGCTTCCATGTCTGCAGCGAACTTGGCAATCAACTCTTCTTGAGCCTTCTTAGATGCTTCTTCACTTTGAGCACGTCTTTGTAACTCTTGGCGAAGTTCATCCATTTCGCTCTTTTGTTTATCCATGTGTTTATCCAACATCTCGGCCATCACTATTGCTGCCATTGCAGATGTTGCAGAGCTGCTCTGGGTTGAGGGTATAGGCTCAGTTGTGACTGCGGTGCTAAGGATGGGCTTTGGTGGTGGTGGAGGAAGTGGTGTAGAAACCTGTTTGGTTGGTAAGGGTTGAGTTGGTGGAGGTTGAGTTGTTAAAGGTTGAGTAGGTGGAGGAGGTGGTGTAGAAACAGGGATTGATGGTTCCTTCGAAGTGGAATAATTTTCAGGTGACCCAAACTCATCAACATCATCAGGGTCCATGTACTCATCCTCAACGTCTACTCTTACACCTGAACCACTACCACCAGTATCTTTCCTACTCCTTTTAATGGCTATCTTCATCATTTGTTGTTCAGCTTTATCAAGAGTAGGATCAACAATGTTTTCTTCGTCACGCAGACGCATCTCATCAGCCTTACCCTTTCCTTTCTTACCCTCTGTCTTCTTCTTCTTGGTTTTGGGCTCAGGTAAATCTGCTTGCTTCCTTTTACCTTTGCTTTTAACCGTGGTAGATGAGTCTTCGCCTGCTAGAAGGCTTGCTCGTTGTTTCTCAATTTCTGTTAGCAAGTTCTTGTAGTCATCGGATGCAATAATCTCATCGGTCAGAAGATGACTGGGAATAGGACCAGGAATAACCGTATTCGAATGAGTCTCCTGCCTTAAGTCTACCAAATCGTCATCATCTATCATGTGGTGACGACTACCTGCAAGCTTGTTAATGGATGCATCGTTTTCCATAAAGTAATGGATGATCAACTTAATAAACCTAGGGTACTGGTAAGTTTTGATTTTACCCTTTGTGTTAGTGAAGAGTTGAAAAGTAAACTCCTCCCACAGCAGTGATGCATAATCAATACCCATACCTTTGAACATACCATAAAACATCTTGATGATTGGTGGACGAACAGCATCATACCCAGTTGTTTTGGGTGTCAAGCATCGGCTAAGAATCCCAAAAATAGCTTTCCATGGTTGACCAATTTTGGCAGTAGTAAACTCAGACGGGGTTCGTATGTCAAGACATCCAATAGCGGTGAACATCTCCATGATCTGGTCCTTGGTTGGATTGGGTGAGTATGATGGTAGTCCTTTGAGAATCGGACGAAAGCCAAAGATCTTCCTGAAATCTGACACTGTAAGCGTCTGCTGCTTGTTGTCCAAAGAAAAAGTGATCTTGTTCGACGTCCTCTCTTTGGTAGCCCAGAACTCGTAAAGGTAGTCATAGGGCACCGAAGCACTTCTCCTTAGCGCATACTTGAAGTGAGATTTATCAAGCATGGCTGTAGCTACCTTAAAGCCATTATGGGTAGAGTGAGATACCTCCTTCAGACGGTAGTTGTTTGGAACAAACTTAAGAGTCTTGGCTTCAACAATGGCGGCAGCTCTGTCGTCTTGTAGTTGTTGTACGGTAGGGTTAGTCATCGTCTCTGCTTAAGATAAAACACAAAGGTTGATACAAACAAGTATGAATATCATTATGACTTTAAACCTAAGCATTGTACATATGACATAATCCCTTAAGCTTTGAAATCATTCAAACATCTTCTATTCGGAATAATAAGCCTATGTGGAATAAAATCCCTATTCTGAATAAAGGCCTATTCGGAACATTTGGCTATGCAGAATAACAGCTCTATTCGGAACATTAGGCTATGCGGAATAAAAGCACTATTCGGAACATTTGGGCTATGCGGAAAAAATTCATCCATTCGGAACATTTGGGCTATGCAGAAAAAATTCCTCCATTCGGAACATTTGGGCTTATGCGGAACATTTCCTATTCGGAACATTTCCTATTCGGAACATTTCCTATTCGGAACATTTCCTATTCGGAACATTTCCTATTCGGAACATTTCCTATTCGGAACATTTCCTATTCGGAACATTTCCTATTCGGAACATTTCCTATTCGGAACATTTCCTATTCGGAACTTTTCCTATTCGGAACTTTTCCTATTCGGAACTTTTCCTATTCGGAACTTTTCCTTATGCGGAACTTTTGCCCTATGCGGAAAATTTACCCTATGCGGAACATTTTCCCTATGCGGAACTTTTGCCTTATGCGGAAAACTTTTCTATTCGGAAAAATTTTCACCATACGGAAAGTTGTTCTTACGCGGAAAATTTACCCTATGCGGAAAAAATTGTTCTATTCGGAAAGTTACAAACAGTTACGTTTTTTCTAATTGGGCACTTAATCCGTTTGAGTCACTTGATCTAAAGGCAAAAATAGTGCAATTAAACCTATTCCGAGTCATCCCCAGGCAAAACCCCCATTTAATCAAACCCTAATTAATCATTAATTTGATTCGATTGATTTTCCACCTTAATCAGTTAATTAACTTGAAGTATATGAAAAATAGATCCGATTTAATACCTTTTTGTGATCTTGATCTGAGATTGAAATGTTCTTGTGATTTGTTTGTTTGATTTCGTGAGTATAATGTAAACAGTGAATGATTAGAAACAAAACGGGGGGGGATAACATTTGACTAGGTCAAAGTTTTCCACAAGTTTGACAAGTTGTCAACTTTGCCCCCTCAATTTTTCTTTTTGCTTCAATCAATCATTCCAAGTTTTGATACTAGCCATTTTGACCTTATCTTATGTTAACTATTCGAGCCTTAGTGATTAACTTAACTTAACACAAGCACAATCCACAACAAACTTATAAGCAACAACAAGACATATGCCAAAGCAATCCAACCATTAACCATTAAGTTTTGTGAGTTTCCTTGAAAACTTTTGAAGATCTTTTTGATGTGAAAGATGATGAAACATTTTCTCCCTCTTAAACGATGACCCGTTTTCTATTTAAAGAGCTGTAGTCATTGTTTAACGAGGCACATGATGATGAAAAACATTTCCCAATTGATTTCTTGAAAAAATTTGATTCGTGGTGTCAATAAGATTTCTCTTATTTTAACAAATTAATGCACTGAGACGTACACTAATTCGTGTCAGACCAAGTTATAAAGTAAACTTGATCCCTTTGCATGATTTGGCTTGTAAATCACGCCCGAGAAAATTAATTCCCGTTCTGAGCCAACGTTTTCCAAGGAAATACGTGACTTTAATAAGAAAACCGGGTTGCAGTCTGAAATAACTACAAGCCATAATGGGCATGTTTTAAAAATGTACAACTTTTATACGGACTCTATTTATGGCACCGTGTCAATATTGATCGACATTTCTAAGGCCGTAAATATTACCGTACTAAAAGACATGCCCGATTTAAAACAAAAAATATTTTTGGTTTTTCTTGATTTTATACTTTTTATGGTTTTTCTAGGTTTTATATTTTTTATGGTTTTTCTTGGTTTTATATTTTTGTATTTTCTTTTTGTGGTTTATATATTTACTATAATATACATGATCACAACCAAAGGATACTCTGAATAGTTTACCACGACTATTCAGCTGATTCTTCTGCCAACTCTTTGAGAGTCGCTGGGGTGAATGATTTCATGCCAAGCTTGTCGATCAAAAACTCGATTCGTCCTCGATCTAAGGCTTTGGTGAACATATCCGCCAGCTGGTACTCAGTAGTGACAAAATACAGCTCGATCACTCCGTTTTCCACCTGCTCCTTGATGAAATGGTAGCGAATGTCTATGTGCTTGGCCCGGGAGTGTTGAACATAGTTGCAGCAAAGGGCAATGGCGCTCTTGTTGTCACAATACATCGGGATTTTGTTAAATCCAAGACCGTAGTCAGTTAATTGTGATCTCATCCAAAGGACTTGAGCACAACAACCGGACATGGCGATGTATTCAGCCTCCGTGCTTGATATAGCAGCGCTTTTCTGCCTTTTTGAAGACCAACTGATCAATCTATCTCCTAGGAGTTGCACAGATCCAGAAGTGCTACGCCTCGTATCTTGACATCCAGCATGATCAGCATCTGCGTATGATATTAAAGCAATCGAGGAATCTTTCGGATACCATAGACCACGATGAAGTGTTCCTTTTAGATACCGGAAGATCCTTTTCACAACATGTAAGTGCTTTTCGGTAGGCCGAGCCTGATACCGGGCACACATGCATACAACAAATTGCAAATCAGGCCTGCTAGCAGTCAGATAGAGAAGGGTGCCAATCATTCCACGGTAAAGTTTCGGATCGACAATAATCCCATCCCTATCTTCATCTAACTTGGATTTCTCCACCATTGGAGTGTCTACGGGTTCACAATTCTCAAAGTTATATTTCTTAAGAGATTCTAGAGCATATTTGGATTGATTAATAAAGATGCCTCTGGGATTCTGAGAAATCTGTAATCCTAAGAAAAATGATATTTTTCCCATCATCGACATCTGAAAGCGTGTGGACATTATCTTCTCAAATTGTTTAGACAATTCTATGTTAGTGGCAGCAAAAATTATATCATCAACATAAATTTGTACCAGAAGCATGTCGTTGCCATCCTTGAGAGTGAATAGAGTGGGGTCCACTTTGCCTTTGGAGAAGCCTTCCGACATGAGATATGTTGACAGGAGATCATACCACGCGCGTGGAGCTTGTTTCAACCCATAGAGAGCCTTCTTAAGCTTGTACACATGGTTAGGAGACTCCGTACTGACGAACCCATCCGGTTGACTAACATAAACCTCTTCCCTTAGTTCACCGTTCAAAAATGCCGTCTTCACATCCATTTGATAGACGATCATGTTCATATGAGCAGCAAACGCAAGGAATAGTCTAATCGCCTCCAATCTAGCCACAGGAGCAAAAGATTCCTCAAAGTCTATACCCAAGGCTTGTTTATATCCTCTAGCGACCAATCTTGCTTTATTCTTCAATACCGAACCCATCTCATCAAGTTTAACCTTATAAACCCATAACAAAGTAAGGATGTTAACCTTGTCAGGGCGAGGAACCAATTCCCATACTTCTAGTCTTTTGAATTCATTGAGTTCCTCCTGCATAGCTTCGATCCAAGATGATTGGGTCATAGCCTGCTGCCAATTTTTGGGTTCAACTTCAGAGAGAAATGCATCAAAGTAACAATAAAGTGCACTCTCTTGTAATTGATGGCGCGTAGAGACTGGTCGATCTAGATCTCCAATAACATTCCTAATTGGGTGATCTTTTGTCCATTTAGTGCTATGTTTTTCAATCCTAGGTGGTCTGGAGTGAACAATAGATGGAGCTTCTTCTGAGGTAGAGGCGGCTGAAGGGTTTTCAGGGATCGCAACACCAAAGAAAGGAAGCTCTTGCAAGTGAGCATATTCCAGGTCGTGATCAGTAGAATCCTCTTCCACATCATTAGGCACAAGTAGGGGTGATGATTCAGGTGTAGTTTGAGAATCACTTGGTGAAGGTGCATCCGGTTCATTGTGAATTGTAGATGCATTGGATAAAGGTTCATTAACTTGAGCAACCACTTCAGGTATTGGAGCAATTACTACAGGTACTGGAACTTCATCAGTCGGGGGATCGAAGAATTCATCAAACAACGGTTGAAACAGTTTATCCCACTCGGGCCTTGATGGTGGTAAAAATGATGTGGAAGTTGGATTGTTGGGAACTAATCCGGAACTTATAGCACCGGGTCCCATCTCATGAAGCGCGGGTTCAGAGCTGTGTTGCTCAGAAGCCATCGCTGTCAGCTCGTCGAAATCTGCGTCCATAGTTTCTACAATCTTGCCAAGACGACGGTTATAGATTCGGTATGCTCTTTTGGACGGTGAGTAACCAATGAAAATACCTATGTCGGCTTTTGGTTGAAGCTTACCCAAGTTCTCACTATTGATGTTTGGATAACACAGAGCACCAAACACATGGAAAAATGAAACATCGGGTTTGCGGTCATGTAAAAGCTCATAAGGTGTTTTCCATGGCGTTTTCGAACGATAGAACGGTTTTGGGTAAAACATGCAGTAGAAATAGCCTCTGCCCACAAGAACAATGGAGCGTTCGCATAAATAAGCATGGTCCTAGCAGCTTCCATAAGTGTACGATTCCGTCTTTCAACGACACCGTTTTGTTGTGGAGTGCGTGCAGCGGATGTTTCATGTGATATACCAACTCCTTCATAATAATCACGAAGAGTCTGGTTGACGAACTCTGTACCATTGTCTGTACGAATACGGCGGACAGTGGTATTCAAACGTACCTGAATGAACTTCAGAAAAGTGATGATAGCTTTCGGAGCTTCATCCTTTGTACGTAGAAATCTAACCCATGTAAACCTTGAGAAATCATCCACAATGACGAGAATGAATTTCTTACCGCTCACACTTTCAGTTCTCATCGGTCCACAAAGATCCATATGCAAAAGATGAAGTTTTTCTTGATTAGTGTCTTCAGCTTTGGGTTTGTAAGATTTCTTGGTGCTTTTCCCCCTTGAACACGCGGAACATAAATGATCCTTGTGAAATTTAAGCTTGGGAAGACCACGAACTAACTCGTTTTTAGCCAGATGATTAATAGCATCAAAATTAAGATGAGATAATCTGCGATGCCATAACCATGACTTGGTCTTAGAAGCTTTAGAGAGAAGACATACTGGAGAAGCGGCCATCATGTCTTGTAAGGACAAAGTGTAAAGATTTGCACCGCGAGATCCCTTCAACAAATCTTTTCCTTCCAAGTTGCGGATGAAACAAGTGTGTTGTCGAAAAGCAACCTCAAGGTTGGAATCACAAAACTGTCCTACTGAGAATAAGTTATGACCAAGACCTTCAACATAGTATACCCTAGAAATCGTCACGTTTCCAATCTGATATTCACCATACCCCATAATCTTTGCTATATGATCATTCCCAAATTTGACCGTACCAAGAAACTTGCTGACGAAATTTCGGAGCATCGAGCGATTTCCGGTCATATGTTTTGAACAACCGGAGTCCAAATACCACAGGATGATTTGGACCACCTGAAAATATCACCACACAAAGACAATGTAGAGGTATCGGAATCTGAGTGTTCCTTGTTATTAGCAGGTACAGATTTAATAATCTTAGATTTGCTAACTCTAGGTTTCTTAGATTTCCTAGCCTTTTTCTTCTTAATTGGTGGTGTAGATTCTAATTGGCTCAAATCCTGAGGTATTTCTACACTGATAGGCACTATAGTGGGGGCTGACCTAATTAAAGGGCGCCGTTTCCTTACTTGAGTGCGAGTGTTCCTAACTAAAGGACGCTCAGACCTAACCTCAATGGATGCATTCCTAGTTAAAGGGCACATTTTACCATCGAGAGTAAAGGTCCTACCAGTGGGACGCCATTGCCAGCCAACTTGGGCACGAGTTCTACCCGTTGGCTTCCATTCAAGACCATTCTTAATAGCATTCATTTCATTAACGTGATCAATCAGACACAAATCATGACGCTGGGAAAACATACATTCATTACAATTCCAACAATTTAAATCAGAATTCACGAATGGTTTAGGCTGCTGCACAGGCGCAGAGCTTTTAGTCTTAACATGATTCGTTTTATTTAAAACGGAACTAGCATTCCTATTGTGGACTTCTACTTTCTTCTTTGTGGCACTACTAGTGGCGGGCTTGATCTTATCTTTCTTGAGTGGCGATCCTTTAGCCTTAGTAGTCGCTTTTAATCCTGTAGAAGGCAAATTGGGAACATTAGCAGCAGATTTTAAAGGTGTCTTACTTGATTGTGCCAATGACGGTTTCGCTCCTGGAGTCTTATTAAATGGAGTGACAGCAATGGGCCTATTGTTAAGTAGTGCAGAACCTGGTGTACCTATGTATTGCAAATAAGCCAAGCAATATTGAACTCGCTTAACATATTCATGTGCCGAATAATAGTCGCTACTTAAGGGATCTAAGGCATAAAGATCGTCTACAATATCCCTAAGAAGATCGACATGCTTAATGGCATTCCTCATATAATCATCATAGGTAAGCTGGTTTCTCTTATGAAGCGGATTCTTATAAAGCACTACTTTCTTGGTTGTTGGAGCACTAGTGGACGGTGCAGAGTCGGTAGCTAAGTTATCAACAACTTCTTGTCGGGTGAGAAGAAGTGTCTCCTTTAACTCAGCCAAAACCATATTTTTGTCTATGAGCAGGATGTTCAAGTCAGAGATTTCTTCGCACTTTTGGTTCAGTTGTTCAACATAATATTGTTGCTGTGTCGCATTAAAAGCGAATCGATCTTCTAGTGAACCATAAAGAGCGGATAGTCCTGCCTTGTCCGATCCATCTCCCCTAGAACAGTTGATAGTCTAATTTCTAAGACCTGGTTTTTAGACTCTGCGGCCTCTAGTTCCATTCTTAATGTTTCCTTTGATGATATCTCTCTCTTCAATCTCATGATTTCTTCCTCTAATGTCTTAACAATTGCAATCATCTTGTCACTATTCTCAACACCGTTTTCACAAACATTTGATATCAAAAGATTTTCATTTTGAGCTTGTTGTTTTAATTCTAAAGATATACAATGTTGTTCTAGTTGATTAAAGCGTTGAGAAAGTAAATTATAAGAATCTTGTAGCTTTAAAAACTCAGCGTTAGATTCGTGACAAGAATGATTATCTACCTCATTTACAGTTTCAGCAACATTTACAGAAATATCACAAACATCATCACAAATATGCACAGCATCACAATTCATCATAGCGGATGTAAGCTCATTCGAATATTTAACATTTACAATAGTAAGCACATCACACGAGATTACTTCGGACAAGAATCGGTCATATTCGGTTGAAATCTTTTCCTTTTCAATTAGTTGCAGTTCGTAAGCGGTGTCCATTTCATAAAACACTTTTTGAACTTCACCAATTTCAAATTGAAGATTTTCCTTAAGAGATGCAAAACTTCCTTTTAGACTTTCGACAAACGGATTGATCTTAGTTTTAAACACCTCGTTCATGTGTTCGAAAGCCCATTCTCCGGCGTTTAAGCCATTTGAAGTCGTACATTCCAAAATGACCTTGTCAAAGTTAGTAAAGTATCGGTTAATCTCTTTCAAGTTTAACCATACAGTGCTAACAGGTGGAAGATTCTTTGGAATTTCCTTAGGACCTTCCATGTTGACAAGTGTAGGAAATGTACTAGGGCGTTCTTCCTCTAACATGTAGGTCGGTGCTGTGATGAGATCTTTATCCATATGGAAGCGAATTCTAAAATCAGTTTTTGCAAGCTCCTTATTCATTTTAAAATAATCACACTCGGGATATTTTTCTGAATTGTATGACCGATCCTCATCAACTAGAACCTTACTTGTTCGATCATTGGGAAAAACAATCGGGTCTAAAGCCAATCCTAATTGAGTTGCATTATAAAGTCTAGGACTATGTCTTAAAGCTTGTTTTGCATATCGTGGATTAGGGGGAAGGCCTTTTAGACGTGATAAGTTAAACTCTTTAAACGAAGCATCAAATAAGTGAACTAGTTGTGAAGCAGCATATTGTCTTAACAGCAAGTAGTCTAGACTTCTAATCTTATTAGTAGCATTAATCTCCATTTCAGTCTTCTTAGATTCGAGTAATTCAAAATCAGTTTGAAGTTTTTGAAAATTAGTGACCACTAACTCCTTTTCTTTAAGTTCACTAGACAGATTTGCTCTTAAGTTTTCGATTTCTTGCAAGTGACTCATTTGTTTGTTTCTAAAATGATCATATTCGAGATTTGTGAGAACACTAGACGAAGGCACTAATTCCAAAGTTTGTACTTTCTCATTGCTTAAGGCAAGTTCATCAGACAAATTCTTATTCTTAGCTAAGGTTTCTAAGAGTGCAGCATTCATTTGGCTAAGTAATGTAGCAGGAACCATGACCAAATCTTGTTGAGCAGGAGTAGGCGTATGCGAAATGGATCCCGGTTGTGATTCACTCAAAGTCTGGGGACTCACATTGATATTGCTATCATTGTTTGTCTCTTCGTTTGAGAGACTCACCACCGAAGATTCATTCGAATCAGCACTCTCTTGCCCAACTTGATGTGGTTGAATACAAGCATCAGTGGCATTATCGGTGTTATTAATAAGTACCTCAGATTTCTTATCTGGCCCTAAGCTGGAGAAAGTTGCCATGAAAGCAGCCTTTGCAGTTTGAAAGTCATCACAGTCGGAATCATACGCATCAAGATCATCGGCTTGGTAAGCTGCATTTTGCATGGTGACAACGTCTTGTTCAGCAATCCCTGGGTCAGCAAGAAATGCAAGCTCCTCTTCATCAAGTTCCCTTCCTTGCGCCTGAGCATTTACCAGATAGATCTTTTCTGCAAACCACTGTCCATCCCTTTTCCTCTTGGGTTTCTTACAATCCCTGGACATATGACCCTCTTCTTTGCAGTTGTAGCAGGTAATCATTCTCAACTTGCCTGTATTAGCCCGTGGAGGATTGTTGACCATTGGAGCAGGAGCAGAATTGATCGTGCGAGCATTGGTTGAAGTGGAAGATCTCCCCTGATATGGTTGAATTGGCTGAACCATGACCCTGCCATTCTCAATTGTAGCTTGTTGGCGAGAATTGGATGAATTCCTCAACTGATTGTTGGTAGGAGCTGATCCTCTGTATCCTCGTTTGCTTAAAGTTCTTGTGAGATATGCAGACATAGTAGTTAGCACTTCAACTGGGTCAGCTCCTTGTTGGAAAACAGGAACAGGGACTTCTTCATCATCACAATACAGTGCTTGATCTGGATGAGCTGCATAATCAGTAGAAGGAATACTCATTTGATCAGGGTAGCTTGTTTGATATGCTGCATTCTCTTGATAAGAAGAATATGAAGGCTGAGCATAATGTGCAACATTTGCTGGAGGAAGTTGTGAAGCATATTGTGGTGAAGGTGCATTGAACCGATACTGTTGCTGATGTGAGGTGGGAGGTTGTGGTAAGATCGAGTATTGGGGAAAAGTTGGTGTCATGTAAGGTGATGCATGATAGGCTTGATGTCCCAAGATATAGGGTGTGTTGTTGTGTGACAAACTTGGTTGATTCGCCATCAAAGCTAAGGAATCTGAATACATACCACGAGGAGAACGGTGCATAATCACATGCTTCTCATGCTGCTGAAGGAAGGCATATATTTGATCCAAATTGCACTTGTGCAGATCCCTGGTTAACTTGACATCGGTAATATACTCACCCCATTCAGCTTGAGGTAGAGTATTCAAGAATTTGGTGTTAACCTGGAATGGAGCAATCTCAAGATTGTATACATTCAGATCATTCATAAGTGTGGTGAATCTGAAGTAATAATCATGAAGTGTTTCCCCTGGGTTGTAGGTGAATCTATCAAACAGGTCATACAACTGACATTCCCTTTCCTGTTTTGTGAGAGATGTACCTTGTAGCAACACCTTAAGACGTTCCCATAAGTCTTTTGCTACCGTATACTTGCTTACCATTCTATAAATATCATGGGGAAGAGCTTGAAGAATTGTTTGAAGAGCTTTCTCATCTGCATCTGCAACAAGTTGTTGAGCTGGAGTGAGTTCTTCAAATTCTCGTGGTCTAGTCACGTTGTCAACCGTAATGGTACCATAGTCGAGTGGACCATTCAAAATCGATTTGACCATAAGCCTTCCGTATGTCGGTTTCCCCTTTAGATATTGCATCATTCGACCTTGCCATGCCTCAAACACCTCTTTAATAAGCATCGGTGGACGACTATCAGTCCCCGTTATGATCGAGATATCCGTAAGAGATGTCATCTGAGGCATTAATGAACTTGGATTCATTGTGATCACTTAACAGACTCAAAGATTATCGTTTGATCGAGCAGTGAAGAAAGGTTGAGAATTTGTGTTGTGTTGGTTAACTCAAGATTAAATCCACTAAAGATCGTCGGAAAAACTCAAATACCCCTTGAACTTGCTTATACGGAATAACCCAAACTCAGAATAAACCCTTATTCGGAATAATGCCTATTCGGAATAATCCTATGCTGAAAAATACCCTATTCGGAATAAACTCTATGCAGAATAACCCTTATGCGGAAAAACTCCTATTCGGAATGTTTTCTTCAATTCGGAATATTTTGGCAATTTGGCCTATTCGGAAAAACTGGTCTATTCGGAATGATGGCAATTCGGAATATTTCCTAATTTTGGCTATTCGGAAAATTGGTGTCTATTCGGAAAAATAGGCTATTCGGAAAGTTTGTTGCTATTCGGAAAAAATCTTCTATTCGGAAAAACTGTGGCTATTCGGAAAGTTTCTTCTAAACGGAAAGTCTATTCGGAAAAAACCCTTCTATTCGGAATACTATCCTATTCGGAACTTCTATTCGGAATAAACCTTCTATTCGGAAAACCTTCCTATTCGGAACTTCTATTCGGAATAAACCGTCTATTCGGAAAACCTTCCTATTCGGAAAATCCTATTCGGAATAATCTGGTGAAATGTTTCCGAGACTTCTAAAAACAGCTTAAAACCCCGATTTTTGATCCAAAACCACAAAAAGTTTTATGATTTTTACCAAAATAAGCTAAACCCAATCCTTATCAATCAATCCCAATAACAAAAACACCAAAAATAACAAGATTCAAGATTGATTTTTCCTAAAGATCACTAATAGATTCAAAAACTAAAAAAGCAACACAATCCTTACCTTAAATCACCCCATAGCTCTTGATACCAAATGTAGAAATTGATAACCTATGAATCTATAAAGTGGGTTGATGTTTTCTAGTGAGAGAAACTAGAGAGAGAAAGTGAGAGAAATATATGGAAGATTTTATTACTATGAAATGTGAAATGGAACAACAACCAACCCCTTTCCTTAGTGGAAAGGGGTATTTATAGTCCAAGCTAAACATGGGCTTGGGCCGGTCCATGACAAGCCCATGGACCGGTTCTTACTTAAGTTAATAAGCAAATAATAACTAATTATCTAACTACGAGCTATTACAACATGAATATTATTGTGGAGTGACCGATACTTCTAATATACGTAAAAGCGTATTTCTAACAACATGGGAAAGTGATCGCGTATGCTTCACGGCAGCTTAAGCCCTATGAAGAAAACTACCCTACGCATGACCTGGAACTTGCTGCAGTGGTGTTCGCATTGAAGATATGGAGGCATTACTTATACGGAGAATCATGCGACATTTTCACGGATCACAAGAGCTTGAAGTATATCTTCACACAGCGAGAATTGAACATGAGACAAAGGAGATGGTTGGAACTGTTGAAGGATTATGATATTAACCTACAGTATCATCCCGGGAAGGCTAATGTAGTAGCAGATGCACTCAGCAGAAAGTCCGGAATGATAAACGGCATTAAGATCGAGGAACAAAACATAAGAGACTTGGAGCGGCTAGACATCGAAATCATGGTACGTGGGCAGCACGGATACTGGGCGAATCTTAGAGTAGAACCTGAGTTACTGACTAGGATTAAGGAAGCGCAGAAGGATGATGGAGAGATTTGGGCGATAATTCAGAATTTGGAGAAGCAGAGAGAATTCCGAATGGACGCAGACGGTATCGTTTGGCAGGGCACGAGACTTTGTGTTCCTGACAATCCAGAACTCCGGGAAGCATTGTTAGCTGAAGCTCACAGCTCCCCATTTTCCATACATCCTGGGTCGACAAAAATGTACCATGACATCAGACGGCACTTTTGGTGGAGTGGTATGAAACAGGATGTAGCCACGTATGTCTCCAAATGTCTTACCTGCCAGCAGGTTAAGATTGAACATCAGCGATCGGGCGGTCTCCTTCAACCGTTGGATATTCCAGAGTGGAAGTGGGACAAAATCACCATGGATTTTGTTACCGGTCTTCCGCCTACCAAGAAGAAGCACGATGCTATTTGGGTCATTGTTGATCGACTCACCAAATCAGCTCATTTCTTACCGATACGCAAGGAAGATCCGGTAAGTAAACTCGCAGATACTTACAGAAGGGAGATCATGAGACTCCACGGCACTCCCTCCAGCATCGTCTCAGACAGAGATCCTCGTTTCACGTCGCGATTCTGGAAAGGTCTGCAAAAAGCTTGGGGTACACAACTTAAGCTGAGTACGGCCTTTCATCCTCAAACGGACGGACCGTCAGAGCGAACAATTCAGACATTGGAAGATATGTTAAGGTCGTGTGCGTTGGAATGGACAGGTGATTGGGACGATTACATCTGTTTGGTCGAGTTTGCATACAACAACAGCTGGCACGCAAGTATCAAATGTGCTCCGTTCGAAATGTTGTATGGCAGAAAGTGTCACGCTCCAACTTGCTGGGATCAAGTGGGAGAGCGAACACTCGAAGGACCAGAGATTATAGAAATGACCAATGAGAAGATCGAGGTAGCTAAACAGAAGTTGCAAGAAGCACGGTCACGTCAGAAGAGTTACGCCGATAAGCATCGTAGGGACATACATTTTAATGTGGGAGATCACGTCTTCCTCAAGGTTTCGCCGGCACGTGGTGTTAAACGCTTCGGGATCAAAGGGAAACTCAGTCCTCGGTTCATCGGACCATTTGATATCGTTGAACGAATCGGCGAAGTATCTTACCGATTGGCGTTACCTCCTCAGCTTTCGCACGTGCATAACGTGTTCCATGTGTCCTTACTCAGAGGGTACAATTATCATCCCCTTCACATGGTTCAGTATCCACTGGAACAGATACGTGAAGATCTCACTTTTATAGAAGAACCCGAACGAGTACTCGACAGGCAAGAACGAGTCATGAGAAGGAAGACGATTCCATTCGTCAAAATTCTTTGGAGGGACCATACCGAGCGGGAAGCCACTTGGGAAACAGAGGAGTCTATCCGGGCTTCTTACCCTCACTTCATATTTTGAGTTCGGGTATGTTACTTCTTTTCAGCTTACTTTATCTATAATTCGGGGACGAATTATTCTTTTTAGGGGGGAAGAATTGTAAAACCCGCATGCTTTTACCATGAATAGTGCCCTTAAGATCGTACGTTCTAGATTAAAACTTACCTCATTTAGTATTGATCACATTCATGTGCTAATAATCAAGCAAGTGCATACGTGTATGACATGACAAGTATCGATTACGTACGAACTCATGATAAACAGTTAATAAATAGATCACGTGAACATAATTAAATCATGATCACCATTTAAAATACTAATTAGAATACTTACATAAATACATATAATATAATTACGAGCGTTAAGTTTACGATAAACGACACGATAGAATAAACAGAAACACTTTAAACACGAGCACGTTTAACCACGAACGAACACGAAACATCGGGACACGAGAAAGGTACGGGTACCCCATGTGGGGGCCCCATAC
The DNA here is from genome assembly GCA_025667525.1 of Glebionis coronaria. Classification (NCBI taxonomy): domain Eukaryota; kingdom Viridiplantae; phylum Streptophyta; class Magnoliopsida; order Asterales; family Asteraceae; genus Glebionis; species Glebionis coronaria. Next base: position 532,913,127 of record CM046880.1, read on the forward strand.
CCACGGCACATATACAAGATGGGCTTAGCCCATGGACTTTTACAAGTAAAGGGGGGTTATGGTAAAAACATGTTTTCATTTTTCACTTTCAAGAAATAAACACAAAAACCCTAAAAGAGTTTTCTCCTCCTCCTTTTTCTCCTCTTTGTGCCGCCACCTAAACATCACCATAGGAGGGTGATTGGTTGATTTTGATCTCAAAAACTATTGTTATAATCAGTGTTTGTTCATCCTTTTTCCAAGCTACATAGTGGTATACCTTTCTAACCCTTCTTTTTAATTCTTTTTAATTCTTTTAATCTTTGATTATTTTCATGAACATGTTATTATTTTTTTATTTAAACATGATAATTAACATTGATCTAACATGTTTTGGTATTAATTAAAATCAAAGAATGATTTAAAAGGGGTGTTTGTTTTGGCCGCCTAGCAAACAAACCCGAGGGGGGCTTGGTTTGCTATTGCCGCCACCACCAAGACCATTTTTGGTCTTGGTTGGCTCATGTGGGACCCACGGCAGCAAGGAGGCACACGTGCCCCGAGTTTGGCTCGGGGTACGGTGTCGAATTCATGCCCGATTCATGGTTCGTTGGTTAAATCATGATTTATGCTACATGTTAATTTTTATGAATTATGAACTTAGGATATAATTAATTAATAACATGAAATATTAATTAAATCATGACTTAGGTTATTTTAATTATTAGCTTAACATGACATTAATTTAACCTAAGTATTTTATGTTATAAGTTATAATTAATTAATTATTTAAAACATGCCTATAATTAATTAATTTAGACATGACTTAGGTTATGTTATTAATACATAATAATACACATTTTAACCTAAGTATTTCATTTCATTTTAATTAATACATGTTATACTTTAATTAAAATGCTTAACCTATAGTTTAATTAAAATACATGAAATAATAATTAAACTATACACTATATCATATGACTTAAGAAATAAGCTTCTAAACACTTAGACTTATACGTTAGCTTATGTAACCAGCTTAATTCTAAATATGGAAACTTCTATTTATAGAAACTTAATTAAATAAGGCAGCTAATCTAATCATGGAAACCTTCTATATATGGAAACTTATTTAATTAAGGCAGCTGATCTATTTTTGGAAACTTTCTATTTTTAGAAACTAATCTATTTTAAGCAGTAAATTCTATTTTAGGAAACTTTCTATTTTTGGAAACTTTCTATTTTTGGAAACTTTCTATTTTTGGAAACTTTCTATTTTTGGAAACTTTCTATTTTTGGTAACTTTCTATTTTTGGAAACTTTCTATTTTTGGAAACTTTCTATTTTTGGAAACTTTCTATTTTTGGAAACCTGCTATTTTTGGAAAGTTACTTATTATTACACAGTAAGTATAATAATACATGAAACACCAGTAATACTTAATCAGATTAATCAGAATACTAGATAAACACAGTTTAAGGCTTTAAACAGTGAACCATGACCTAAAACATACCAAATCAGCTAAAATGAGACATAAAACTCAGTACGTGATCAGTGAATCGATACTTATACACGTATGTATTCATGTAGCGTTAGTGATCCAGAAGTAGGAGTCTTTCTTCCGTTCATTCACTGGACTTGAGGTACGGATTCCCGTCCTTTCAGTATGGACATTCTTTCCTTATTAGGATTTCCCCGTATGCAGCCAACTGTTTTCCCCAGTATTTGTTTTATTGTTTTGAACTGCTTATGTTTAATTAGCATAATCTATAGCCATATACAAGCATGACCAGTTTCACCTAGTTATGGAGGTACCATAACCATAACATTGGAGGCACCAATGTTATGACTTCCCCACGGCGGAGTGATTGCTCGTGGCGTCCCTTTCAGTTTTGGCCATATTATTATATCATGTGGGGCGTATGGGTGCATCCTAGTTACATGTTTTATTCAGTTTATCATGGTGAATGTGGTGTGTGCCTTGCACCCTTCACAAGGAGTTGATCCCTCCTACCCAAACCAGTATATTGATTAGAGGCATCACCTCTAATCAGCATGATGAGGTCACCCCTCCAAGTACTCATGCACGTGACCTTTTCATGACCTATATGGGCTATGGTATATATATGTTAAAACAGTTTTCACAAGATAAACATAAGGCTTTTCAAACTATAAAACCAGTTTTTCTTGATACTTAACCAGTTTACTCAGTACTTAGTCTTCCGCTGTTATATGTTACATGCTTATCCTATTTCATGCTATATTGTACATCCGTGCACTGAGCGTCTTGCTCAGCCGTTTTTCCTTTTCATGTTCCCAAAACGGCAGGTACTCAGGGACGCTCGTAGATCTCAAACGTACGTGCATATGGATTGGAAGCTTTACTGTCTTTCTTTACGTTATGCATTTCCTTTACTTTGATACAGTTGCTATGGACATTGTTTCGTCCTATCCTATTACAGTATTTATGTTTGTGTGTGATGAGCTTTACTTTGGGGTAACGATGTTTGATTCCGGTATTTCCCTTTTATGGTTGAATAATGCTTAGACATTTACCCTTGTATGCTTTGATGACACGCCATGATTATGCGTAATATTCCATTTCCAAAATGGGGTGTTACAGATTGGGTGCAAGAATAAGAATAAATCACCTCTCGAGTTAAATAAGTATACAGCGCAAACAGAAATAATAGTTCAAGCAGTCATTTTGCTTGAAGTATTTATGAAGTGGACTGTCACGTAGTTCTGCCAACTGGCATATCAGATGAGAAAAAACATGTTAGAAAATGCAGGCAAGTATGATACATAGATAACATCTGGAGGTGGTGAGGTGGGTGGGTCAAAACAAGATCAGCCGGGTTGAAACATGTTAATGTTTAATGGATCAAACAAGCCACGTTGTGTTGGGCTTACCGAACCCATGAACAGCTTCTATCAGACGTTTACGCATTACTTGCTATAAACATAAAATATCAAAAGATGCGGCTAACACCGCTCTCAGACAGCCCGCATTTGACATTTGATCTTTATAAGGTGCCCACTTCTAATAGAAACAGAACATGTATCAGAAAACACATTAAATAGCACATGACTAGAATATGAATTACCAGAAATAGTGAAGAGTTTTGCAGATGTAAATCTCTTTAACCGTGAGCATTCTGCTGGTTTTTAATAACTTAACACCTGTAGCCCTGACCCCAATGAGATAAGTCATGCTCAGCTAGATTCTCAGATTCTTTCCGTTTAAACAGAATAAGCCTAACTCTTAAACATATAAAACGCATTACATTCTTCACTAAACCAGAACATCTTTTTTAACAAACACATAAAGATCTGTTACACATTGCCTCGCTAAACTTGCTTAAAACTATCAAACTACAAATTCATGATTTATGAATTAAGTAAAAACAATCTCTTCCGCCAACCATGTGAAGTAAAATCTGAACCCTTACGAAACTGGAAACATGTCGCTTCCAAACACCCGAGAACCTACCAATGCACAGGGAACATGATTAGAACAGCGCAGTGAGTATAAACTAAAAATAATCAGCGCAAACGGTATTAAAACTAACAATCACATCCCTTTGACAACAACCAAACCAAATGGAAGGAAAAAAAAAGACATTCAAAGGGAGAATATTACCTTTAAACAATATTCCCCAAGTGTAATCTTGTTAACGTGGCCAAGGATTTTTCCTTTAAGCATTTTTTCTTCTACTATATCTTCTCTAGCTTCAATAATCGAACCCCGATAATTATCATAATCTAAGTCAGTATAGCAACAAGCTGTTGCAACTCCAGTTTCATTTATTTTAATATCACGAGACTCAGATAAGTAACGAACCTGAAAAAGAAGATATGGGCCCCATGGCTGCAAACTCAGCAAGATTTCCCCGCCAAGAAGCACATAGTCCAAACTTTAATTGGCGATGCTTACAGGTGCTCAAAGTTTATCATTATAACCTTTTACTAGTGTCGTCGTTTGTGTCGTTAGAAACTCCACACCACGAATGGCGGCAACAAAGAGATTGGTGTCATCGAATAGTACAAGTGAAAACAGCAATGAAACCAAACAAAATGGCTCTACAGCTAAGGAGAAGGGCCAACCCGCCATGGCTGCAAATTTGATAATTTGCCCCACCATGATACGAGGAACCTCTAAACTGCAAATCCCGTTTACACACACATCAAAACACTTCAAGTGCTCTCACTCACATCTTCTTTACTCATCTTTACCGCCAACAAAAACATCCTTTATTTTCCTGCTTCATAAGCTTATTAAACCACATAACAGGGTTTTAAATATTAAAAAAAATAATCACGCTCAGCCCAAGCTACAGACATCAGAATATCAGATAACTAGCCAACCTTGGCAGCCGACTTTTCACACATCAGATAACTATCTATTTATATACTCTAGTGTTTTTATTGTACATTTTTTCTGCAGGAATATAGATGGTAGAAAGTGAATACAGAGTGCTTGGCTAATGGGTGTCTCTTTTCATATTTCGTATTCTGAGCAAAAATCTTATCGATGAAACTGCAATAAGCCACTTATGAAATAAAAGGGTCAACCCATGTTTCCAGACATGTTCTGACCCAACCAAAGACTTGGCTAACCTATTTCGACCCAAAACCCACATTGACCCATTACCAAACCGACCCTCTTTCTTACCAGCAATATATGATCAGGTTATATATAAATGCAAAAAAGTTAAAATAGAGATTGATTTACACCGGATTGAAACTGCACATGAACTGTTAATTTATATGAACTGTTAATTATCTAATTGTAATTGTAATGTTAACACCAGCCCGATATTTGTAAGGATTATAAGGAGACAGGTTATTGTGGGTATGGTGATTCTTGTAAGTTAACTATCCTGTGAAAGTTTCAAAACAATCATTTTCCGTCAAGTTATTTTTGCTAAAAAATATACGTACTTTCCATCATTACAGAAGCTCGATTGATGATTCTTTACTCGACCGATTACTTATGGGATGATTCTTTACTCTACCAAGTCAAATGGGTTTAAAGCCACAACAAATACGTTTTTGCTTCATAAAAAAACCTAATCACCAATTCAGTCCCATCAACCACAAGGTTGTGGATTAGAACCAAAAACAATCTCAATGATTTATTCAAAAAAATTGATTATTACTCTAATGTTATGATCTTTGTAACCGTAACAGTATGTAAAACAGTGGGTACTCATTAAAAAGATATTGTGGACAAAAAACACCTATAAATGGAGGGTATAATATGATGTGAAATCCAAACCTCTCGATAGATCAACTCTCTAACATCATCTTTTGCCAATTTGTTTCTCTCAGACTCGAACTCAAGCTTTGATATGGCACGTGTTGAAGGTTCTTGCTCCATATTGGCCAACCCTTGAAAGTAAGGATCTGCTAGTGCCTGCACAATCATAAGTAAAATTAGGATTTCCTTTTTGTTACCTTTAAAAATATTAAGTCACATGAAAGAATTTGTAGCATACATCTTCAGCTGATGGTCGATCTTTTGGATCAAATGAAAGAAGACGTTCCAATAAACGAAGAGCCAAAGGATCTACATTAGGAAATTTATGTGATTATTGGTTATTGGGGTGCAAATGAGTAGCAAGCTGATTGTGAAGATAAAATATATCACAGGGGTGGGGTGGGTGTTGAAGATGATCTATGTTTAATATGTGTGGATAGAGTTAAATGAAAAAAAAATATTAGTCATTTCAAACAGTACTAAGCCCAGGAAGTACAATGTACAAGTCGCATAAGTTTATTTAAAGTTGCATATATTTACTTAAAAGTCGAATAATGTAAAAATGATTTTTAAATGATTAAAATAATAATAAAATTGAATTTTAATTAATTAAAAAAAAAGTCGCATAAAAAAGTACCTTACACACTTCTTACACAAAAAAGAGTACTTTTTTAAGATGAATAGTAATTTTATTAATTTAATATTAAAGTCGCTTAGGTAGCTTAAAGTAGCTTAGAGTAGCTTAATGTAGCATAAGGTAGCTTGAGGTCGCTTGGTCTATATATGGAACTTTAAAGTAGCTTAGGGTATTTTGGCAAATCCACTTAAAAAGTGGTCTATTTGGGTAATTAACCCTTGTATTTAATTGTAATTTGTTCTTGTTTTGTCCTTGTGATTTTTATGGTTCAGAGCACGTGCATTGCATAAGTCCTTAAAAAACTTGATACATTTATTACAGAAATGTTCTATTCAGTTTTGTTACAAAAAGTCATGTTAATTTGTAAACTTGCTCTCGAATGTAAAAAACTATTACAAAAGTATCAAGTAATTGGAATAAGAGGTTCGATATTAAGTGTTTATACATAAAATGAATAAACAATTGTGTCAAGTATTTGCTTCAAACATTTGATAGATAAAGCATATGCAATGGTAGGTTTAAAGAAAGGCTTTTTACTATTTGAAAAAGTTTTTCAAAAGCTTTTTAGCATTACTTGAGAAGGCTTTTTATTAGTTTTGGAAAAAAGACTTGGCTAGTGTCAAGTCTTTAATGAAATAGCTTTTCATTTTTAAGCATTGACATAAATGTTTTAATATTACCATTTATTATCATAAATGCTAAGTCATGGAAAACTTTGAGTATTGTAGATGCTCTAACACATCCAAAAACATACATTCTTTTACCATGAACTCGTTAACATCACGAATAAAAAGTATAGTAGAAGAGAAGCTCATATGAGTCAAATTATAATCTCTTGTACATATCATGTTCAAATACGTGGCCTGAAAATGGAAATTGAAATGTAACAGCGGAGGAAAAGTGATATGCTGAAGTGATCATTGTTTAAATTGATCTTAGATGAACATTTTCTGTCACTCTTGTATAAGTATGGACAAATGAAAAGGAGTTGTTCATGGCACCAGTCCATTAATCACCTAAAACAAAGCTTGATTCTGCCTAAAACAAGTCTTAAATTCTTTTTCCAAGATGTAAATGCTTCAGCATGCTTCCACTGTTTTCTCCTGCAATGTATATAACGCTTAAGCACAACACATCTCCAAAGAAAACAAAAGTAAATTCGAAACGACAATTAGCAAGCACTCTTTCTGAAAAAAATATTATGCACAACCCTAATGAGTTTCAGTTTCATTTGATTTATCATATCCCCAAACTCATTCCTCAAGTACAAGACAAATACTAAAGATGTTACATGACATAACTGAACATGATATGCTCAATGTGCACAAAATGTAGCTTTGGAAAAATGCATTTATTCTGATATGATCTTCCAGGTTCACTAAAGAACGAAGATGATCAAGTTCAACTATCAGGAATGCAAGAAGAAGAATAGCAATTCGAAATAGAAGAACAATGTTTGTTATTATTGATAGATGGAATTGTTACAAGATTAAGAGAGAAGTGTTTACAAAAATAGACAACTGTAAATGATCTCCAATACATGTATTTATACAATGAAATTGGTAATGTGAAAAATGTGGAAAAGTTTGTTATATTTGGTTTTCGTATTTTGAAACTCTGTTGACTTCCCTAACTGACCCATATCAATGCTTCCCTCTTCTGTCTTTGCTTGACCACAAGCAACACTTAAACATTCAAATCAAAGTTAGGAAATCTTGCTGCAATGTCTTCATATAGCTCCCACGTGGCATCATCTACTCCCTCATTAGACCATTGAATTAGAACATAAACAGCTGCAACATTGCCCTTCTTAGCCATCCTCCTATCCAACACTGCCACTGGTTCCAATGCTATCATGCCACTAAGATCACACAAGGGTAATGTAGCAGACACTTGAGGAGTAGAGCCCTTAAACTTCTTCAACTGGGACACATGGAAAACTGGATGGATTTGGGAAGTGGATGGCAAGTCCAACTTATAAGCAACTGCACCAATTTTGGCCACAACTGTGAAAGGGCCATAGTACTTTGGTGCTAGTTTATGGTGCTTATGTTGTCTGAGAGTAGATTGTCGATAAGGTTGAAGCTTCAACAAGACCAAATCACCAATGCCAAACACTCTTTCAGACCTGTGTCTATCAGCCATAGTTTTCATTCTATCTTGTGCTCTATGCAAGTGAAACTTCAACAACTGTACAGCAGCTTCCCTTGCTCTTAAGGATCTATCCACTGACTCATTAGGACTATCACCAGCAACATAAGTCACATGGGCGGGAGGGGGTTGACCATAAAGAACTTGATAGGGAGTTGTGTTAATAGATGTGTGAAAGGAAGTGTTATACCAATATTCTGCCAAAGGAATCCATTGCACCCATTCCTTTGGTTTGTCACCGGTCATGCATCTTAGGTAACATTCAACACATCTATTGACCACCTCTGTCTGACCATCTGTTTGAGGATGGTAGGCAGTACTCAAATGCAATTTCACTTGAAGTAATTTAAATAGCTCACTCCAAAACCTGCTAAGGAACACTGCATCCCTATCACTAACAATGACTTGAGGGAGACCATGAAGCTTGTAGACATTATCCAAAAAGGCTTGGGCCACAGTAATAGCAGAATATGGGTGAGTTAATGGAATGAAATGGCTATACTTGCTTAATCTATCTACTATTACCAACAAGACTGATTTTCCTTTAGATATAGGTAAACCATCCACGAAGTCCATAGAGATATGAGTCCAAACCTTATCAGGAATAGGTAGAGGTTGCAGCAAACCTGGAGATGGGACTAATTCAGGCTTAAACCTCTGACATACAATGCAATTTCTGACCCATTCTTTGACCTCCCTCCTCATTTTCCTCCAGTAAACTTGTGAACTCATCCTGTGGATTGTGGCCTTTACTCCAGAATGTCCACCCAGTGAACCTTCATGAAAGTGCTTAAACAAGTCTAACCGCAATTGTGGATCATCACCAATTACCAGTCTTCCTTTCCTGAGCAGTTGTTGTGCAGACCATACATAATGCCTAACTGAGTCTTTATCAAGCTCTAACTTGTTAATAATGGCTTTTAACTTGGTATCTTGAGTCCACCCAGCTTCAATCTTTTGATACACCTCAGCTGTCAGACTGCTCACAGTGACTTGTAGCAGTTCTCCAGTATTTGGCAATCTCGATAAGGCATCTGCTGCTACATTTTCAGATCCTTTTTTATACAAAATCTCATAATCAAATCCCATAAGTTTTGGAAGCCATTTCAATTGAGTTGGTGTGGAAAACCTCTGATCCATAAGGTACTTAAGGGAGAAATGATCTGTCTTGATGATGAAATGCCGGTCTAAAAGATAACCCCTCCACTTATCCAATGCTTGAATCACAGCTAAAAATTCTTTCTCATAAGTAGATAGTGTCCGGTGTTTAGGTGCAAAGGTCTTACTCATGAAAGCAATCGGATGACCATTTTATTGCAACACAGCACCAATACCTAGGCCTGAAGCATCTGTTTCCACCACAAAAGGAGCTTCGAAGTCTGGCATTTTTAAGACAGGAGCATGAGTCATAGCCTCTTTAAGGTCTTCAAAAGCTGTTTGAGCCTTATCACACCACTTAAAAGCATTTTTCTTCAATACAGAAGTTAAAGGGTGACTAATGATGGCATAATCTCGTATGAACCTTCTATAATATCCCGTTAGACCTAAAAATCCCCTTAGTTGCTTCAAGGATTTAGGAATAGGCCAACACTTCATAGCTTCTATCTTAGCAGGGTCAGTAGCCACACCTTGATCAGTGATGATGTGGCCCAAGTATTCTACACGATCAGCTCCAAAGGTACACTTACTCTTCTTAGCATAGAGCTTGTGCAGCCTCATAGTATGCAATATTGTTCTTAAATGTTCTTCATGGATCTCCTTTGTGGGGCTATATACGAGTATGTCGTCAAAGAAAACAAGAGTGAACCTTCTCAAAAACTTTTTGAACACCTCATTCATCAATGCTTGAAAAGTTGAAGGAGCGTTAGTCAGGCCAAAAGGCATAACAAGGAACTCATAGTGTCCCTCATGGGTCTTGAAAGCTGTCTTAGCAATGTCATCTTCAAACATTCTAATTTGGTGATAACCAGACCTCAAATCCAACTTTGAAAAAATGACTGAGCCATGTAATTCATCAATTAATTCTTCTATTATAGGAATGGGGAACTTGTCTTTGAGGGTGTGTTTGTTGAGTTGTCTATAATCTATGCACATACGCCAAGAACCATCTTTCTTCTTGACCATAACTATTGGAGAAGCAAAAGAACTTTGACTGTGTCTAATAACCCCTGCATCTAACAATTCCTTCACCATAACCTCAATGGCATCCTTCTGAGTGGGAGGATGCCTATAAGGTCTTATATTGACTGGTGGAGTACCTTCTCTAAGAGGAATTCGATGATCATGGGATCTGTGAGGAGGCAAAGTCGTAGGAACAGCAAAGACATCAGCATACTCTAACAATAAAGAATCCCATTCAGTAGCTTGATAAGCTTGACTTTGACTTCCCTGAATGACTTGTAGCATAGGAGAAGAATACACACATAGAGACATTTCATTACATTGAACTTTTGCATACTTCTTCCTATTCATCCAATGCATAGCAGACTTAGTAGTGCCCCTCAAAGTCATCTGTTTCCCATTGTACTTAAAAGCCATTTTAAGGTTTTGAAAGTTGCAACTAATGTCTCCCAAGGTAGATAACCACTGCACTCCCAATACCATCTCACATCCTCCCAATGGTAGAATCATGACAGACGTGGTAAATGTTTCCCCTTGCAGAGTCCATGTAAAAGCAGGACAGATGGTAGTACTAATCAAACTTTTGCCCCCAGCTATAGTAACTTGTAAGGGACAAGTCTGTTTGGTGTTGCAACCTAATTTCTTGGCCACTTTGGTGTCTAAAAAATTGTGTGTGCTACCAGAGTCCACTAGAATGTGCAACTCAATTGTTCCTACCCGACCAGTGACTCTCATGGTTTGATAGTTGTACACACCATTGAAAGCATTAAGAGAGATTTGAGGGCTTACAAACTCCTCATTAACTGGTTGTTGTTCCCACACAATCTCTTCTCCCAAACACTCCTCTAACTCCTGAGTAATGTTCTGTTCCTCAGTATCCACAAGTACTTCCAACAAAAACACTTGGCCACTACATTTATGGCCAGGAAAGTACCGCTGATCACAATAAAAACACAACCCCTTGGTTCTTTTCTCCTCCATTTCCTTTTGAGTCAACTATTTTCTAAAAGTGTTGCCACTAGGTGTAGAGGTTTTATTTCTCCATTTAGCATTTGGTGCAGGCAAAGCCAATGGTGTGGGACTATTAACTACCCCTGAATTAGAGTAATTGTACCTAGGAGTGGATAGCAATGGCGTTTTACCCTTCTGCTTGGCCAAATTCAACTGTGACTCTTGTAACTTGCACAAACCATATAATTCAGCCAAACTCCTTGGTTTAAACATCCGAACTGCCAATTCTATTTCATCTTGCAATCCAGCAATAAAGAAACTCATAGATTGTTCATCTTGCAATTGTACTCTACATAACAATTTATCATAAGCATCTATATATTGCTGAATTGTACCAGTTTGTTTCAACTTTTTGATCTCAGCCAATGGATCATCATAAGCTAAACCAAATCTCTGTAATATGGCCTCCTTATACATTACCCAAGTCACATTACCCCCCATGAGCCTCATAAACTGTCTATGCCACATAAGTGCAATATCATGCAAATGAATAGAAATCAAATCAATTTTACCTTCATCGGCAACATGATCTATAGCAAAAAACTGTTCACATCTAAACAACCACCCCATAACATCTTCACCACTAAATTTGGGGAATTCAATCTTTGTAACCCTACTGAATTGCATTCCTCTTTGTCCTCCATTGTTATTCCGCACCACTGCTCCCCCAATGTTAGCCTCAACAGCAGGATTCCTCATCTCAGCCCTAAACCTTTCCATTTCTTCTCTCATCTCAATCCTTGATCGTTCCATCTCTTCTCTCATGGCTGTCATTAGGGTTACCATGGTGTTCTCTTCAGTGGAATTAGAATTATTGGATCGTGTTTGACTAGGCATGATGGTTTGACTTTGTTATTACTAACTAACAGAATAACAGAATTGTAACAGAATTGTAACAGAATTAACTAATTAACTCAAGAACGTGTTTGGATTAAGAAATGGACAAGGAAGAGTGTATGTATGTTGCTAGAAAAAATGAAAGTGAAGATGGATGGTTGTTGCTGGTATTTATAGTCTGGGAAAAAAATTGAGTTGAATCTAGCCAGGAAAGAGGCTCTGATACCAATTGATATGATCTTCCAGGTTCACTAAAGAACGAAGATGATCAAGTTCAACTATCAGGAATGCAAGAAGAAGAATAGCAATTCGAAATAGAAGAACAATGTTTGTTATTATTGATAGATGGAATTGTTACAAGATTAAGAGAGAAGTGTTTACAAAAATAGACAACTGTAAATGATCTCCAATACATGTATTTATACAATGAAATTGGTAATGTGAAAAATGTGGAAAAGTTTGTTATATTTGGTTTTCGTATTTTGAAACTCTGTTGACTTCCCTAACTGACCCATATCATATTCTTCCTTGATTATGTGCTCGCCAAAATTACGCATTTATGTGTATGAGCATTTACGATATCTGGTTAGCTAGCAACCTTACACAACTACATACAGATTCATTTGTCTCATTATTCGTTTTTCATTCTCTCATCACACACCTTATAAAGTTCAAAATGCAGAGTCCAAATTTATACCTCAAGAGTTAGATAAATATACAAGAAGAAAAAAGAACACATACCTGCTCATGTTATTCAGCATTCAGTTCAATGAGAAGATCCTCATGAAGTTACTAATTTTATCTTCTTCCACTAATTGTAGTTTCACATTGGGGATATTAGTCCAAAGCAATTCTGTTTCTGAGTCACAAACCACTTCTAATGGACCCTTAATCGATGATATCGATGGCAACTCATCTAGGCCCGTGCACCCCCTCATATAAACTGTTTGCAAAGAACTCAACTCGCCAAACTCCACCGGCAACTCACTCAGATGTATACAGTCAGATATATCGATGATGCTTAATTTCTGGAGGTTTCTGATTGTCTTAGGTAATGCAGCGAGATTTGAGCACGATGCTAGCCGCAAAACATCCAAATCTGGGAAGTTCCCAAATTCCTCAGAAAGTGAAGTAAGCTCATGGCAATTTGTGATGCAGAGTTTTCTCAAGAGAGGTAGATTGCATAACATTGCAGGAAATGTAACTAAATCATCACAAGAGTCGATATCCAACTCCAAAAGGCTTGGCAACTTCAGTGGGATCCCATCAGTGCATTCCTTAAAACTGTCGCCTATTTTGCACATGATCAAGGACAATTTCTGCAATTTTTTCAACTCAAGTATCGATGAACTAATCGAAGATATCGAAACATGATCCAACCTAATGCTAGCTAGGCTTGACAAATGTATAGGTGGGGGAAAGTTCTGAATCTCCGAGAAGTAGTAACCATAGTTTGTGATGATTAGGACCTTTAACTTCTCTATATATTTTATAAATCCTGGTAATGGATGCATCTTTGACAGGAAGTTCATTACAAGCACTTCCACTTTTGAGGCTTGCACGTCGTTCCATTTGACAGAGAAGTTATTTTCATCTGTCATCAGTAGCAAACATAAAAGGATTTAAAGACTGGCGCATATTATTCTGAGTCTATACATTTTTAATTTAAACATTAGGGAATCGAGTCAAACCTGTGGAAATTGATACGAGACGTGCGTTGATAGCATGTGGCACTTCAGTAAGATTTTCTCCATCTGATTTTATAATCAACCGCTCTCTTTCTTCTTCTGGTTCTTTACTGCTCAAACGAATAGCTAGTGTTCTCATCAAGTCATGTTGCATAACAACCTTCTCCTCACAATAGTTGGCAATCGCAGGTGAAGTTTTTCTGCAATTAAATGCAAACGTTATGGTAAGTGAATGTTTAATCTATAGACATGAAGGTAATCATAAGGCCATCTTTTTAGAATGCACTATTAATAAGATGAGGCTTTCATCAATTGTTCCTTCTGAAACCGTATTACAGATGCTTCTAGATTCAAGCTAGCTATTACGTCAATTAATGCTTTAAGATTCAAACAATAAGAATTTGTCGTTGTGAAACTAAATCTATTCTTGTTATTGCAAGGTCAGACAAGATTCATGGCAAAGTAGCACGCAAACAGTTGGGAGACTACACTGAATTTCTTGGTGTACAAGCTAGTGAGATCAAAAGCAAGTACCTTATTGGCAACAAAGTAACAAGGTTTTTGTAGAAGAGCTCCAAAAGGTGGTGTATGGTAGCTAACCCGTCATCATCATGCTTGTATAAATGGACCCACATGTCCATAAGCATTGTAGCCGCTATCTTCTGATCTTCGGGAAATAATCCCATGTCCATGTAACATTTCATGATTTCAGGTTCCTTTAACTCATCTAAACTCCTTGATAGACAAAGTAGCATATCCTCGTTTAAATCTAAAACAGACTGTTTTCTTTCAGATAGATTTTTTAACATATGATGCCAACTTTCAATGTTTGTCCCTTTTAGCAAACCACCAATCACACTAAGGGCGAGCGGATGATTCTTGCCACACTTCACCAACTACAGAAATCCATTATTCATTGTTAGCAAGAATATAAAAGAAAACATTCAATCGAGATCTTCAAGTTCAGTTTTATATAGTAATGTTTGATTCTACCTTTTCAACTAGATCACCGGGTATATCAGCATGTTCACTTCCTTCTGAAAAGGCCGAGTGACGAAATAGAGTGGTGGAATCTTCGTCACTCAGATGTTGTAACTGATACGTCTCAAACTGTTCATTATAGGTGCTCCTAGATGTAACTAGAATCGTGTATCCACGCAACTTGAACATGAAGCGCTTAATAATTGTATCAGACCATACATCATCGAGTACTAGTAGAGCTCCAGGTTTACATGTAGCCAAATAGCCCCCCCATTTGTTGATTGCATCATCATCGTTAACAAAGTCCTGGGGACCTTGGTTGTTCTGAAGCAAATCTTTGATAACTATCTTTAAGTTGGGGGTCTCTGATATGGTAGCGTAGTAGATGTTTTCTTTACCAAATTTACCTGTAAAATTGAGAACACTTGTATCAGTAACGTAAAGAATCGCTACATCTCTTTATTACCTTTGGATATTAACCAATTTGATCAAGGAAAATATCACACGTGTTAGCGAATACAATCCATCTTTCATAACTAAGTCTACACCAAAAGTTCCTCGTGCCATAAGAAATAGACTCTCTTTGACATATAATGGATCACATCATGACAATGAAGTTATAATGATCAGATGCACAAAATACATAGAAAAAAACGTAAAATTTATGGGGAAAAAAGTCTAGTGCCCTCGCTCATAAAATCTGAGTGCCCTCGTCCTTCCCATCCGCCAACAATTAAAGAGTGCTTTAATGTAAAAAATTAGATTTTTCGGGCGACTTTGTTTGTTCAGTAAACATGGAGGAACAGTGAGAGTAAGTGTAGGATACTTGTGATGGGCTAATGGGTATATATACGTACGTGTGAATACAATAAATTCAACATTACAAGATGTGAATCTTATATATTTTCAGTACGCTTGTTTTAACAAGATAGGCTACTTAATGTCAATTTGTTAGCATCATGTCTTTTCTGATCTTGATAGTATTTAAATTACACTAAAAATTGGTACTACGTATTTCCCAATTTATTTGCTTTTCTTGGCATGATGAAAGATCCGACCTGGTTTATCTCAAATTACACTAAAATCACATCTTAAAAGACCCAACCCGATTTGTCTCAAGTTAGGTTAAAAATTGGCATTCCGACTTGTATATATCTAACCCATCGCTTGCTGCCCCCGTGATCAAGTTTTCTGGGTGGCGCATATAATATTTATACAAGATTTGGGCATATAATCTATATGAATAAAGAAACAAGAACGGTACCAAAGATAAAAGGAACCCTAAAAATTCACAAAGATATATCTGCAAAAGAAGTGGCAAATGAATATCGGATATTGGAAAAAGAAAAAGAAAATATAATGATATATGATTGGTACAACATATATGCCACCTTATTTTGTGAATATATTTTTGCGAAACTTTTGTGGTTAGAGCAGAACTCAAAGAAGAGACACGTCAAATTAATGCCATTAGCATTCTGTAAAAGCGAGTAATACAATACTCATTCGTTCTTTAATGTATGTAAAATGTAACCAGAGCATAACTTACTATATATAGATTAATTTACTAGTATAGTTTAGTTGAATACTGTCGATAATTGTTTATAAATGCATCAAAACATGACACTAAACTTTTAATTTCCTAATTAATTATCAAGCTTGCTAGTCATTCCTACCGTGGATATTGTTATGGTTAAGGTTTGACGTGGCCACTGAAAACTATAGTAATAGTTTGAACATGTCTTAACGATTTACTTATTGGCTGTATATGATTCAAGATAAAAATTCAGACACAAATGTTACAGTCAAAATTGACACATTAAAAGGATACAGGCAATGTTTTTCGGGGGAGCAACCCTAATCTACTACGCAAATCAGCAACAAAATTATACATTTGAATTTAAGTTCTCATAAATTTGTAGCTAATCAAAGTCAACTAGTTAGTCTAGCTAAGTAATACTAAAAGTCTAAAATCTAGATAATTTCACATGTCAATAGATTTTATTTGCATACCTTGAATATCAAGATCACTACAAAGCATAGTAACCAAAGTAGTCTTCCCGCAACCTCCTCCGGCCGAGACTACTACAACCGAACATTCATCACCAGTCGAATCCTTTAGCACCATCGCCTTCAAAGCCCTGAGTTGCTCATCAAATCCTATAACAGCACCCTTAACCAAAGGAACGCCAGACACCCTACCCCTCTTATCTACTTCCGCCATTCTTTTCTCCGCATCTTTCACCACTTGCAAATCCGCGACATCTCTCCCCACTTGCAAATCCAAGACACCCCGAAGAATAAGCAACTGAACATCAATCTGACAGAATTTTAACAACGTCGCGTTCAATTTGTCTAGCTTACACGCGTGCTTGTATTTCTTATAATAATTCCGTTTTACACGCACACATTTTCTAACAATGGCCTCTGCGCCCTCTATCGGAGCTTTGAACATGTCTTTCTCATGTTGCGGTCTATCTTGTTGTTCCATAAGTTTATCGATGTCATCAAAGAATGGTTTGAGTCTAGTTAAGGTTTCTTGCATTTCAAGGAGTTTAGACTTAAACTGTGAGGTTTGCTTGGTAACATAGATTATTGCATCTGATAATTTAGAAAGAAGTTCCCCTAGCCCAGCTCCTACAGCACCTCCTATCAAAACTGCTTCAGCCATTGATGGACAGGAATAACTCTAGTCTAGCTTCACCCAAAATAAACAAGAACAACTTTAGTTTCTGTTTAGAAAATGAGGTTAGGTACTTAGGTTCACATTATAATCAAGCTGGAATATTGATTGGAGAATAAGTCCACGCGTTTGTTTATAAGGAGCTATTGAAACTTTATGTGGATTGCTTAGAAGCTTCGCATTTTTTTTCCTTATTTTCTACTATAAGCTTATTTGTGGGTTTATTTGGTTTGGTTTATTTCATATGAGCTTATTTTCGATTGATATTATTAGCCGACTAATCTCAAAACGACTAAACAAATGTTATTTTTTACGTAATATCCAAGGAATAACGAGCAAAGAATTATGTGAACGCGACCACTATATATTTGACACAAGTCATGGCCGAGCATATTTTCAATTTTGATTGAGCATGACAGACCTCTATAAGAATTGGGGAGGGCTCCGTTCCCTTCAGAAGTTGTGACGAGTAGTGTAAATATTAATCCGTATTAAAGCTATTGTTTACTTTTGTGTTTTGGTCTGAATTAACCAAGTCGTGTAACTATGGACAGTCAAGAAGTGTTACTCGTGCCATCATTCAACTAAGTAGACAAAAGTTATTTTGCATTCTTATTTTTTGGTGGAAACCAAAGAATAATTCTTCACCTTTCACTAGACTCCAACTAAGTAATACTCAAACAGGGTAATTTTTTCTTTTCTTTCTTTCTTTCTTTGAAAAAATAATTCGTTTGGTAATTTATATTGCTTTCTAGATTTTAGATTGTAATAAGTTCATAAGCATATTTTAAGTTTATAAGTTCTGAAAAAGATAGACCAAACAAAATAACAAGGTCTCAAAAGTCAATACCCGAAAAGTCGTCCTTAAGTAGTTGACTCTTTTACTCCAATCAGCTTCTGAGCTTCCTCGCATCAATTGGTGGAACCAGGAAAATAGTATGTGAGGGCAATTTTTTTTTTTTAACAATAACAATAAAATGTTGATAAAAAACCTATGATCGTAATGATAATTGAGTATTTTTATCTATACGTGAAAAATTTATAAGACTTAAAAGAGTTGAATTTTGAGTTTTAATATGTAAATGGAAGACGATATAAGTTTTATGTGGAAGGTACTTTTGAAAAAATATCGAAATTAAACTAAAATCTCATCTTTTTTGTCTAGTCATGAGAGGCGCTGCCACCCTCTACTCAAAGAGTAGATCCGCCCATGATCGCATCAGTTTCATTAGACTAATATTCGGGCATTCAAATAGTCATATGTATATATTCAATAGAGATGAACACTCACGATAAAGATATGATTTAGAGAAACAGGACAAAAATCAAATATACTTAGATAAGCTGATTTTACGAATAAAAAATCAATATACTTTTTATATAAAGATTTATTTTAATACTCAAAATCTCAAATAACCCATTTGGCCATATGCATTGAATATCATGCAAATACAAGTGGATAGATATTACGTACTTGACTGCTTGCCGCGTAGACTTTTTAGTTTTCATAAGCAAATATCCTTATAAGTTCACTTATCTTAACTAGTATAAAGGATGGATGTTAATGAGTAAAAGCTATAAAATACAATCTTATTTATTAATTTGTACCGACTTTAAACACTTACTTTTTTATCTCGTGACTTTAACAATGAACTTTCAAATTTTTTCCGACTATACCTATATAAGCATAAAATGACTATATTACCCTCTTAAATGACCAATATACGTACCCTTTGTCTTTTTTCTCACATTGACTGAAAAAACACCTCTTTACCTTTACTGAGTAATGTTAGAGTTATGAAATTCATATATCATTAGTCAAGATATATCTGTCTATCATCATTCACCTAATTTCATTTTTGTTTCCTAAAATTAAACATATATTCAACATATAAAAATTCTAAGGAGTTATTTGGTTTACCTATTTTTATGGTGTTTTAGTGTGTTTAAATACCAGATCCCATACACCTTCTTCATCTCCTTTAACACGACCCTTCTTAATTCCTTTTCTTGTTTTAGCCTTCTTTCAAACCTTTACTTCCATCCATGTCTATCTTTCTACATGACCAATTTTCTATTATTTTTAAGGAAATCAATTTGGATGTTCTTTAAATTCGAACGAATTCTTTATCCAAATGTCGATTCCTACATGAGGTGAATTTGCTGATTGTTACTTCGATCTTATACACCTATATAATTGATTTTTGTTGTTAAAGGTTAGAAGTTAATTTTTAAATAAATTAAACCTATTTAAGCCAACAAGAAGTTGGTAATTAAATGGTACGTAAAAATTCATTTTTGAGGCAAATGGATTTCTTGATTTATGTTTTTGTATTTTGGGTAAAATTGTTCTTGATTAATTCTAAAAAGATGATTTTATGTTTCTCGTATATTGGTAATTAAATGGTACGTTAAAATTCATTTTTGGGGCAAATGGATTTCTTGATTTATGTTTTTGTATTTTGGGTAAAATTGTTCTTAATTAATTCTAAAAAGATGATTTTATGTTTCTCGTATATTGGTTTAATATTACAGTATGATTTTGTTTTAAATAAAATAACTTATAAAATAATTATAATAATTTTTTTTGGTTTTGTTTAATGAAATAATAGTTTTTAAAAAGAAACAAAACTAGAATGAAAGAGTAACAAGAAGATGTGTGGTAATACATGTAATTATATAGAAGAAGACGAGGGTAATATAGTCATTTTATGCTTATATGGGTATAGTCTGAACAAATTTGAAAGTTCATTGTTAAAGTCACGAGATAAAAAAGTAAGTGTTTAAATTCGACACAAATCAATAAGTAAAATGGTATTTTATAGCTTTTACCCGATGCTAATTGTCGAAAATTGAAAAATTCCTTTGTGGCTTATGTTGTAAGTTTCACCTTTCACCGTTTTAGAAAGTATGATATTTACATCATGCATTAACACTTTGATTCGGGGTAAATGTACTTAATACGTTTCAATATTCAACATATCCCTTGTTTAGAAACAAAGCTGTCAAATGTTATTTTCTCTTCATATATGGAAACAACATTCCTGGCAATTTCAATAAGTCAAATATACCGATTCCACTATGCGTTTCAAAATCATTTGGCTTCTTAATACTCTTTCCAAGACTCCAATCAGTTTCACTATCAATTTAAATCCAATTTCACTATCAATTCACAATTACTTTCAATACAACCAATTTGTCATTGATTCAAAGAAAAAACCCAAAAATACACAACGATATGGTCTTTACATCTTTGATGATTCAACCCTAAGAGTGGATCTGTGGATGTATGTTTGATTTCATATTGGTCATATGGCTTCTTTTCTTATTTTTTGCAGATTGAGGTTCGGAGAAAGATTCCTTTCACCAGTCAAATGAGTAAATGATTTTATCTTTTAATTAAGTTCTCAATCTTCTACTTAATTTTCTTGTATTGGATTTATCGTGTTATTCATTTTATGATTTGTTTATAATTTTTTCAGATGATAAAATGTAGATTTGTCAACGACCATTGTGTGAAAAGGGGCAATAGATCAAACAGGTGAATATAGATCTCTACTTGATTTAGGTTCTTCAAAAAATTGTTTCAGGTTACTTATTAAAACCGCTTATTAACTTATTATAAGTTATTAGTTTATTATTAGGTTGCTTATTAGCTTATTATAGGTTATTGTTACGAATAAGTTGATCTAAAGTAGTTTTTTTTGGCAAATCAGTCGTAACAAGCAATGGGCAAATAAGTCGTTTTGATAGGAAATCTCAAACATCCCGAGATGGTACAAAAATTGCAGTTTTTTTATTTTAATTAATTAAGCTGTGTCACAATCACTTTGTTTTTTTAAATGATAATTTTCTTAGTGGGTTTGAGGTCATAGTGGAATCTTTGACTAATGGGTTCATGGGGTTGGTTAGTAAATGTACTAGTGCTTATTTGCTTATTGCATTATATAGAAAATAGACTCTATCAGGCAGTTTTTATAGACATAAACTGCTAATGTGAGGGTGAGATAAATAGTTGTGTTTTGTGTTGATGGTCACATTGTGTTGCTGAAAATTTGCTTTAGCTTATACTACTATAAAAAATCATAACTACTTATCTTTTCAGAATAAATTTCAGCTGCTACAACTCCAGAACAGATTATTTACCCCTAAATCTTAATATAATCCAACTGCTACAAATAAAATACAACTGCTACAAATAAAGTCATGTGAGCAGACTTCAAAAACACTAAACAAAATCCAGCGGTTTATTTTTTCATATAAATAGTCATAATTACTTGGTATGAAGTGTGCGCAGACCTTAGAAACTTTAAAGAATTACCACAAAGGAAATGTACCATCTACACATGCACATTCATCAAGAGTGGATAAATCCATTCCATTCTCTTACCCATTAGAAACTTCCATAGTCTTTATTGCGTGACGAGTACCATTTTTATGGTTTCCAGGATATGTTACCCCTACATCAGTAGATTGAACCGAAAGGGAAATTACAATTATTGTGGATACAAGTCATCTCAGGAGATACAAGTCATCTCAAGTCCATGTCTTCAAAACATGTCTTCAAAACATGTACTCTGTGTTAAAGGGGTGTTTGGTTAAACTTATGAGTGGGGTTAGGCTTATATTATATAAGCTATTTATGGCGTATATATGATAAGCTTATTAGCCTATGTTAAGTGTTTGGTTAGGCTTATTAAAATTAATAAAGTAAAATGAAAAAAAACATATAAATAATAAATTATGTAGGTATTAAATGAGGGTATAAAAGTCTTTTTATATGTAAAAGTTATATAAGCCCACCTTTTGTTATAAAAGCCTCAAATGTTTGGCTTACCAAAACACCCTTATATAAGCTTATAAGCCTACATATATAAGCTTAACCAAACACTTGGTTTTGGCTTATAATCTTATATAAGCTAATAAGCTTATAAACCCATTATATAAGCTAAAACAAACACCCCCTAAATATATAACTATTTTGGTATTGAGTATTGGCATTATATAGTTGCCTAATGATTAGTAAGCAGTTTTGAATTCACGTAAATACTTTGCCTTTAGTCTGCTACATTTAACATTTGACCTTTTATTGAACTAATACAACGTCCACTTATTCAACACTGTTGTGAGACATTGATCCGATTGTTGATGATACTAAAATTTTGGTTAGATATCGGGCTTGTAAGCCTACCAAAGTTTTGTCATTAGATATGGTGTTCCAAGATCATAAGGTTTTCCAAGATAGGATATAAGTTTTATATATATTCGAACTACAAAAGACTTATGGAAATGATGTACTTATATGTTTCAGGGCAATTGTGTTTAGGCTATTGCGAAGAACAAAAATATCAACAAGTTTTATTTTTTTTGTTGATATGTTTTCAGAGGTTTCTTCAGCGAGCAGGAGTCTTTTATTTCTTCTGGTAGCATTATATTAAGGATGGAAGAATTGGCTTATGACGAGGTTGAGGCGATGTTCCGCGGACTAACTTGGTACCACACAGCATATGATGAACTCAAGGTGACAAATATTTTTGCTTAAAAGATTTTATTGGCTGCCTGTATATTAATTTTTGTAATGTCGGCCAAGTATGCTTTATGTACGGTGTAAGTATGTGCTAGGTTTAGCGGGTATGTAGCAACCATGCTATGTTTCTCTTTTGATTCTGATCATGTTTATTCAAACATAACTCATTTTTCTGAAAATGACAACAAGTACGTATTGTGGGATCCGAATATCAAAAAATTACAGTTCAAACAGAAATCAGTGCATATCATTTAGTTTGGTGCTCGGCTGATGGGACACAAACGAATCCCACCTGTAGGTAATTTGGTTGAAACTAATTAACACAATTTGTTTTGTTAAATAAATGACAACAAGTACGTATTGTGGGATCCGAATATCAAAAAGTTGCAGCTCAAACATAAACCAATGCATATCGTTTACTGTCGTGCTCGACTGTTGGGACACAAATGAATCCCATATGTAGGTAATTTGGTTGGAACTAACACAATTTATTTTGTTAAAAAATCTCATATATGCAATTGGTACATGCAGATACAAGTGTAAAACATGGTTACACAAAACAAAATAGTTTGAAGATGACTGGGGTTTAATTTTGATGGATTTTAAAGTAGCAAAGGTGAGGGGAAACTAGGTGGCTAATACTTTAGATCTTCATATGCCTTGAGATGGCAAAGAGGTTGACAACAAGGTGGCGACAACAAGGTGGCGACAACAAGGTGTCTGATGAAATGCTTCATTAACATGTTGGTGATAGCTTTTAAAGTCATAAGTGATTTCAATATGTTGTTAAAAACTTACAAGTTGTTCGTTAAGGTTCTTTATATACAAATTATAAATATAGTGCGTATACTCATAGAATTCTAAACTTTACATTTGATTTCTCTTGCTCTTAAGGAAAATTTTTAGCAGGTATTTAATAACGATAGTTGAATTCGAACACTTTAATGTTTTTCCATATTCGGAAGACTTGGTCTTGGATAAAGTGTTACACCATCTCAAACATGGCTTAGTAGGGCGTCTTGAAGATCTCAGTAAAGATCGACCAGTGTTCAAACCTCACTTAGTAAACATCTTGGGGTGCCTATGAAAAAGTCCGGATATAGCCGCTGGAATATCAGCTAGGCCGCCAACAACCACCCATTAGTGCGAAGAAGGCTCAACTTTCCCTGGTTAGATTGAATAGGGATCCCTCCCACTTTACACGAATTTGGTTAACTTTAAGTTACTTGCTGATTTGCAACTGATCGAGTCGTTTTAGCGGCTGTTAGGATTGACTAGATCTCTTCATCATACTGAAACTTTATTTGTCACCAAAATTTAAGAACATATGCATTCGACTCAAATTACGGTGTTAATATCTTTTAGGGGCTTAATCTGTTGAGGTTTGAGGTAATTGGGTATTATGCATAGACGTGTTGCTGAATTACGATAAGAACCCACAAAAGGTTAATAAAAACGTTAGGTAACCTATACGTTTAGCCAAAAGGACATGTGTAATTTTGCGAGCAAAACTGTGTCACAAGTTATATGCTTCGTTTTTATTTTTTTTATTTTTTTAGAACAACAATTTTTAAAACTCACCAACTATCTCACAATTTTTATCTCCCATGTCTCCACAAAGACTTGAACCCACAACCTTGAGGTTAGAGGGCCACTCACATACCGCTAGACTTCTTGTCGATTTATTATCAATATAATTAAAAAGCAGAATAAAGTGAGATTTTCGTGCAACATCATTAAATATATACCGCTAAGCATTTTGTCATATCATTAATTATGAATTGTTAGGCATTCCCGCCGCTATGCGCGGGTACTCGCTGTAACACCCCAAAATATGATATGCGGAAGCGGTGAAGCTCGGGGGCTGTTATGTCATTGTATCATAGTCCAAGGTACAGGAGAACGACTCTAAATGAGACGTTTTATAAAAATACCTCGTAGAATTTAAAATAAAAGCATCACAGTACAAAAGGTCTCAGTTTCAAAAGATAGTGCAGCGGAATGTAAAAGTTTTAAACATCAACGAGATAATAGTTCAAAAGCATAAGTAAATGAATGTCCGAAGATAGCCAAGAAATGCATGCGAACTCCAAGTACTTCACACAGCAGATACAACTCATCATCAATTACCTGAGATAAATGCTAAATTGGGTCAACATAAAGTTGGTGAGAATATAAGTTTCAAGTAAAAATTCATAGTCATTCAATTTCAGATTTCATTTCATGTACACATGCAACTATAGGAGATATAGCGCCAAGTGTAGGATAAATTGGGTGTTCACAATATTTGTGACAGCTAAGCTCGTGACATCGAAACTAGTGATCCAGTGCATACAATAGATTGCATACATAAATTTTTGCCCCAATGGAGTACCTAGCCAAGATAACTCCGTTCATACAAATGGTACACACTCGTCCGGCGTCAGAATGCCCGAGTGGAGGTTGTCAACCCTCAATAGATCTATCCGTAACATAAGAGCTTACTCCAGCAGAGTAACTAACGATTCACGATAGTGGGGACTATGGCTAAAGCAACTTAAGCTATCTCCTAAATAGTGTTCACAAAGCGTTCACATAAATCAAGTTTTTACTTGCGTCCAGAAGAAAGTCATCAAAGCATTTATCACATCCCAAAACATTAAACATACAAAAATAGTTTAATAGGGATCTATAAACTCACCTCAAGCAACGATTCAAACCGCACAAGTAAGATCAATTAGTAGCGAGCAACTCTAGCAACAACCTAAATATAATACTATAGTTTAGGCGCTAGCAAATAAGTCACAAAAGTTCATCACGTACGTTACTCATCAATCAAGTATATATTTTGTTGTTAAAATCGTGACTTGTAAATGTTACATCGTTATAAACATTATAGTATATATATACTTAGGCAAAAATATTTATTTTTGACTCGACGAAATTTCGACAGCCTTTCGGCGTAAATTTTAATTTACCAAAATTTATCTTAACAAATTTTCCTACATGATTTCTAACGAAAATTCGGCAGCCTTTCGGCGTCACATAAAAATTTGCCATTTTTAGTAAATACTCAAATCTCGTCCTAAAACCCCTATTTTCAACAATTTCTCAATCGCCAACAATTCAACAAGTCATTTTTTCACAATAGTAACAATTTCCACTTCCAACGTTCAAACTTTCAATAGTACAACAAGTATTCACATTTCGAGCTAATACGCTTTTACAAAACAAGTCCAACATTCATACATACCATTTAGTAACCATTTCGACACTTAAAACAACTCCGTTTAACCCGAAAATGTCGTTTCGACCACTTTAAAAATCTGGACAGCAACCACTTATAGTGTTGTTCTCCAAAAATTAAGTTTTCCGACAACGAAATTTAAACGACAATATCTTACTCATTTTAGTTCCGTTTTTAGCCCATAATATATCGAAACGAAGGTATTAACTTATATTTTCATAATCTCGTAGTAAACTAGTGTCAAAACAATTTTTACGACTCTCTACGCCTCTTACAAAAGTCGGACAGATTGTATGTTTTCCGTAAAAACCCGTTTTCGACCATTTTAAAGCGTAACCACTAGTAGTACACTACTAGTTCCCTCCAATTTTTCATAAACATCAACAAAATCAAAGATTTTACTTCAAGTTCACAAATCCAAAATATACATACTTATATTTTTCACAAATCTTTCAATTAAGTCATTTTCATGTATGGATCTAATAGATCCACACTTAATTTCCACAAATCTTAAAATATTTCATGACAAAAAATAATTTTTATCATTTTATTTCAAGAAAATACTTGATGTGTAACATGCATGCATAGATCTACAAAGATTATGCATGGAAAATGAAAAGATGAAAAAAGTTTAAGAAGTAACCTTGTGTAACGATTCTACGTAATCACAACGACCCGATCTACGCTCTAACCCACTAATAATCAACAAGAACTCTACTCTAAAACTTCAACCCAAAACTACTCAAATCATCAAACCAAGAAAGACCATTCTTCTTTATGCTTATACAAGCTCTAGGGTGATTTTGTTTTGTGTTAATTCTTGGTAAAATGAAGCTTTTTAGAAATCAACAATGGTGGAAATGTGTTTATGTTTGTGCCGTGTGTTTTGAGAGAGAAGAAGAGAGATGTGTGTTTTTTGTTTGAGGTGAAAATGAGTGAGTAAGTGAAATAATGGAAGTGTTTTTGGTTAATAAGTTAAGGAGTGTAAGGTTTATAACCTTAAGCTTAAAATGGCAAAGTGTAAGGCCATGCACATGGTGCATGTTTTGGCCGGTTATGGGGGTCCCAAATGGGGGTAAATTATTCAAATTTTTTACTATGGTAATTAGTTAAAAGGTTTAAGGTAAAAAGGTTAGTTAGTTTTAGGTAAATATCAAAAAGTATATAGTTAAGTTTAAAATTACGTAAAACTTAAAAATTTGACGAAATATATTAAATTTACGATTTTTCGACGAAAACTGATATTTTATAATTGGTAAAGTATTTTATGCATGTTAACGACGGTTAAACGTAAAAACGACGTAAAATACGAAAACGCGATACGTTAGTTAAATATTCACAATAAATACGATTTATTACTATAAATAGCAAAAATACTAAAATACAGGCATATATAAACATATACATAAATATTTAAATACGCTGCTCATGAAAATACGATCACACTGTTAAAAACTAAACAGTTAAGCACATAATTCACAGATAACGAATAATCTCATGGATTATCGTCAATTCATTGACCGTCTCAACACTTTGGTCAGGTTCACAGAAAATGTTCAGAATAATGACTGAGCTCAGAGTCAGGCCATTACTCGTCAGCAAACAGTTTTTCAGAAGACGCGGGATAACTTCCCGGTTCCAACACAGTTAAATCACATAGTTGACTAAATAAAAAGTCAAAGGGTAAAATAGTCATTTTACAAAGTAGGGAAAATTACCAGGTGTTACATCATCCCCTTGATAGAGAAGCTTTGTCCTCAAAGCTTAGGAGTGTCACGTTTTCTAGAATTGTCAAAGAGTTGCGGATATTTCTTGCGAAATTGATCCTCACGCTTCCAAGTGAATTCAGGTCCATGTTTAGAATTCCATCTCACCTTGATGATAGGAATACGACTCTGTTTTAATCGTTTGACCTCACGGTCCATGATTTCAACAGGTTCTTCGACAAATTGCATCTTGTCGTCAATTCGGAGTTCCTCCAATGGTATAACGAGTGTCTCATCAGATAGGCACTTCTTCAAGTTCGACACATGAAAAGTGCTATGCACGCGGCTCAACGCTTGCGGTAATTCGAGACGATAGGCTACAGTTCCAACCTTTGCCAGAATTTTGAAAGGTCCAATATAACGGGGGTTCAGCTTTCCTCGCTTGCCAAAACGTACCACACCTTTCCAAGGCGATACTTTTAGCATCACTTTGTCTCCCACTTGAAATTCGAGAGGCTTACGTCGAACGTCGGCGTAACTTTTCTGACGATCACGGGCTGCTTGAATTCGGCTCTTGATTTGAACAATCTTCTCAGTCGTTTCACGGATGAGTTCAGGGCCAGTGAGTTGACTATCCCCAACCTCACTCCAACACACAGGCGAGCGAAATTTACGACCATATAACACTTCAAATGGTGCAACCTTAATACTGGTATGATAACTATTGTTGTAAGAGAATTCTACTAGAGGCAAATGTCTGTCCCATTGCTTCCCAAAGTCAAGCACACAAGCGCGCAACATGTCCTCCAGCGTTTGAATAGTTCTCTCACTCTGTCCGTCAGTCTGCGGATGATAAGCAGTACTCATGTCCAATTGCGTACCAACGCTTTCTGAAGTGATTTCCAGAATTCCGAAGTAAATCTACCATCTCTATCAGAAATTATCGAGATCGGTATCCCATGTTTTGCGACTATTTCCTTCAGATAAAGTCTCGTAAGCTTATCCATTGATTCATCTTCCTTCATAGCTAAAAAGTGTGCAGATTTCGTAAGTCGATCCACAATTACCCAAATTGTGTCGTATCCGTTCGTCGTTTTAGGTAGCTTAGTTATGAAGTCCATGGTTATATTTTCCCACTTTCACATAGGAATTATAGGTTGAACCAACAATCCAGATGGTTTTTGGTGTTCTGTTTTCACTCTAGCACAAGTCAGGCACTTCTCTACATAAGTAGCAATTTCAGCTTTCATATTTGGCCACCAATATAGCTTCTTCATATCCTGATACATTTTGTCAGATCCTGGGTGAATCGAATACTTAGATTTATGCGACTCGTGCATAATCACGTCCCTTAGTCCTCCAAACCGTGGTAACCAACTTCTACCATTCAGACATAACGTTCCATTAGTGCTAGTCTCCAATTTCTTTGTAACCATTCCTCCTAGTTTCTCATCTTCAACATGTTCAGGCTTAAGAGCTTCGTTTTGTGCTTCACGAATTTGGACAGGTAAGTTCGGATTGATAACCATAGCTAACGATCTAACTCTACGTGTCATCAGTTGTTCCTTTCTACTTAGCGCATCCGCCACTACATTGGCCTTCCTAGGGTGGTAACGGATTTCACAGTCATAATCGCTGAGCAACTCGATCCATCGACGTTGTCTCATGTTCAGTTCCTTCTGATCAAGAATATGTTGTAAACTCTTGTGATTGGTATAGACGACACAGTTGGTTCCATACAAGTAGTGTCTCCACAATTTCAAGGCAAATACTACAGCTCCTAGCTCCAAGTCGTGAGTGGTATAGTTTTTCTCATGCGTTTTCAATTGTTGTGACGCGTAGGCGATAACTTTCTTCCTCTGCATCAACACAGCTCCCAATCCTTTTGCTGATGCATCACAGTAGACCACAAAGTCTTTCGATCCTTCTGGTAACGATAGAATAGGCGCACTACACAACATTTGTTTCAACTTTTGGAATGCTAATTCCTCCTTATCTCCCCATTCGTATTTCACCTTCTTTTGAGTCAACTTCGTCAGTGGTTTCGCGATTTTCGAGAATCCCTCGATGAATCTTCGGTAGTATCCGGCGAGTCCTAAGAATTGGCGAATTTCAGTCGGTGTCGTAGGAGCAGTCCACTCTCTAATTGATTTAATCTTGGCAGGATCAACATGAATCCCCTTGCTGTCAATAACGTGACCTAGAAATTGTACTCTTGGCAACCAAAAATCACACTTCGAGAACTTAGCGTACAATTCCTCCTTCTTAAGCAATTCCAATATTATCTTAAGATGTTCCTCATGTTCCTTCTCATTCCTTGAGTAAATCAGTATGTCATCGATGAACACAATGACAAACTTGTCCAAATACGGTTTACACACCCGGTTCATGAGGTCCATAAACACAGCAGGTGCGTTTGTCAAACCGAACGGCATCACTTGGAACTCATAGTGTCCATACCTAGTCCTAAAAGCAGTCTTTGCAACATCTTCCTCACGGACTCTCAATTGGTGATAACCAGACCTAAGGTCAATCTTCGAGTAAACGCTCGATCCTTGCAACTGATCAAACAGATCATCGATCCTAGGTAACGGGTAACGGTTCTTGATGGTAAGTTTGTTCAACTTACGATAGTCGATACACATCCGAAAACTCCCATCCTTCTTCTTTACAAATAAGACTGGAGCTCCCCAGGGTGAAGAACTCGGTCTTATGAATCCTTTATCAGTCAACTCTTGTAGTTGCGTCGCTAGTTCTTGCAATTCCGACGGTGCTAAACGGTAAGGCGCTCGAGCAACAGGTGCAGCTCCCGGTATTAAATCGATCTGGAATTCAACTTGTCTAGCCGGCGGTAATCCAGGCAAATCTTCAGGAAAGACTTCCGGAAAATCCCGTACAATAGGTACATCTTCCAACCGTTTTTCTTTACGTCTGCTTTTCAGTAACACATGCTAAAAATACGTGGCAACCTTCCGACAACAACTTCTGAGCCTTGACACGCGAGATAATGTTCAGTCGTGACTTCCCTTTTCCGTTACTTGTATCCCCTTGTACCTCCAAAACTTCATCACCAAATGGTAAGCGAATGATCTTCTCGTCACATACAATCGTAGCACGATATCTCGACAACCAATCCATTCCGACAATCACGTCAAAACTCCCTAACTCAACAAGCATAAGGTCTATTACGAAAGGATGACCTAGAAGATTTAAAGTGCATCCACGAAGTATAGTGTCGGCTTCTATCAACTTCCCATTAGCTAACTCAATAGTGTACTTAGTGTCTAAGGGCGAAGGGGTCACATCAAGTAAAACACTAAAAGCAGTCGACACAAAACTCCTATCAGCTCCAGTATCAAATAAAATAGTAGCATAACGACCATTGAGAAGAAATGTACCTGTCACGACGTCGGGGTTTTGTTGCGCTTCTCCTCCTCCTATCACATAGACCCTTCCACGAGCTTCCCCAGCTTTAGCATCCTTTCCTTGGT
The DNA here is from genome assembly GCA_025667525.1 of Glebionis coronaria. Lineage (NCBI taxonomy): Eukaryota > Viridiplantae > Streptophyta > Magnoliopsida > Asterales > Asteraceae > Glebionis > Glebionis coronaria. Next base: position 532,944,425 of record CM046880.1, read on the forward strand.
CCTTGTCCTTGTTCTTTTTCTTTGGGCACTCATTGCTGTAGTGTCCCTTTTGCTGACATTCAAAGCAAGTGACGTTGGCTTTCGTGTTGGGTGGTGACTTACAATCCCTAGCAATGTGTCCAGTTTTCTTGCAGTTGTGACACTGTACATTGCATTGTCCATTATGGTGACGCTTGCATCGATTGCACAGAGGTAACGTCCCATTGTACACTCCCTTTCCCCAGTACCAGCAGTGTACGCTTTCACAGTGTCTTGCCTCTTATTCGGATAGTTCCCATGGTTGTTCCTTTGGTTATTCCCCCACTTTCTCTTGTTGTCCACGGCATTCCCAGCATTTGCTCGAACAACTTGGTCCATCAGACTGTGAGCCATCCTTATAGCATCACTAACTTTTGTCGGTCCAGACGATGTCACATTCCCTTGAACTCTACCAGATAAACCCCAAATATAGCGTTCAACCTTCTTCTCTTCATCCGGAACCATTCCAGGACATAGCAAACACAATTCTTGGAACCTCCTTGTGTACGTCCCAATGTCATTGTTCTTCACAGTCAAGTTCCACAACTCGACTTCCATTTTCTGAATCTCATTACGAGGACAGTACTCCTTAGTCAACAACTTCTTAAGTTCCTCCCAACTCATTCCATACGCCTCCTCGGCTCCAGCCGTCTGCACATGGGTGTTCCACCATGTCAACGCTCCAGCAGCTAAAGTACAAGTAGAATAAGTCACTTGGTTCTCAACAGCACATCCACTAACACGGAACACAGCTTCCATCTTTTCAACCCAACGAGCTAATCCGACAGCTCCTTCAGTACCATTAAAAGTCAAAGGGTCACAACTCCTAAAGTCCGTGTAAGTACACGGCTTAGGCGGTCGATTGTCAACATTGTTCGGTGGTGCTTCGTTCACATTGTTGTTAGCTTGAACGTTTGCCAGTGCAGTAGTCACTCGTTGCGTAATCAGTGCTTCCAATTGTGCGTCAGTCATTCCGTTACGTGTGTTCACCATTGTTTCTCTGCGTTAAGACAACAATGCAATTAAGGTTCAAGCATGAATATACACGTTATATATTTCATATGCTAAAATAGAATGCAGAATTTAACAGTACAACAAACATAGAAAGGATAGTCTCTGGTCAAGGTCATAAAGTTAAATTCCCATTCATAATCAAAATATCAAGTACATAGTCATAAAATAAGAGTACGATTACATCTAGTCTACTCCAACTAACCGAGTACTACTCTAGTTTAGTGGATACAATACCCAAAAGATAAAGATGTCAATCTACTCTAGAATTAAGCACAATAACGATGAATCTCTAAGTGCGACGACGACGATCACACTCAGCACATCTCGGTGAATCACTCCTCGGGTCTCCATCTGCAGCTCGGTCTCCTACACGAACTGACTCCAACTCACGCCTCAACCTAGCAACCTCCTCAAGTGTGGTTTCCAACAAGTCACGGGTATCCTCGTTATCCTCTAACAATCCAAAAACTGCATCCTCAAGTAGGCGAAAACGAACAACATCTGAATCCCTAGCAGATCCTATCATAACAACACATGACCTAGGTCTAGAGGGCTCTCCAACATGATGAGTAGGTGGTGTAGAAACAGCAGTAGCAGCTCGAATACCATGAGTAGGCGATGCCTCAGGTGTAGTGTGTGAATCAGACATACGAATCTTCTTCCGTGGGCATGACGAATCAGAATCGGACAAAGCTCGAGATCTAACACCGGATGGTCCAGCTCCATCAGAGGTGGTACAGTATCATCGGAATCAGTATAAACCTCAGCTGGCGGCGTACCCCATAAAGCTTCCCTCTCCTCTCTAAACCGCTGACAGGGAACAGTAGGCTTCTTCCTCAAAGTTGGACGTCTTCCTAATCTCACCCCTCCTACTAGGCTCAACTCTCTCAGGTAGAACAGTCAAAGCATCAACCCTAATATCATCATCAGCCTCAGCACCGTCGCTATCACTACTAGCCACAACCATCCTAACGTCAGTATCACTCTCAATCTCATCATCCATGTCCTCATCATCCTCATGATCTACCTCATATCCATCCATATCATCATCACCCTCACGATCTACCTCAACACCATCCATATCATCCTCATGACCTACCTCATGTCCATCCATATCCTCATCACCCTCGTGATCTACCTCGATACCATCCACGTCATCCTCATCATCCTCATCGTCCTCACTACCACTAACCCACTCGATCAAAGTACGATGCACAACCGGTGGCATCCCATCAACAACATCGGAAGTATCAGACAACACATCAGGCTCACCCTCATCATCCTCCTCCGGATCCTCGTCAGGGTCATACTCCGCACCTTCCTCCTCAGGATCAGCCTCCTCTGGGTCATTCTCCGGCTCAACATGATCTGGTACCATCTCAATCTCGTCTTCCCACTCTTCGTCGGCAGAGTCGGGCTGGTAAGAAACAGTAGATGACGACATAACCTGCAACAACCAAAATGCGTATTAAAGCAGTTGTAGGGTATGCATGAAACAATCATGTATAGAAATTAAAGTATGCAAATCAACGAAATGCATATGTATATAATACATATTACGTATTACATAATATATATTACATATTACTTATAGTGTTATCCTACGTAATACCTTACGTAGTACACATATATATACAGAGTAACAAGTAGCCACATCGGTTATAGTCTAGGCCTAAGATGCAAACCTAGTTCTCTATAACCAAGGCTCTGATTACCAATTCTGTAACACCCCAAAATGTGATATGCGGAAGCGGTGAAGCTCGGGGGCTGTTACGTCATTGTATCATAGTCCAAGGTACAAGAGAACGACTCTAAATGAGACGTTTTATAAAAATACCTCGTTGAATTTAAAATAAAAGCATCACAATACAAAAGGTCTCAGTTTCAAAAGATAGTGCAGCGGAATGTAAAAGTTTTAAACATCAACGAGATAATAGTTCAAAAGGATAAGTAAATAAATGTCCAAAGATAGCCAAGAAATGCATGCGGACTCCAAGTACTTCACACAGCAGATACAACTCATCATCAATTACCTGAGATAAATGCTAAATTGGGTCAACATAAAGTTGGTGAGAATATAGGTTTCAAGTAAAAATTCATAGTCATTCAATTTCAGATTTCATTTCATGTACACATGCAACTATAGGAGATATAGCGCCAAGTGTAGGATAAATTGGGTGTTCACAATATTTATGATAGCTAAGCTCGTGATATCGAAACTAGTGATCTAGTGCATACAATAGATTGCATACATAAATTTTTGCCCCAATGGAGTACCTAGCCAAGGTAACTCCGTTCATACAAATGGTACACACTCGTCCGACGTCAGAATGCCCGAGTGGAGGTTGTCAACCCTCAATAGATCTATCCGTAACATAAGAGCTTACTCCAGCAGAGTAACTAACGATTCACGATAGTGGGGACTATGGCTAAAGCAACTTAAGCTATCTCCTAAATAGTGTTCACAAAGCGTTCACATAAATCAAGTTTTTACTTGCGTCCAGAAGCAAGTCATCAAAGCATTTATCACATCCCAAAACATTAAACATACAAAAATAGTTTAATAGGGATCTATAAACTCACCTCAAGCAACGATTCAAACCGCACAAGTAAGATCAATTAGTAGCGAGCAACTCTAGCAACAACCTAAATATAATACTATAGTTTAGGCGCTAGCAAATAAGTCACAAAAGTTCATCACGTACGTTACTCATCAATCAAGTATATATTTTGTTGTTAAAATCGTGACTTGTAAATGTTACATCGTTATAAACATTATAGTATATATATACTTAGGCAAAAATATTTATTTTTGACTCGACGAAATTTCGACAGCCTTTCGGCGTAAATTTTAATTTACCAAAATTTATCTTAACAAATTTTCCTACATGATTTCTAACGAAAATTCGGCAGCCTTTCGGCGTCACATAAAAATTTGCCATTTTTAGTAAATACTCAAATCTCGTCCTAAAACCCCTATTTTCAACAATTTCTCAATCGCCAACAATTCAACAAGTCATTTTTTCACAATAGTAACAATTTCCACTTCCAACGTTCAAACTTTCAATAGTACAACAAGTATTCACATTTCGAGCTAATACGCTTTTACAAAACAAGTCCAACATTCATACATACCATTTAGTAACCATTTCGACACTTAAAACAACTCCGTTTAACCCGAAAATGTCGTTTCGACCACTTTAAAAATCTGGACAGCAACCACTTATAGTGTTGTTCTCCAAAAATTAAGTTTTCCGAAAACGAAATTTAAATGACAATATCTTACTCATTTTAGCTCCGTTTTTAGCCCATAATATATCGAAACGAAGGTATTAACTTATATTTTCATAATCTCGTAGTAAACTAGTGTCAAAACAATTTTTACGACTCTCTACGCCTCTTACAAAAGTCGGACAGATTGTATGTTTTCCGTAAAAACCCGTTTTCGACCATTTTCAAGCGTAACCACTAGTAGTACACTACTAGTTCCCTCCAATTTTTCATAAACATCAACAAAATCAAAGATTTTACTTCAAGTTCACAAATCCAAAATATACATACTTATATTTTTCACAAATCTTTCAATTAAGTCATTTTCATGTATGGATCTAATAGATCCACACTTAATTTCCACAAATCTTAAAATATTTCATGACCAAAAATAATTTTTATCATTTTATTTCAAGAAAATACTTGATGAGTAACATGCATGCATAGATCTACAAAGATTATGCATGGAAAATGAAAAGATGAAAAAAGTTTAAGAAGTAACCTTGTGTAACGATTCTACTTAATCACAACGACCCGATCTACGCTCTAACCCACTAATAATCAACAAGAACTCTACTCTAAAACTTCAACCCAAAAACTACTCAAATCATCAAACCAAGAAAGACCATTCTTCTTTATGCTTATACAAGCTCTAGGGTGATTTTGTTTTGTGTTAATTCTTGGTAAAATGAAGCTTTTTAGAAATCAACAATGGTGGAAATGTGTTTGTGTTTGTGCCGTGTGTTTTGAGAGAGAAGAAGAGAGATGTGTGTTTTTTGTTTGAGGTGAAAATGAGTGAGTAAGTGAAATAATGGAAGTGTTTTTGGTTAATTAGTTAAGGAGTGTAAAGTTTATAACCTTAAGCTTAAAATGGCAAAGTGTAAGGCCATGCACATGGTGCATGTTTTGGCCGGTTATGGGGGTCCCAAATGGGGGTAAATTATTCAAAATTTTTACTATGGTAATTAGTTAAAAGGTTTAAGGTAAAAAGGTTAGTTAGTTTTAGGTAAATATCAAAAAGTATATAGTTAAGTTTAAAATTACGTAAAACTTAAAAATTTGACGAAATATATTAAATTTATGATTTTTCGACGAAAACTGATATTTTATAATTGGTAAAGTATTTTATGCATGTTAGCGACGGTTAAACGTAAAAACGACGTAAAATACGAAAACGCGATACGTTAGTTAAATATTCACAGTAAATACGATTTATTACTATAAATAGCAAAAATACTAAAATACAGGCATATATAAACATATACAGAAATATTTAAATACGCTGCTCATGAAAATACGATCACACTGTTAAAAACTAAACAGTTAAGCACATAATTCACAGATAACGAATAATCTCATGGATTATCGTCAATTCATTGACCGTCTCAGCACTTTGGTCAGGTTCACAGAAAATGTTCAGAATAATGACTGAGCTCAGAGTCAGGCCATTACTCGTCAGCAAACAGTTTTTCAGAAGACGCGGGATAACTTCCCGGTTCCAACACAGTTAAATCACATAGTTGACTAAATAAAAAGTCAAAGGGTAAAATAGTCATTTTACAAAGTAGGGAAAATTACCAGGTGTTACACTCGCCTAGTTTACATTAATAGCCTCAACTTTTTCGACAATAAAGTTCAGTTATCTACCTTAGACTACCGGGTAAGAGAGGAGGGTGTAACGACGAGGCATGGCTCGTCGCGATGACGTGTCACCTCGTTGCCACACCGACCTCCCCCCAATTCGTCGTGTAGATTTCGCGAATGCGAAATGTTAACGACGAGTGCTGGTAAAAAAATATAGCCGTTAGGCTCCAACGGTTATGTTTGTTTAAATTTTTTTTATTTTTTTATACAACTAATATATATATCACATCTTCTTCCCCATTTAAACACACAATTTCTTCTTAAATTTCTTTAAATCACTAACAAAAAATGTCTAACTTACCTAATGATCAATACCCATAACTCAACTTCACCGGGCTTCTCAACACTAGCAACCCTTCGACACCATCGTCAACCCCGTCTACACCAAACTCATAAACCTTTGTATCAACGTCTCCCGGATTCGCACAATTTCAATCCGGCACCCCACAATTTCAATCCGGCTTCCCTCAATTTCCATCAGGCTCTCAATTTCCATCCGGCTTTCAATTTCCATCCGGCTCTCAACTTCCATCCGGCTCTCAACTTCCATCCGTGTCTCAATTTCCATCCGGCTCCTAATTCTCGTACCCTCCTATTCCTTCAAACTATTTCCCTCAAATGACCCCCGAGCAAATTTACCACCAACAACAGTACTACCTTCAACAAGCACAGTTTCAAAGCCAGTTTCAGAGCCAACAAAATGTTCCCGAAACACAATTCAAAGTTCCGGCCTCACGAACACCAACCAAAAAAGGCAAAACCAAAAATACCAAAGCAAAAAGATCACAAGCTGTTGATTTAGATGCCGATGAGGATGACATCGAATTTGTTGAGGCTCTGATTCAGGTACCGGTTCGTTGGACTAAAGAAGAAGAAGAATTACTAGCCACATGTTGGTTTGTTGTTTCTGAAAATGTCGATATTGGGAGCGACCAAAATGAGGAATGTTTCTGGAATAACATTGTTCGAGATTTCAACAGTCAAACAACTGGTATGCACCGTACAAAAAACATGATTACTGGAAATGGGGTCGGATGCATCCGGATTGCCAAAAGTTTCAAGCGATGTACGCAGGAGTAGACCGTAGGAGTGAGATGAATGACGAGGATGTTTACCAAGCTGCAAAAGATGAATATCAAGCATCTTTTAATGGAAAAAGATTTATTTACGGTCACGCGTGAAAGATCCTCAAAGAACACCCGAAGTTTGCAGGTGCAAAAGCCGTGGCATCGGATGATCACACTGAAATATTCGGTCCTGATGAACGTCCTTGACCCACGGGAAAATCTCGACCCTCTAAGAAGTCGAAATCTGAGTCAAGTGAGGGCACCGGAGGATCGTCGGGGTCATCGAAGGAAGAGCTGTCAAATGCAATGCATCAAAAATTTATCAAGCAACAGGCACTTGCAGACAGGCATATCGAGTTGACCGACTTCAGTTTTCTCGCTCTTGATTACGAGTCAATGCCGGAACCGAAGAGGACGTACGTGCGTCGAAAACAAGAGCAAATCATGGCCCGATACCCTTACCCCGAGGAGTAGTTTATTTTAATTGGTGTGTTTTTAAATTTTCATATTTTTTTTCGTATCGTATTTTTTTTTCGTATCGTAATTTTTTTAATCCGTATTTGTAATTTTTATTTCCGTATTTGTAATGTTTTATTTGTGTGAAATAAATTTTAGTTTGTATGAAAATGAAAAAAAGAAAAATAAAAGATAATGGTGGGGCCCAAATGAAGTGGAGTTGGGTGTGTTGTGAGTGAAAGGGGTATTTTGGTTAGTTGTGTTGGTATAATGTGGCGCTGAGTTGGCAGGTGACTAGGCAAAAATTTGAGGGGTGGATTGTCACCACACCCTCCTCTCTAAGGTTGCTAAAGGGAAAAGAAGGTGCCACGTAAGATAAACTGGTTTTGACATCAAAATTTTTTGCCTATCACATTTTATACGGTAACGACTAAGTCTCAAAGGTAATTTTTTTGTTGTTAAAAATTCAATATAACATAAATAAAACTTCATTAAATTAAAAAACACGTTACACTAATAAAAAAACATTACATGAAAATAAAGATTACAATTTAATAATTACGAATCGCTAAATGCTCCACGAGATTGGCTTGAAGCTCGTTGTGCACTCTTCGGTCTCAGATTTATTTTATTTCCCTCTCATTTATTTCGCATCGTTCGATCCAAGTTAGAACAGTATTTGGTTGAGGATCAACATAAACATCTCTTAAATTCAATGCGAATTTTTCATCCTCCAATATCATGTTATGTAACATAATACAGTAATACATGATTCTTTTCAAATAGTTTATAAGCACGTGCCGTTTGTCGTATATTCCCTAACGACCTTGTAAGACGCCGAAAGCGCGTTTGATATCTTTTCTAGCGCTTTCTTGAATTCTTTTAAACCACAACGTTTTTTCATCCCTTGAAACCGAAATGTTTTCACAAAAGCAGCCCATTCCGGGCAAATACCGTCGGCTAAATAGTAACCTTTTTGGTATGTTTTTTCGTTTACCTCAAACGGAGATTCCGCAACCATATCGGCTAACCCGTCATCAAATAAAGGAGAACCATATAACACATTTAGATCATTATTTTCCCTTGGAACCCTAAAGTATGCATGCGAAAATGTTGATCCGCAACCGCTTCTAACATAAGAGTTGGGTATTTATGACCGCATCTTTTAAATTTAGCATGTGTACAACTTTTCCAATCCGAGTGCATACAATCAATGCTCCTGAGCATTCCCGAAAGTCCATGTTTCTCAGCATATAATGCATGTTTGTTTTCAATATCCGCAAGATTTGGTTTTCTTAAATAGGTTTCAACATATAAAACATATATGTATTTAGTAAAGTTAAGTAAACAAGCTCTAGAAATACGTTCATCAGTTTGCAAGTACTCGTTAAATGAATCGGGTGATAACCCGCCGATTGACAAAATGCCCAAGTGGTCTTTTTAATAGGAAGAATACTATCTTGACATGTGGCACCCATCTCGTATTGAAAAAAACAAAGTAACCGAAAAGAGGGTAGGCTTCATAACTTAAAATATCATTGACTATTTTTTTAAAAAGGTATAGAACTCATACGATACCTTCGCTCGGATTTCTCTTCCGGGTATTTTGGAGAAGTCTCGTCATCGCCAAAATAGTCATCTAGTACCTGTTGACTCGCGTCTTCTCTTCCACGCGGTATATGAGTCCTCTTTTTTCGGGGATACGACTCCGAACCACCGACTTCTTGATTACACGTAGCTACAAATGTCTAATACTTCATAAACCTCACATATATTTTTTGTGATCGTCTTTGAAACACTTTTGATATTATTCGACGATGTTGATATTGTATGGATCCATTTTGGCAAGTAAAATTAAAAGAAGTAAAGAGAAGTGAGTTATAAAATGATAGAAGTGGGTGTGTAAATTTTGGTGAAAAGAAGTGATTTTTATTGAAATTTTTAAGGGGTTAATTTTCAAAAAAAGAGTATTATTAAAAAATAACGGTAATGAAGCTCCTCCTAACGTTTCTTTTTTGTAGAAACTAGAAGGGGGGGGGGGGGGGGGGTTGAATAGTTTCTCTTCGGTTGGTCTCCTAATTAAAATTCCTTTCAATTAGGTGAGTGCCAAAACTATCTTTTACTTGAAAGCTAATTGCATAATGATTAGGTTCAATTCTAATGCATTAACAATGACAAGTAGTAAGTGTAATGATAATGGAAGTAAGTAAAGAGTAAGGAAGAAAACAACCTAATAGGAAGACACAAAGATTTAAGATTTATAGTGGTTCGGCAATGAAGCTCTATCCTCGTTCCTACTCCACTCCTCGAGTACACCTACTCGAGATTTCAACAATATCCACAAGCTCCCTTCTTGGCGGAGAAAACCTTACAACATCGCTTACATTATTTTCCGACACTAAGCTAAATGTCGAGACCTAATCTTAGATAGGACCAATCTACACAACGTCACCCACTTCACTATTTTACGACACAAGGCTAGATGTCGAGTTCTAATCAGATAGAACCAATCTTCACAACGTTGCCTAGTTCACCATTTTTCGACACAAGGCTAGATGTCGAGTTCTAATTCAAAGCTAGAACCAATCTTCACGACTATTCACTTTGAAGCTAAGTGAGAACTTCACACGACACAACTACACATCACTTTATAGTTTAGTGAGAACTCACAAGACACCACTACATCACTTTATAGTTTAGTGAGAACTCACACAACTCAACAAAACATATCCAAGTGCACACATGTAACTTGGATGTACACAAGACAAATCCAAGCACACACATATGCAATGGATTTACAAAACACTAATCCAAGTATTCACAAATAACTTGGATGAACACAACTAGTCCAAGTATTCACAAATACATTGAATCTATACAAGACATAAATAAACAAATGATGAACATGACTAGATCTTTATAAGAGGATGATCTTCATCAAGGCTTCATCTTTAATCACATCACAAGTGTGTGAGTGATCTTCTCTTTGGACAAGGTAAAAAAGGATATCAATAGGATAATCATAAGTAAACATACTTAACACATTAAGTGATCATTTACAAATGATTAGGATTAGAAAGGAGAAAGAAGGATGAAATAAATGTCCAAAAAGGGTTATGGAAAATGCAAATTTGATTCACTATTTATAAGAGATAAAAACCAACGGCTAGCTGCACACGGTTCTTTATTGCACTAGGCGGTCCCTTATCAATAAAGAACCGCATAGGTACGTAAGGAACCGCGGATGTAGACTCCGCTCCTTTTTGTCTTTTAGTGGGTTAGGAATATCTGAGGCAGTTTGAAACCTTCAAAGGATATTCTTATGACATTTGGAATATGCCATATTAAAAAATTTTATTTTCCGTTTTAATAAAACATTTTTTTAAAAAGAAAGTTCATTAAAAGTATTTTGTCACATTTGACAAAAGTGAGTTGTAAGGCTAATCACTTTTATGATCACTAAACATGATTAAGATATGTTAGTGTAATGATTATTACCTTGATGATAGCGTTTGTTAGATAATTCGTTTTACGATTGTGTTTGACTATAAATGTCTTGTATAGTTTGTTGTGATCAAAACTAAGAAAGATTAGTTAACACTAATAATGTTTTTAGGCATTACTTGCATTAACAATCTCCCTCTTTTTGATTACGACAAACTATAAACTCATTTACGTAAAATACAAAATTATTCGAATTATTAACGAGTTTATTCACTATCATTTCTCCCCCTTTGTCGAAGCAAAAAGGTTAGCACAAGTTTTTGGAGAAGAGAAGAATAGAATTTTCTAGTAGCTCCCCCTTGGTGCTTACTCCCCCTTGCTTGGGAAACCAAGTAAAAGAGCTAAGGTGACATGTGTCACAAAGGTTAGAAAAAAAGGAAAGAAACACCAATGTATATATGTGCACTACCTACTAAATAACTTGAGAGGGTGGAAGAACAGAAAATCTCAAATTAGAAGTAAGTATTTGCTAAGTATGTCCAAAGAGTGTGTGTTGACAACATCAAAGTTCAATTGGTGGAATAAAGGAAGAAAAGAAACATCCAAACCAATTGAAATGATTAAAATGTCGATGGGTTAAAAATTTAGAAATTATGGAATCATCCATAAGCAAATATAAATTTTAACCATGATTAACTTTTTAACAAATGTGTGAAAAAGAATTAGCGGGAAAAAGGATAACACACATAACATTTATATTACAAAAATATGAAAGATTATACAAGAAAAATATTCATACACATAATATGAATATTTAAAGCAAAAAAAGGAAAATACACCACAAAGCATAAACTACTCTAGTAGTGATAATCTTCCAAGATTGCTTAAGTTTTATTGACTCAAAAGACTAAAGTACAAAACGTGCCTTAGTTGGAAAAGAAAGACGACGAGGCATCATTCGAAGTTTTGTTGACAGGAACAAAAACCTTGAGAGGAGTTCGAGTGAGAAGGAATTCAAGGAAATTTAACTTGTCATAAACATGAGCAAGTTCAATTTTTTGAAATCGACAACAAGCACACAAGGATCCATGATGCAAAACAAAGTCGTTAGATGGGGGAGGACTATCAAGAGGAGAGTTTTGTAGAGAGGAAGATGATGGATAAGAAATGTTTTCACAATGCCTAGTGAGGTTTGGGAAAGAAGATAGGTCATTTAGTTGTGGAGTGTTGAAAGGTTTAGGTGGTGGTGGAAGAATTTCATTTTCTCCGGTAATTAGATTTATAGAGTAAGTCTCATTCCAATATTTGATCGGAGAGAAAGAAGAATTCTTAGAAGGTTTGGGAGAAGAAGAATCATGAGGGTTCTTGTTTTTCTTGATCCAAACGGGTCGAACCGATATTTTTGGTTTCTTTGAAAGCTTAGAAGAAGAAGCTTTAGGTTGAGAAGCTTGTGACAAAGATATGCCAAGGTTAGGAATTGGAAGAGTTAGACATTGTGAGGAGTGAAGAAAAGGACTCCCAAAAGAGAAGAATTTAAGGAAAATAGACAAGGCAAAGATTTGAAATGAAAACAAAAGGTTTTAAGGAATGTTTAGCTAAATTGGGTAAACAAAGAATCTTGACAAAGACAGTGGTCAACGAAGAAAGACCAAAAAATAAGCCAAAAACGGGCTTGCTGTCCGCGGTTCTGTATCGATATGGAGCCGCGCGTCTGCTATGGAGCCGCATACAGTGGACTTGAAACCATGATTTTTCAATGTTTTGAAGAAAAACAAGACTCTTTCAAAAATTTGCAAATCTTGGATTTTTACCTATTTTAGCACTAGAATATGCTAGGATTGCATAAAAGCAACACACTCACAAAGAATGTCTTGACAAAGGGTGACAAAATATTTAGATAACATTTTGAACCAATTTTTATTCAAGTTTTTAGAGGTTGTGATAGATTTAGGTTCATATTTAAATAAATTGAAGTTGATTAATGTGAGCACATAGGTTGAAACACACAAAAGCTAAATCCATAGAACATCTTCATTAAAAATTAATGAAGGAAAGGAAATACAAGAAAAGAAGTAACAACTAACTGATACAAAGTTAGCTTAAACTAGTTCTTGATAGCATAGTCATCCTTGGCTTGACTTTTCATAAAAACATTTGTTTTTGAAAATTATCATTCATCTCCTAGGCAGAGGAGGCATGGAGAACAAGGTAAGCAAGAAGTCTTGCAACCTTCTATGGAGACCAAACATCTCCAACCTTAGGTTTTGAATGATGTAGTTGTTATAGAGACAACATGGACAATTAGTGCCATGAGCTTCTAGAAAACCAAAGAAGTAAGGATCACCCATGAAGTGAGAAATGGTAGTGCCTAAAAGTGGGGTGTTTGAGGGAGGAGGAGGTGGTGGAGGCATAGTGTACAAAGGTGATATGGGTGAAATGGGTGAATTTGGTGGAGTAAAAGGAGAGGTAATCATAGGCTCAACAACAAAGGGAATACCTTGAAGAGGTGGAGGTTGAGTGTTCACATCCAAGGGAGGACTAGGAGTGAAGGGTGATGATAACTCATTCATTCTTGATTGAAATGAGGAACAAGTAGAACCATGTGAATGGTTGATACCATGAGTTGAATTGGTCTTGCATGGAGCAAGAGGTGGTGAAGGTGATGAAGAAATGAGAATAGGAGAAATCTCATTCTTAGGTGTATGAAAAGATGAAGAACCAAGTTTGGGTAACTTAATCTTGATCTTAAGGTTTCTTTCGGAAGAGGATACTTTTGGAGAGTTGGATGTTCTAGTGGATACTATGGTTGTGAGGAGGTTTAGAAAAAAGTTTAAGGGATGAAGAATTCAATCAACAAGGAAGGGTTTAAGAAGAGGAAGGGATGATCCAAACTAGTAATGGGTTAAACTTATTTTAGGTTAATAATGAAATTAGGTAGCCTAGTTTAGGAAAGTACAGGTTTTTGCAAAAAATTCACCAATGTTTACACATATTAAGGGAAAACAGTGTAAAGCAAAGATTCTCTCGGAACAGACGACGACGGTTCCTTAAGTATGGGCGCGGTTTGTTATCGCTAAGGAGCCGCGGGGAAGATAAAAACCGCCCCTAGAGGGTTCCAAAAAATACACTTCCTGAAACTTTTGCTAGCCTAGATTTCACACAAAGGTTTATCAAGCCAAAGTTAACTATTAATCAAAATCTAGGAAGCTAACTAACACATAAGATGCACAAAGCTATGCAAATCAAAAATTCGATCACATAGATAATTAGGACTAAAATCCTAAATAATCTAAACACATAGTATTAGTAAAAACACATAACATCCTAAAAATAAAGAAAGATAAAAGAAATAGTTCAACAATCCAAAACATGTTTACAAACATGTTAACCATGAATTTACAAAGCTTCACTTCTTATTTTTGACAAGTCCCTTGATCAATTTGCTTATGCTCATGGACGAACCTCTTGACTCCACTCGATGATCATACAACTCACCTTGGGTTTTAAGATTAGCAGGATAGACATCCTCAAGTCCGAAGTTTTCCGGAAGTCTACTTGTGGCATAGTGATGAGGAAGGATAATTTCGTCTAACCCGTCCATGAAAGTGTCCATGAATGGGTGGGAGTCACTCGAAGAGCCGACATGAGTACTAGTGCCTACACCACCACCATCACTTGGTGACATATTAACGTCCTCGTCATCAGACTCTTGTGGATCGTTATTTCTCGAACCTCGATCATTTCTAGGCTTTTGTGGTTGTAACTCTTGAATAGGTAGCATGACCCGATGAACCGGTTGAAAGCGAGAAAGATTAAGGTCGGGAAAGTCTTCACCAACCTTCTTAAAAAGGAGAGTAAGGATCATGGCATAAGGAAGATTTGTTTTGGGCTTAGAGAGAGCATAGTTGATCCGTCGAGCGATATAAAATGCAATATTGTACTTGGTGTTGGTAGAGATGCAAAATAACATATGCGCCATACACGCCGGAATATGATCCCGGTTTCCACCAAGACAAAATACATTTTCCCTAAGGATGTCGGCCCATAGAATCATTAAGGTCGCTTAAGAGAACCTCAAATAGTTTCATCGAACGCTTGTTTGAGTAAAGGCTTCTTACAACGTTTCCACTACGCGCTTTAGAAATGGCATCAACGATGAAGTCAAGGTCAATCTCTTCGTTGTCATTTGGAGCACAATCGAAGGGATCAAGGAGAGCATCAAGCTTCCATTTATCCGTAAATCGACAAGTGCCTCTAAATGGAACACGAAGAGCTAGACCAAAATCTGTGGAAACCATTATTCATGATCGATTAACCATTATTCATGTTCATATGATTAACATAGCGGAATAGAACGCGATACATAAACAAGGTGTTTACTTTTCCAACGTTTACTTCTCATTAAACGTTAATACTTAAACCAACTAACGCTAGGTGTGTTTACAATGAACATATACACCTAGACACACAAATATTGCTTTATGACTCAATTATGAATAATGGGAATGAATATTCACGTAGGGTGTATGTGTTTATATACTACACATACCCCTTCTTACAAGAAATCTAATTACCTAGAAGTCCCTCCATCTTTTACTAATAAGTCCTCCTTGTTGTATGAAAGGGCTCCATATTCTTGTAAATCTTTCTTTTTGCATATAAGTCCTTCTTGTTTCATTATTCTTGGTTTGTCTCATCAAATTAATTCCCAATAATCATCCCATATTTGATGATGACAAAAACAATCTTCAAATACTGATCTTTCACGAATGAAACAAGCTTCCTAATAAAGTAAGATTTCTTGTAAAACATATCACCACATAAAATTAAGTTGTACCTTGATCTTTGAATCTTCTTCTCCTTTTTGTCTCATCCAATAGGGGTCTTCTAAAGATAAACAACTAATAAACGCTTCCTCTTGAGTGGTGCATGTAAATGAATCACGAACCATGTAGACTCTAATTGTAGATTACGAATGAAGAAAAACGAATATAACCTATTTGTTGAAGAAGTGGAATATCCCAATTGATCTGTTAATTTCATTGTATGCAGTACATTTGGGGCTCAAACATTGAAGAATGACATGTATCAAGTACTTCCAAGCTGGGGGAAGTTCCTGTTTTGAATATTTGTTTAAAGTTCCATCTTCAGGGAAAGGATAACCCAAAGCTTGAAGTCCTTGTTCTAGATCACCAATAGGTAGGGTGGTTATACCATCTGCATCATTAAGATGCAAAGCCTGGCGAACCAAGGCTTCAGTAACCACCCATGGAAGCCCATGGACTATAGCAGTCAATGTAGTCACATTATTAATCGTTGAGGAAGTGACAGTATTCCAAAATTGTTTAATACGAGTGACAGGGATAAGAGGAGCATGAGAAAGTGCATACCTTAAGGGAGATGCATTTAAATACTTCACCATCTGAGTATATTGGGGAAACAAAGTATTGTCAGCTTCTAAATAGGCAACCATGTTGTGCTGACTTCTTAACCCCAATTCCAAATCACTCGGTTTAAACTTAGGCGCCATTGATGTAGAAAGCTGTGATATATGTTATGAAAGATGAATGTGTGTGAAAATTTAGTTAGACAAGAATAAGCAGTTACCCTGTTTCAACAGAAAGAGTCAAATATATAGGAGAGGTAAGCACATGTGATTGGTAAAAAATGAGGCAGTTATTTTTCAAAATATAATGATTAAAATCTTGAAAAGATATAACATATCTTGTGCATTAATAAAAAGTTACCAACTCCTAAATTTACGGCCCAAATTTTCGTCAAAAATAACATCTGGGTAGGACCCAATGTTTATCAACGGTCAAGATAACCTATCAACGCTCAACGACTATATTCTTGTCAACGTTGGAATTTGCCATATCAACGTCAAAATTGGCCCTAACAACGTTTGGAAATAAAACTGTTAGCGTCCAAAAATGAAAATAATAAAAAAGAAAAAGGACCTTAACAAAGTAATTTATCCTAGTGAAGATAACCTATAGACTAAAAATTACCATAGGGTGGCAAGCACTGTCCAATCATTCACACTTGCTTAAGCAAGATAGACATAATTGTCCTCAAGTGTCCCTTGCTAACCAAAGTTCTTAACAGTGAAGTTATCTTATAAAATCCTTTGTAACTTCCCAGGTAAGCCCAATAAAAATCATACCCAAGTCTCCCAACAGAACACATCCAATTCTAGGTCAAAAAGTCTTGGCAGCGTACAAAGTATATCAACTTTGCATGCTACAGTGCCTCACGATTTAGTAAACTAACTCGTACTCACCAGTGGACACAATCTAGAATTGTGATAAGAGTACTATATGAATACCCAAAAAGTCCTAAAGGTTTCCTAAACCTCCCCTTAAAATAAGATATACAAGTTGCTAAATAAAATGCATGAAATAAAAATTTATGTCAAGATAGGAATATAAATACTCCAACCATCTTCCATAAATTTGAACATGCTCCAAATAAGCTCCAAATAAGCTCCAAGGATCCATAAGAAACTCTGTATCCATTTGTACAATGCTGACACTGCTTACATAATTAGATCAAAAACAACAAAACTAACATATTGCTGTAAACGTCATTTTAACACTTATCAGTGTTAAAATAACCTTTGTCAGCGTTAGACAAATAGTGGAAAACCTAATTTTGTACAAAGACCAATAACAATGCATATCCTGTACATACTTTTATAATAAGTCCCCAAAAAAACATATTAGGTAAGATTAATCATTCTAATACTTGTTACCAAGTATTGAAATCTCCCAGTATCAAAAGGTTTAGTTAATAAATCAGCCACATTTTCTTCTGTGTCAACCCTATCTGGTTGTATTAAACCTTTTTCAAAACAATCTCTTATAAAATGATGTCTAATTTCTATGTGTTTTGTTTTAGAATGATGTACATGATTTTTAATAATGTATAAAGTACTGTTATTGTCTACAAAAATCTTGGTATGCATGAAATTATACCCATAATCCAACAGTTGGTTCTGAATCCATAAGACTTGTCCACAATAAGCAGCTGCAGCTACATATTCTGCTTCAGTTGTAGAGTTGGCCACCACTGTTTATTTCTTGCATTGCCAAGATATCAACCTACTCCTAAGAAATTGGCATCCACCAGTTGTGGATTTTCTATCAAACTTGTCACCCCCATAATCACTGTCTGAATATGAAATAAGCTCCAATGGAGAATCCTTTGGATACCATAATCCTAAGGTGGGATAGCACCTAAGGTACCTAAAAATCCTCTTGACAACATGAAGATGACACTATTTGGGATTTACTTAATGGTGTGCACATGCACACACAACAAACATAATGTCAAGTCTAGAAGCTGTAAGATACATCAATGATCCAACCATTGACCTATAATGCCTGACATCCACCTCTTTTCCATCTCCAACCTTTCCCCAAGGGTGTTCCCTATCCATGGGTGTGCTAGCCCGTTTTTCATGTGGAGAAAAGCCAAACTTCTTCAAGATCTCTGCTACATATTTATCTTGAGAGATAAAGATACCATCTTCTTTCTGTTGAACTTGTAAACCTAGAAAGAAGTTCATCTCTCCCATTGCACTCATCTTGAACTTGTTGTCATGAGCTTAGAAAAGTCTTCACTCATCTTTGGACTTGAAGAGCCAAAGATGATATCATCTACATAGACCTGAACAAGCAAGAAATCCTTTCCAGTCTTCTTTGTAAACAAGGTCTGATCTATGGTGCCCCTCTTGAATCCATTTTCCACCAGATAGGTGGACAATGTGCCATACCATGCTCTTGGGGCTTGATGAAGTCCATACATTGCTTTCTTCACTCTATACACCTTGTCTGGATGTTCCGAATCTTCAAAACCAGGAGGCTGCATTACATAAACCTCCTCTGCAATTGTGCCATAGAGAAAAGCACTCTTTACATCCATTTGATAAACTATGAAGCCAATGCAGGAGGCATAGGCTAGGAAAATCCTTATTGCTTCAATCCTTGCAACAGGTGCAAAAACCTCTTCATAGTCTATCCCTTCCTCTTGTATATAGCCTTGAGCAACTAAACGTGCCTTGTTTCTGACCACAATTCCTCTCTCATCCTTTTTGTTTCTAAGAACCCATCTTGTCCCTATAGGTCTAACATATCTGGGACAATCAACTAACTCCCAAACATCTTGAATAGCAAATTGGTGAAACTCATCTTGCATTGCTTCCACCCAACTTGGTTCTTTGAGAGCATCAAATATCTTCTTGGGTTCCTGTTGTGACAGAAAACAAGCAAACAAACATGCCTGAACAAGAGGGGTATCAACCTTCTTGTGGATATTGGCAATAAATCCTCCATGATTCTGATGAGACCCTCTAGTTTGTACAGGAGACATCACATCACCAATAATTAAAGAAGAGAGGTGATTCTTGATAGTAGATGTAAGCACTCCTCCTTCAATAATTGTGTTGTCTTCAATTTCAGTCTCCAAGTTGCCAATATGTTCTTCAAATTCTCTTCCATCATCATCTAAATGAACCTCTTCATGTACTACTGAAGGTTCACCTTGTTCAAAAACATTGGAAGAAAATAAATGGTCAAAAGAGTTGCCAACGCCTGAATTGGTGTTGTCAACGTTTGAGCCATCAACGCTTGAATTTGAGCCATCAGCGCCAGATTTTCCTTTGTCAGCGCTTGAAGATTCATGCATGTTTTCATCAACAGGTGTTACTTGTGGACCACCTTTTTCCTTACCAGCAGCAACAGCACAGCAAATGCATCTGTCCATATAGGAATGGTAACATACTCAAGTATGGGAGCTGATTTGTCTGCTTGCGATCCTACCTCCTTATCAACCTGTATACCTGAAATTTCAACAACTGGTTCTTCCACAACATTTGAAGTCACCTTCACAATGTCTGGATTAGTAACAAGCATATAATTCAAGGTTCTAGATAGAGGTTCCAAATCAAATAACCAATTTGGTCCACTCTCAGGATCACTAGGTTTACTTTCTAAAAATCTAACATGTATCTTTTCAAGTATACGTTTTTCTTTCTTAAGGTAAACCCTATATCCTCTAATCTGCACTGAATAGCCCATAAAGTAGCCTTCATCACCTTTAGCACTAAACTTTCCTAAGGCATCATTAGTATCCAATACAACTACATGACAGCCAAAGGGTTTAAGAAAACCAATATTAGGTTTCCTATTCCAAAATAGATCATAAGGTGTCTTATTGTGGATTTTGTTGATTAATGCCCTATTCTGAACATAACATGCTATATTCACAACCTCAGCCCAAAATGCAATGGGAAAGTGAGCATTAGCCAACATTGTCCTACCTGCTTCTATGAGTGTTCTATTCTTCCTTTCAGCCACCCCATTTTGTTGTGGGGTTCTAGCTACACTAAACTGCCTAGTAATCCCTTTCTTGGCACAAAAGTCATCTAACAGCTTATTTTTAAACTCACCACCATTATCACTTCTAAGTATTTTAACCTCATTCCCAGTCTTTTTCTCTAATTGGGTAATAAAGTTAATCAAAACATCAATAGTTTCACTTTTCAAAGCCAAAAAGAAAGTCCAAGTAAATCTAGAAAAATCATCAGTTATGACACCATTTAAGCTTTCTATATTAGTTGGACCAAACAAGTCCATATGCAGCAAGTGAAGTGGTTTAGAACTAGAGTGCACAAGTTTAGACTTAAAGGAGACTTTATGTTATTTGCCTTTAAGGCATGCAACACAAGAGTGGTCATTGTGGAAAGCCTTTTCAGGCAAACCATCAACTAAACCATGTCTCACAAGTCTATTTATGTTCTTAAAATTTATGTGCCCTAACCTTCTGTGCCAAATATTACTCTCATTAACTGAAGCCTTTTATAGACATGACAGATTATTATTCATCCTAATTCCACTAAGATTCACATTATAAATGTCCTTATGCCTAGGTGTTCTATAATCAATGAATTTCTCATCAGGTAATTTAAAATCCTTGCTTAACACCAAGCATTCAGTATCAGTGAAAAGAACCTTATTTTTGTTATCACAAACTTGTGATACACTAAACAGATTATAATCAAGTTCTTTTACCAGAAATATGTTCTCAAAACGCAAATTGTTGGTGATAAGAGTGCCTTTTCTAGTAATGGTTCCATATGCTCCTCCAAAGTACACTTTGTCACCATCTTTAATGGGGGTAAAGTTTTTCAAGTAAACTTCCTTCCCCGTCATGTGCCTAGAGCATCCACTATCCCAATAGCCATAATCGTTAACCTGCTTTTGAATGCCCTGCACATAAAGAAAACAAATTAGTTTTCTTTGGGAACCCAAGCCTGAGCAGACTTGGATTCATTTGGTTGTTCAACAAGAACAGACTTAGTCCTTATAACAACCCCTTGTTCACCCCTTTTTGGATTAAACACCCAGTTAACCCCAATTGGTTCAGTCATGACCTTTGAAATATAATGAAATCTGTTACAGGTCATAGAAATCCCATCTGAATTAGGGTTTTGGTCTTGTTTGGGTCTCCATGTTAAGCTAGAAGAAGCTTTAGACCGCTTTCCCTTTGGTTGCAAGTATTTGGCATTACTTGGTCTAACAGTGTTGGAAACATTCCTGTCAGCGCTAAAATTGTTCTTGACAACGCTGAAATTACCTTTATCAGCGTCGAACCTAGGGTTTGCTACAGGAACCCATTCTCTGTTAGACCATGTATTAGTCTTTTGAAAAGGCCTTTGTCCATAAGTATTAGACCCTTTAGTAAAGAATGGAGCTGGTCTAATGACTTGTGGACTTTGCTGGACAAAAGGTTTGGGTTTGACCATGGTTGACTTTCTATCAGCGTTGACCTTTGAAGCATTGACACACTTATAAGCCAAATGTGAAAAACTTCCACAAGTATAACAAGCTTTTCTAGACATAACTCTAGGTCTAGATGAAAAGAAACCTGTCCCATTAGCACTAACTTGGCTTTTTGGTGACCTAGGTTTTCTATACATTTCTGCATATTTAATACTAGGTTTTCTATCAACGTTTAAGCCAAGGTCAACAGTCTTTCCAGTAGTGGGGTTGGTCACTTTTATGGGTGTGGACTCATTTGGACTTTCACTAAGCATGCCACCTTTAACAAACAAAGTAGGATTGGATTTCTTCCATTTGTATAAATCTGTCAATTTCTGCATATATTCCTCTACTGGAGTAAGAACTCTTGGCGGAGGAATAAATTCCTCTTCTTGGGGTTCTCGTATACCAGTCCAAGATAAATCCTTTCTAAGGACACCATAGAAGTTCCCAGCAGGTGGTGGAACATCAGCATACTCTTTCATCCCAATCCCAGTCTTATCCCTAAAATCCCTTTGTTCACTAACGCATTTTTCTAGGGTTTGAGAATGTAGGATATTGTAAATCTTGCTTATGTTTAGAGAGAGAAAGAGATAGAAAGATAGATGATTTCACACACACTTTAGAGAAAGAAAGTGATTAGCTATGTGTAAATTGAAATGAAACCACACCCTCTCCATCTAAGGAGAGGGTTTATATACCCAAGCCCATGAGATGGGCTTGGGCTTACATTGGGTCACCGGCCTACACAAGTTGTAGGCTTGGCTTGGCCTTGTTTGTTGAATATTAAGTTAACTAAACTACGAGCTATTACTTAGACTATTGTTAGAGTGACAGATCCTTTCTAATACGTAAAACGTATTTCCAACAATCTCCCCCTAAGGGAGGTCACTCCAAACAAGGGCATTACCCAAGTTACAATAATAAAATAAACCTAGCATACTATGCTTGTCTTGAGCTTGTTGTCTTCGTCTTTCTTTTCTTTTTCTTTTCGGGTGAACATGCTGATGTGATCTTTGATATCAATCTTTAGCATTAATCTCTTGCCTTGATCTTGTGCATCCATCACTTGTGATCTTCGCCTCTTCGTGACACCATGTCCCACATACTTATACCTTTGTAATTCTTGAAAGCTTTAGAGTTCGATACAGCGGAAGACTTAACTTTTATGCTTTCTTGAATTAGATAAGGGGTTAATTGCATAAAGTATAAGCATGCGGGGACGAATTCTTCTTGGATTCCGTAACGCCACCGTCTTCAAATGCCGCAACATAAGTAGACACGAACAAAATGGATTTGAACAATTTATTCTAATTCGGTAGTATTTTATCTCCGGTCGGTGAAGACCGTTGGACGATATAAAATATCGTACTTGTGGCAGGTAGATTTAATTAAAAATCTCCATGACAAGATTTCGCGGATAAACCCGTTCTCTTTACTCGACCGTCCAAAGCTGAATGCGAACGTAAAGAGTGAATCATTTAGATAAAATTGTCCGCATGATTGAAGCCGTCAATTCTGATTCCTGAACAAGTTTGATTCATTAAAGAATCGCACCATTGTTGCTTTCCAGTTGTCACGAGCTTGATTCATATTGAATCTTGCAAGTTACCTACCAAGTGCTGTTTAAGGTTAACACTAGAAGGATTTCCACTCATCACTGTGAACACTAAGGTATCACTCTGAGTGTTCTGGCAAGATCACTAAGATATTGCGTAGAGGCCTGGAACGTGTTTATGTTCAGTTAAGAATTAAACCACTGTTGCTTTCCAGTTATCACAAGCTTGATTCATAAAGAATCGCACAAGTCACCTACCATGAGCTTTTTGATATTCTCTCAAGAAGGATTTCCATCTTCATTGTGAATACTTTTGTATTACTCGGATGTTCAGGCAAGATCATGAAGATTTTGCGTAGGACTCTTGAGATATTTCTTACTTTTCACAGTGTGTGAAGAAGCAAGGAATTATGGAAGTGTGTCCTAATGAGATATTTGATGATCTCAAATGGCTCTAGACTCGATCGTACATTTTGGATTTTAGTGATCGGAGGCTGGAGTGGAGTGCCACCATTTTAATACCAATTTATTCGGAGTGAATAAATCAATAGATAATGCGTTGTCTCCGTGTGATTAAAACAAATATCTTTTAAGAGATATCTGAGTTAGCTGGGATGGGTTGTGCATTGCATCACTGGGTCCATGATGTATATCTTCAATATCAAGCATCATTTAAAAATGATCTCAATAGCATATGTATCGACCCGGTTTTTGCCTAAAGTTGTAAGGAGGGCTTCTTTCTTTACACCCTTTATCTTTATAATTCTTTTTCATTCTTCAACCCCTTCAATCCTTACCAATACGTCATAACTAGCACCTTGTTGTGATTGTTCCAGTGCTAACTTAAGTACTTGGTCGGCATTCAGCTACATTCACAATCTTTTCTCCAACTTTCCTAAGGACTACTATTTCTAGCTATGGAATGTCCTTGGGAAGATTCCTCCGGTTCTGGAAGAATCATAGGACTTAACTTATCCTACCATCCTTATGTCACCACAATCTTCATCGTCGTGAAATAAATGGGTTTTGGGTAAGTATATGTCACCATGAAAATCCATTTTGATATGCAAATCCGTTTTGCTCCCCCTTAACATATGCCACGATATTTGAAAACATTTCGCATATGTCGGGATGAGCCAACACATTAAGTCAAACCATTTGTGATAACTTCCCATATTTAAATCACATTTTCTCCCCCATATTAAAGATATTAACCCAATCGATGTTTTTATTATCAACTGATTTAAAGTACTTTTAACAATGTTTTTGGGAAGAAAAATGCCAGTCCATTTTATCTCTATGATACCAAATGTAAGAGATATGATACCGATTTGTAAAACAATCACATATTCACCATATTAAAAAAAATTGACAAGGTTGGACCTGATTGATGAGAACATCATATGATAAAATCAAATGGTTCTTTTCGGCATATGTTGGTCGCCTCGTCACGTCTGAAGTCATCTCTTGACACCACGTGTACGATTGGTATTGTTGTCTTGACACCAGTTAGTGAGCTTGACACGTTCGGCATCGAAGATTTTGAATGCTTGACAATTGCTCCCCTTCAATTGTTGACCCGTGTTCTATTGAAAGAGCTGTAGTCACTGTTTGAGTAGTCACATCGTCGAGTATGTAGATACCAAATGTAGATAGCTATGGTTGTAGAGATGATAGCTTCATAAAAAACAAGATTTCTCTTGTTTTAACAAATAAATGCACTGAAGCGTACATAGATTTGTGTTAGACCAAGTTATAAAGTAAACTTGATCCCGTACAAGGTTTTAAAGTAAACCTTGCCCGAGAAAATTAATTCTCGTTAAAAGCCAAAGCTTTCATAAGAAATACTTGACTTTAATGTGAAAACCGGGTTGCAGTCTGAAATAACTACAAGCCATTTAGGCATGTTTTATGAAATATTTACAACTTTTATACAAACTCCATTTATCGCGCCGTGTCAATATTAATCGACATTTCTAAGGCCGTAAATATTATCATACCAAAAGACATGCCTTTGAAAAATAAAGTAAAATTTTTTTTGGATTTTTCTGAATTTTTCAATTTTTATGGTTTTTATATGGTTTTATATTTTTGTATTTTGCTTTTGTGGATAAAAATATAAACAATATATATACAGATGATCACCAAGGATACAGAGAATAGCTTACCACCACTATTCTTTCGCTTCATCTGCCAGTTCCTTTAGAGTCTCAGGCGAGAAAGTTCTCATTCCTAGCTTGTCGGCCAAAAATTCCATTCGAGCGTGATCTAGAGCCTTCGTGAAAATATCCGCCAATTGATACTCAGATCAGACAAAGTAAAGCTCGATCACTCCATTTTCCACTTTCTCCTTGATGAAATGGTAGAGAATGTCAATATGCTTCGACTGGGAGAATTGAACATTGTTGCAGCATAAGGAAATTGCACTCTTGTTGTCGCAGTACATCGGATTTTTGTTGAATCCTAGACCATAGTCAGTTAATTGCGATCTCATCCAAAGAATTTGAGCACAGCAACCAGACATAGCTATGTATTCTGCTTCCGTACTTGAAATTGCAGCGCTTTTCTGCCTTTTCGATGCCCAACTGATTAGTCGATCTCCTAGTAGTTGCAAAGTTCCACTCGTGCTACGCCTTGTATCTTGACATCCCGCGTGATCCGCATCTGCATATGCCATAAGTGCAATCGAAGAGTCCTTCGAATACCAAAGTCCCTGATTAATGGTTCCTTTAAGATACCGAAAGATTCGTTTAACAGTTGGCAAGTGTAACTCAGTAGGCCTAGTTTGATACCGAGCACACATACATATAACAAACTGAAGATCAGGTCGACTAGCTGTGATATACAGAAGGGTACCGATCATTCCATGATAAAGTGTCGGATCAGCGGCAACTCCATGTGGATCTGCATCAAGCTTAGTTCGTTCCACCATTGGAGTATCCACGGGGTCGCAAGATTCCATCTTATATTTCTTAAGAGATTCAAGGGCATACTTGGATTGATTGATGAAGATGCCTCTGGGACTCTGAGATATCTAAAGTCCTAAGAAGAATGATACCTTGCCCATCATTGACATCTTAAACTTGGAAGACATGAGTTTCCCAAACTCGTCGGATAAGGTTTGGGTCGAGGCTGCAAATATAATATCATCAACATATATTTGTACCATAATCATATATTTACCTCGTTTCTGAATGAACAACATGGGATCCACCTTTCCTTTAGCGAAGCCTTGCGTGATGAGGAACTGTGACAATAGATCATACCATGCGCGAGGAGCTTGCTTCAACCCATAAAGAGCCTTCTTAAGCTTGTACACATGATTAGGATAATTAGGATTCACAAAACCATCCGGCTGTCGAACATAGACCTCTTCCTTGATTTCACCATTAAGAAATACCGTCTTCACATCCATCTGATAGACGATCATATTCATGTGGGCTGCATAAGCGAGGAATAGTCTAATAGCTTCCAAACGGGCAACAGGTGCAAAGGATTCCATAAAGTCGATGCCCAATAATTGCTTGTATCCACGAGCTATTAGTCGAGCTTTGTTCTTCAATATTCCTCCTAACTCATCGAGTTTCACCTTGTAAACCCATTTCAAAGTGAGTAATTGCACTTGATCTGGGAATGGGACAAGTTCCCATACTTCAAGACGTATAAATTCATTAAGTTCTTCTTGCATAGCTTCTATCCAACAGGATTGAGTAAAAGCTTCTTGCCATGTCTTAGGTTCAACTTCAGTGAGAAAATCATCAAATGACAAAACATTGCATTTTCTTGTAACTGACTTCGTGTGGATACCGGATGATTAGGGTCACCAATAATAGAATCTATAGGATGATCCTTTGTCCACTTGTTGTCATGTTCACGAATCCATGGATTGGAGTAAATCATAGTAGGAGCTTCCTCTGAGGTGGACGACCCGGCTTGATTAGGGTCGGGAATTGGTACACCAAAGAATGGAAGTTCACGCATTTGAGCGATTCCAAATCGTGATCATCATTATCCTCTTCATCATCAATAGGCATGACATTGGTAGTTGAAACATGTCTTGGTTGAGAATTACTCGTTGAAGGTATATCTTGACCAATTGTAGGTGCAGACGTATCTGATTGTGCAACGGTTGCTGGAGCAACAACTTCGGTTACTGGAGCTATTACCTCAGGTTCTGGAGCAACAATACTTGTAGGAGTAAAGAATTCATCAAAGAACAGTTGAAACAACGTATCCCATTCATTCCTAGTGGGTGGTATAAATGATGATGAAGTGGGGTTGTTTGGGACAAGACCAGAACTAATGTTACTGGGTCCCATTTCATGAAGTGCGGGTTCAGAGCTGCGTTACTCAGAAGCCATTGCTGTCAGCTCATCAAAATCAACATTCATAGTTTCGAGGATCTTTTGAGATTTATGGTTGTAGATTCGATATGCCTTCTTTGCGGGTGCGTAACCAATGAAAATACAATTATCAGCCTTTGGTTGAAGTTTTCCCAAATTGTCACCATCATTATTTGGATAGCAAAGAGAACCAAATACATGAAGATATGATAAGTCTGGTACTTTTCCATGGAGAAGCTCATAAGGTGTTTTACCATGGCGTTTACGAATTAGTGACCGGTTTTGGGTGTACACTGCTGTAGATACTGCTTCTGCCTATAAAAACAATGGAGCCTTTGCGTAAATCAACATCGTTCGAGCAGCTTCCATAAGTGTGCGATTTCTCCTTTCAACGACACCGTTTTGTTGTGAAGTGCGAGCAACGGATGTTTCATGAGATATGCCAACTTCTTCATAATAATCACGCAAAAATTGATTCACAAATTTGGTTCCATTATCGGTACGAATGCGTTGGAGAGTAGTGTTGAGACGCACTTGAATCATATTGAGAAATCCGATGATGAATTTAGGTGCCTCATATTTGGTTGTAAGAAATTTCACCCATGTAAACCGAGTAATCATCGACAATGACGAGGATGTAATTTTTACCAATAAGACTTTCAACACGCATTGGCCCACAAAGATCCATATGCAACAGATAAAGTTTCTGTTGGTTGGTGTCTTCAGTCTTGGGTTTGTATGATTTCTTAGTGCTTTTCCCCATTGTACACGCAGAACACAAATGATCCTTGTGAAATGAAAGTTTAGGAAGACCACGAACAAGTTCGTTTTTCGCCAAATGATTAATAGCGTCAAAGTTAAGATGAGATAACCGTCGATGCCATAACCATGACTTAGTCTTTGATGCTTTGGAGAGAAGACATATGGGAGAAGCGGCCATCATGTCTTGTAGAGACAAAGTGTACAAATTATTCCCTCGAGTACCTTTCAATAAATCAACCCTTTCCAAATTACGAATGAAGCAGGTATGCTCTTGAAAAGCAACTTCTAGGTTTGCATCACAAAATTGTCCCACCGAAAATAAATTGTGACCGAGACCTTCCACATAATACACTCTTGAAATTATAACATTCCCAATATGATATTCACCGTAACCCATTATCTTTGCAATATGATCATTTCCAAATCGAACCGTACCAAGAAACTTGCTGACGAAATTTCTGAGCTGAGAGCGATCTCTGGTCATATGTTTAGAGCAACCAGAGTCCAAATAACAGAGAACAATCTGGACCACCTGTTTTCAACAACAACAGTAGACAATGCATTGGAAACTATTGGTTCCTGAGTGTTAGCAGATACAAATATAATATTATCAGAATTGCTAACATTTGTGTTACCCTTAGATTTCCTGCGTTTCCTAGTGTGAGTTTTAGCACTAACAGGTTTTACTATTCCAACTTTCTTAGGTTTTGGAGTATTAGCGTGCACTACAGTGGGAGTAGACCTATTTAAAGGGCACTTGTGTCCTACAGTAGTGTTGGTGTTCCTAGTTAAAGGACACGCTGGTGTTTTGGTAGCCTTGGTACTCCTAGTTAAAGGGCACACTTTCTTCGCTTTAGTGGGAGTGATCCTAGTTAAAGGGCACGTATTTCCTACTATAGTGAAAGTTCTACCAGTGGGGCGCCACATCCAACCAACTTGGGTTAACACTTTCCCAGTCAGTTTCCATTCTAAGCCATTTTTCCGGTCATTCATCTCATTCACATGGTCAATAAGGCAAGAATCATGACGACTAGAAAACATACACTCATTGCAATTCCAACATTTCAAATTAGAATTCACAGTAGGCTTAGAACGCTGCACAACCGCAGAGCCTTTAGGTTTAGCTACATGATTCTTTTTATTCAAAGCAGAAATAACATTCCTAGTGTAAAACCCGCATGCTTTTACCATGAATAGTGCCCTTAAGATCGTACGTCCTAGATTAAAACTTACCTCATTTAGTTATGATCACATTCATGTGCTAATAATCAAGCAAGTGCATACGTGTATGACATGACAAGTATCGATTACGTACGAACTCACGATAAACAGTTAATAAATATATCACGTGAACATAATTAAATCATGATCACCATTTAAAATAAAAATTAGAATACTTACGTAAATACATATAATATAATTACGAGCGTTAAGATTACGGTAACTACATGATAAAATAAACAGAAACGCTTCAGACACGAACACGTTTAACCACGAACGAACACGAAACATCGGGACACGAGAAAGGTACGGGTACCCCATGTGGGGCCCCCATACCCACGGCACATATGCAAGATGGGCTTAGCCCATGGACTTTTACAAGTAAAGGGGGGGTTATGGTAAAAACATGTTTTCATTTTTCACTTTCAAGAAATAAACAAAAAACCCTAAAAAGAGTTTTCTCCTCCTCCTTTTCTCCTCTTTGTGCCGCCACCTTAACATCACCATAGGAGGGTGATTGGTTGATTTTGATCTCAAAAACTATTGTTATAATCAGTGTTTGTTCATCCTTTTTCCAAGCTACATAGTGGTATACCTTTCTAACCCTTCTTTTTAATTCTTTTTAATTCTTTTAATCTTTGATTATTTTCATGAACATGTTATTATTTTCTTATTAAAACATGGTAATTAATCATTGATCTAACATGTTTTGGGGTTAATTAAAATCAAAGATTGATTTAAAGGGGTGTTTGTTTTTAGCCGCCTAGCAAAACAAACCCGAGGGGGGTTTGGTTTGCTATTGCCGCCACCACCAAGACCATTTTTGGTCTTGGTTGGCTCATGTGGGACCCACGGCAGCAAGGAGGCACACGTGCCCCGAGTTTGGCTCGGGGTACGGTGTCGAATTCATGCCGGATTCATGGTTCGTTGGTTAAATCATGATTTATGCTACATGTTAATTTTTATGAATTATGAACTTAGGATATAATTAATTAATAACATGAAATATTAATTAAATCATGACTTAGGTTATTTTAATTATTAGTTTAACATGACATTAATTTAACCTAAGTATTTTATGTTATAAGTTATAATTAATTAATTATTTAAAACATGCCTATAATTAATTAATTTAGACATGACTTAGGTTATGTTATTAATACATAATAATACACATTTTTTTAACCTAAGTATTTTATTCCATTTTAATTAATACATGTTATACCTTAATTAAAATGCTTAACCTATAGTTTAATTTAAATACATGAAATAATAATTAAACTATACACTATATCATATGACTTAAGAAATAAGCTTATAAACACTTAGACTTATATGTTAGCTTATGTAACCAGCTTAATTCTAAATATGGAAAATTCTATTTATAGAAACTTAATTAAATAAGGCAACTAATCTAATTATGGAAACCTTCTATATATGGAAATCTATCTATTTCAGGCAGCTAATCTAATTATGGAAACCTTCTATATATGGAAATTTTCTATTTTTAGAAACTAATCTATTTTAAGCAGTAAATTCTATTTTAGGAAACTTTCTATTTTTGGAAACTTTCTATTTTTGGAAACTTTCTATTTTTGGAAACTTTCTATTTTTGGAAACTTTCTATTTTTGGTAACTTTCTATTTTTGGAAACTTTCTATTTTTGGAAACCTGCTATTTTTGGAAAGTTACTTATTATTACACAGTAAGTATAATAATACATGAAACACCAGTAATACTTAATCAGATTAATCAGAATACTAGATAAACACAGTTTAGGGCTTTAAACAGTGAACCATGACCTAAAACATACCAAATCAGCTAAAATGAGACATAAAACCCAGTACGTAATCAGTGAATCGATACTTATACGCGTGTGTATTCATGTAGCGTTAGTGATCCAGAAGTAGGAGTCTTTCTTCCGTTCATTCACTGGACTTGAGGTACGGATTCCCGTCCTTTCAGTATGGACATTCTTTCCTTATTAGGATTTCCCCGTATGCAGCCAACTGTTTTCCCTAGTATTTGTTTTATTGTTTTGAACTGCTTATGTTTAATTAGCATAATCTATAGCCATATACAAGCATGACCAGTTTCACCTAGTTATGGAGGTACCATAACCATAGCATTGGAGGCACCGATATTATGACTTCCCCACGGCGGAGTGATTGCTCGTGGCGTCCCTTTCAGTTTTGGCCATATTATTATATCATGTGGGGCGTATGGGTGCATCCTAGTTACATGTTTTATTCAGTTTATCATGGTGAATGTGGTGTGTGCCTTGCACCCTTCACAAGGAGTTGATCCCTCCTACCCAAACCAGTATATTGATTAGAGGCATCCCCTCTAATCAGCATGATGAGGTCACCCCTCCAAGTATTCATGCACGTGACCTTTTCATGACCTATATGGGCTATGGTATATTTATGTTAAAACAGTTTTTATAAGATAAACATAAGGCTTTTCAAACTATAAAACCAGATTTCTAAATACTTAACCAGTTTACTCAGAACTTAGTCTTCCGCTGTTATATGTTACATGCTTATCCTATTTCATGCTATATCGTACATCCGTGCACTGAGCGTCTTGCTCAGCCGTTTTCCTTTTCATGTTCCCAAAACGGCAGGTACTCAAGGACGCTCGTAGATCTCAAACGTACGTGCATATGGACTGGAAGCTTTACTGTCTTTCTTTACTTTATGCATTTCCTTTACTTTAATATAGTTTGCTATGGACATTGTTTCGTCCTTTCCTTTTACAGTATTTATGTTTGTGTGTGATGAGCTATACTTTGGGGTTACCGATGTTTGATTCCGGTATTTCCCTTTTATGGTCAAATAATGCTTAGACATTTATCCTTGTATGCTTTGATGACACGCCATGATTATGCGTAAGATTCCATTTCTAAAATGGGGTGTTACAATTATGGTATCAGAGCCCAAGGTTTCGACCTGTAGGCTCTCAGATATGACCTGTGATTAGTGGGTAGTCACTACGGTCTTCCTAGAACTGACAGTTGTTTTCATGCATTGATCATTTTTAAGCATACATATACATGTCATTGTTACAGGGTTTTTGACTAAGTAATGGTTGGTACAGGACTGGCCCTATTTAGTCGCATGTGTTTTATCGAAACTTTTAGATTTGGGACCGACCCATAGGCGTCCCCTCGATATGTCTTTTATTTTGAGTGAACTGACCTGGGGCGTTCACTCTCGAGCATCAAAAGTTTTCATAAAACTGCATCATGCATTCATACAAAGATTTTCTTGCATAAAATTTTTCTCGTGAAATTTTTGGCATAATTTTTTTTTTTTATATTTTATGTTTGAACTGTTAATCATATGTTTTATGTTATACTGTCAGATGGTTCTCACACGCGAGCAAGAGCAGCTCAATGCTGCAATTCAGGCTGCCATGCAAGCCTTACTTCCTCAACTGAGGAATGACATTCGTGCTGAAGTCCAAGCTGCCAACAATCAGCAGCAGCAGAATCAGGCACCTCCTCCTCCTCCTCCCCCAGTGACACTAGCAGTGTGGTTAGAAAGATTCAACAAGCTCCGTCCTAGAGCTTTTGAAAAGACTGATAGCCCCAGCGATGCTGAAAGCTGGTTGACTCATATTGAGAAGATCTTCAATGCTATGGGATGTGACCCCGCCTTCAAGGCAAGATTGGCATGCTACCGGTTTGAAGGCGATGTACTCAACCGGTGGCTAGCTTTGACGCAGTCAGAAGGAGGTGATGAATGGGTCGCTGGTTTGACATGGGCCAAATTCAAGGAGAGAGTGATGGAGCAGTTCTTTCCTAAGGCAGAGCAGGACAAACTCAAGCGAGAATACCATGGGATACGTCAGAGAGCGGGCGAGAATAGCAACGAATTCATGCAGCGCTTTCTTCGCTTGGCAGGTTTTCTGGGAGCAGCGGCTGGTACTCCTGAGGAGCAGGCACACCATTTTAGGTGGGCACTTCGCACCTCGGTCGCGAACAATCTGGTATGTGCTACGTTCAATACAGTAGCACAAGTGGCCGACGCAGCAAGGAAGCTTGAGATGTTGCAGGAACGCGATGAGTTCGGGGAAGCTGAAAGACCCGACAAGAGGTAAAACATTTCGTGTTCTAGCGTTAACCAGACCGCATCCTATCATTATATGTTCTATAATCATCTCTTAAACTGTATCTTCCAGGCAGAAAACTGGGGACCGGTCTCAGCCGGCTACTCAGCAGCAGCCTAATCAGCCCAAAGGAAACGGTCACACTAACGACCGTTCTGTTGTGGAAAGGCGCAACGGTAATGATAATTACCGTAACAATGCGGGACACTCCAACAACAGCAGGTCCTACTATTTACGCATCTTCTTATGATTTCATGTTATATCTCTCATGCTGACAGTATATTAATCTCTACCAGGAACCACGGTAACGGGAAGGACCAGAACCACAGGGGTTCGCAGCCTAACCGTTCAGCTAACACTGGTGAACATCTTATGACGCATATGTCTTATACTCGTGCATATACTTTATTTTTAACAAATTTTGTCATCAGCAGGCCCTCAGCAAGCAAGGACTCCTGCTGGAGGACTCACTCATCCTCTTTGCAGTACTTGCCATCGCAGACACCCTGGCCCATGTCGTCGTGATTCCGACGCGTGCTACAAGTGCGGCCTCCCTGGCCATCGTATGAGAGATTGCCGTAAGGGTGAAATGGAGGGTACTTCGGGTCATGCTGATACTAAACCGCCTCCTACCACTGGGCGTGTCTACACGACATCGCGCGATCAGGCAAACAAATCTACAGGTACCATTACTGGAATTTTGTATATGTACGGCCAGGCTGCATGTGTTCTTTTCGACACGGGTGCCACTCATTCAGTTATTTCCACTACTTATGCTAAGAACATCAGGACACTTCCCTTGCCATTAGAAAATAAGCTTACCATTTCCACGCCTCTGAGGGACTCTGTATTAATAACTCATGTATACAAGAGTCTTCCTCTAGAGTTTGACGATAGAGTTCGTGCAGTAGATGCATTTCCCCTAGACATGATTGAATTCGATATGATTCTCGGCATGGACTGGCTATCCAAGCACCATGCTACCATAGACTGCCACTCATATCGGGTGATCTTCGGCGACATTAATGCACCAGAGTACATTCATAACGGGTTCATACCCGGACGGTCTGTACAAGTCATATCTACCTTGCAAGCACGTGCATTACTGTCACATGGCTGCGAAGGTTATCTAGCTACGGTTCATGACATGGATGCTGAATCCCCATTGATTCAGGATCAACCGGTAGTTTCAGAATTTCAAGACATTTTCCCAGCTGAACTTCCAGGCATACCACCTGCAAGAGAAGTGGAGTTCAACATCGACCTTGTTCCAGGAGCTGAGCCAATCTCTAAGGCTCCGTATCGCATGGCTCCCATAGAGCTAAAAGAACTGAAGGACCAACTGCAGGAACTTCTTGAACGAGGATTCATTAGACCAAGCGCATCTCCATGGGGCGCACCGGTCTTGTTCGTTAAGAAGAAGGACGGCAGCATGCGACTTTGCATTGACTACCGTGAACTTAATAAGATTACCATCCGCAACAGATATCCACTGCCACGTATAGACAATCTGTTTGACCAACTTCAAGGAGCCAAACACTTCTCAAAGATCGATATAAGGTCAGGCTACCATCAGCTAAGGGTTAAAGAGCAGGATATTGCCAAGACTGCTTTTCGTACCCGCTATGGCCATTATGAGTTTGTGGTCATGCCTTTCGGCCTGACTAACGCTCCAGCAGTATTCATGGATCTGATGAATAGAATCTTCCATGAATTCCTTGATAAATTTGTCATTGTATTCATCGATGACATCCTGATTTTCTCAAAGTCCACGGAGGAACACGAAGACCATCTTCGTACGGTACTACAGATTCTTCGTCAGAAGCAGCTGTATGCGAAATTCTCCAAGTGTGAGTTCTGGTTAAACAAGGTGGCATTCTTAGGCCACATCGTATCAGCTGAAGGGATCACTATGGACCCAGCGAAGGTTGAGGCTATCACTAAATGGCCAAGACCAACATCAGCGACAGAAGTCCGCAGTTTCTTAGGCTTAGCTGGATATTATCGAAGATTCGTGGAGAACTTTTCCCGCTTGGCACTACCTCTCACCAAACTGATGCGAAAAGGAGAGAAATTCGTCTGGACGGAAGAACGAGAGAAGAGCTTAGAAGACCTAAAGCAGAAGTTAGTATCTGCACCTATTCTTACTCTCCCATCTGGTACAGGTGGATTTCAGATCTATAGCGATGCATCGGGGAAGGGACTGGGCTGTGTTCTCATGCAACATGGGAAAGTGATCGCGTATGCTTCACGACAGCTTAAGCCCTATGAAGAAAACTACCCTACGCATGACTTGGAGCTTGCTGTAGTGGTGTTCGCATTGAAGATATGGAGGCATTACTTATACGGAGAATCATGCGACATTTTCACGGATCACAAAAGCTTGAAGTATATCTTCACTCAACATGAATTGAACATGAGACAAAGGAGATGGTTGGAACTGTTGAAGGATTATGATATTAACCTACAGTATCATCCCGGGAAGGCTAATGTAGTAGCAGATGCACTCAGCAGAAAGTCCGGAATGATCAACGACATTGAGATCAAGGAACAAAACATAAGAGACTTGGAGCGACTAGACATCGAAATCATGGTACGTGGGCAGCACGGATACTGGGCGAATCTTAGAGTAGAACCTGAGTTACTGACTAGGATTAAGGAAGCGCAGAAGGATGATGGAGAGATTTGGGCGATAATTCAGAATTTGGAGAAGTAGACAGAATTCAGGATGGACGCAGATGGTATCGTTTGGCAGGGCACGAGACTTTGTGTTCCTGACAACCCAGAACTCCGGGAAGCATTGTTAGCTGAAGCTCACAGCTCCCCATTTTCCATACATCCTGGGTCGACAAAAATGTACCATGACATCAGACAGCACTTTTGGTGGAGTGGTATGAAACAGGATGTAGCCACGTATGTCTCCAAATGTCTTACCTGCCAGCAGGTTAAGATTGAACATCAGCGATCAGGCGGTCTCCTTCAACCGTTGGATATTCCAGAGTGGAAGTGGGACAAAATCACCATGGATTTTGTTACCGGTCTTCCGCCTACCAAGAAGAAGCACGATGCTATCTGGGTCATTGTTGATCGACTCACCAAATCAGCTCATTTCTTACCGATACGCAAGGAAGATCCGGTAAGTAAACTCGTAGATACTTACAGAAGGGAGATCATGAGACTCCACGGTACTCCCTCCAGCATCATCTCAGACAGAGATCCTCGTTTCACGTCGTGATTCTATAAAGGTCTGCAAAAAGCTTGGGGTACACAACTTAAGCTGAGCACAGCCTTTCATCCTCAAACGGACGGACAATCGGAGCGAACAATTCAGACATTGGAAGATATGTTAAGGTCGTGTGCGTTGGAATGGACAGGTGATTGGGACGATTACATCTGTTTGGTCGAGTTTGCATACAACAACAGCTGGCACGCAAGTATCAAATGTGCTCCGTTCGAAATGTTGTATGGCAGAAAGTGTCGCGCTCCAACTTGCTGGGATCAAGTGGGAGAGCGAACACTCGAAGGACCAGAGATTATAGAAATGACCAATGAGAAGATCGAGGTAGCTAAACAGAAGTTGCAAGAAGCACGGTCACGTCAGAAGAGTTACGCCGATAAGCATCGT
Source organism: Glebionis coronaria (assembly GCA_025667525.1). Lineage (NCBI taxonomy): Eukaryota > Viridiplantae > Streptophyta > Magnoliopsida > Asterales > Asteraceae > Glebionis > Glebionis coronaria. The sequence continues at coordinate 532,981,783 of CM046880.1, forward strand.
AGGGACATACATTTTAATGTGGGAGATCACGTCTTCCTCAAGGTTTCGCCGGCACGTGGTGTTAAACGCTTCGGGATTAAAGGGAAACTCAGCCCTCGGTTCATCGGACCATTTGATATCGTTGAACGAATCGGTGAAGTATCTTACCGATTGGCGTTACCTCCTCAGCTTTCGCACGTGCATAACGTGTTCCATGTGTCCTTACTCAGAGGGTACAATTATCATCCCCTTCACATGGTTCAGTATCCACTGGAACAGATACGTGAAGATCTCACTTTTATAGAAGAACCCGAACGAGTACTCGACAGGCAAGAACGAGTCATGAGAAGGAAGACGATTCCATTCGTCAAAATTCTTTGGAGGGACCATACCGAGCGGGAAGCCACTTGGGAAACAGAGGAGTCTATCCGGGCTTCTTACCCTCACTTCATATTTTGAGTTCGGGTATGTCACTTCTTTTCAGCTTACTTTATCTATAATTCGGGGACGAATTATTCTTTTTAGGGGGGAAGAATTGTAAAACCCGCATGCTTTTACCATGAATAGTGCCCTTAAGATCGTACGTCCTAGATTAAAACTTACCTCATTTAGTTATGATCATATTCATGTGCTAATAATCAAGCAAGTGCATACGTGTATGACATGACAAGTATCGATTACGTACGAACTCACGATAAACAGTTAATAAATATATCACATGAACATAATTAAATCATGATCACCATTTAAAATACAAATTAGAATACTTACGTAAATACATATAATATAATTACGAGCGTTAAGATTACGGTAACTACATGATAAAATAAACAGAAACGCTTCAGACACGAACACGTTTAACCACGAACGAACACGAAACATCGGGACACGAGAAAGGTACGGGTACCCCATGTGGGGCCCCCATACCCACGGCACATATACAAGATGGGCTTAGCCCATGGACTTTTACAAGTAAAGGGGGGGTTATGGTAAAAACATGTTTTCATTTTTCACTTTCAAGAAATAAACAAAAAACCCTAAAAAGAGTTTTCTCCTCCTCCTTTTCTCCTCTTTGTGCCGCCACCTTAACATCACCATAGGAGGGTGATTGGTTGATTTTGATCTCAAAAACTATTGTTATAATCAGTGTTTGTTCATCCTTTTTCCAAGCTACATAGTGGTATACCTTTCTAACCCTTCTTTTTAATTCTTTTTAATTCTTTTAATCTTTGATTATTTTCATGAACATGTTATTATTTTCTTATTAAAACATGGTAATTAATCATTGATCTAACATGTTTTGGGGTTAATTAAAATCAAAGATTGATTTAAAGGGGTGTTTGTTTTTAGCCGCCTAGCAAAACAAACCCGAGGGGGGTTTGGTTTGCTATTGCCGCCACCACCAAGACCATTTTTGGTCTTGGTTGGCTCATGTGGGACCCACGGCAGCAAGGAGGCACACGTGCCCCGAGTTTGGCTCGGGGTACAGTGTCGAATTCATGCCCGATTCATGGTTCGTTGGTTAAATCATGATTTATGCTACATGTTAATTTTTATGAATTATGAACTTAGGATATAATTAATTAATAACATGAAATATTAATTAAATCATGACTTAGGTTATTTTAATTATTAGTTTAACATGACATTAATTTAACCTAAGTATTTTATGTTATAAGTTATAATTAATTAATTATTTAAAACATGCCTATAATTAATTAATTTAGACATGACTTAGGTTATGTTATTAATACATAATAATACACATTTTTTTAACCTAAGTATTTTATTCCATTTTAATTAATACATGTTATACCTTAATTAAAATGCTTAACCTATAGTTTAATTAAAATACATGAAATAATAATTAAACTATACACTATATCATATGACTTAAGAAATAAGCTTATAAACACTTAGACTTATATGTTAGCTTATGTAACCAGCTTAATTCTAAATATGGAAACTTCTATTTATAGAAACTTAATTAAATAAGGCAACTAATCTAATTATGGAAACCTTCTATATATGGAAATCTATCTATTTCAGGCAGCTAATCTAATTATGGAAACCTTCTATATATGGAAACTTATTTAATTAAGGCAGCTGATCTATCTTTGGAAATTTTCTATTTTTAGAAACTAATCTATTTTAAGCAGTAAATTCTATTTTAGGAAACTTTCTATTTTTGGAAACTTTCTATTTTTGGAAACTTTCTATTTTTGGAAACTTTCTATTTTTGGAAACTTTCTATTTTTGGTAACTTTCTATTTTTGGAAACTTTCTATTTTTGGAAACCTGCTATTTTTGGAAAGTTACTTATTATTACACAGTAAGTATAATAATACATGAAACACCAGTAATACTTAATCAGATTAATCAGAATACTAGATAAACACAGTTTAGGGCTTTAAACAGTGAACCATGACCTAAAACATACCAAATCAGCTAAAATGAGACATAAAACCCAGTACGTAATCAGTGAATCGATACTTATACGCGTGTGTATTCATGTAGCGTTAGTGATCCAGAAGTAGGAGTCTTTCTTCCGTTCATTCACTGGACTTGAGGTACGGATTCCCGTCCTTTCAGTATGGACATTCTTTCCTTATTTGGATTTCCCCGTATGCAGCCAACTGTTTTCCCTAGTATTTGTTTTATTGTTTTGAACTGCTTATGTTTAATTAGCATAATCTATAGCCATATACAAGCATGACCAGTTTCACCTAGTTATGGAGGTACCATAACCATAGCATTGGAGGCACCGATGTTATGACTTCCCCACGGCGGAGTGATTGCTCGTGGCGTCCCTTTCAGTTTTGGCCATATTATTATATCATGTGGGGCGTATGGGTGCATCCTAGTTACATGTTTTATTCAGTTTATCATGGTGAATGTGGTGTGTGCCTTGCACCCTTCACAAGGAGTTGATCCCTCCTACCAAACCAGTATATTGATTAGAGGCATCCCCTCTAATCAGCATGATGAGGTCACCCCTCCAAGTATTCATGCACGTGACCTTTTCATGACCTATATGGGCTATGGTATATTTATGTTAAAACAGTTTTTATAAGATAAACATAAGGCTTTTCAAACTATAAAACCAGTTTTCTAAATACTTAACCAGTTTACTCAGAACTTAGTCTTCCGCTGTTATATGTTACATGCTTATCCTATTTCATGCTATATCGTACATCCGTGCACTGAGCGTCTTGCTCAGCCGTTTTCCTTTTCATGTTCCCAAAACGGCAGGTACTCAAGGACGCTCGTAGATCTCAAACGTACGTGCATATGGACTGGAAGCTTTACTGTCTTTCTTTACTTTATGCATTTCCTTTACTTTAATACAGTTTGCTATGGACATTGTTCGTCCTTTCCTTTTACAGTATTTATGTTTGTGTGTGATGAGCTCTACTTTGGGGTTACCGATGTTTGATTCCGGTATTTCCCTTTTATGGTCAAATAATGCTTATACATTTATCCTTGTATGCTTTGATGACACGCCATGATTATGCGTAAGATTCCATTTCCAAAATGGGGTGTTACACCTAGGGTGGGCTTCTACTTTCTTCTTCACTTGACTACTAGATGGGGGCAAGATCCTATCATTCTTCTTGTTTCTTTTAAGCTTAGATCTTTGTGTTGGGAATAAATTAAGGCCATATCACTTGGGCGCTGACAAGAGTAATACAAGCGTTGACAAGAACAAGACAAGCGCTGACAGCTCAAGCGTTGACAAGATAAAGTCAAGCGTTGACACATTGAAGACAAGCACTGATGGAAGATATTATCTACGCGTTTATTGTATTCTAGATTACTTCTAGTAAAGATAGGAACAACATTGTATTTTCTATATTTATCTTTACCAAGAATAGCTGATACGTAGATTATTGTACAAGGCTTCTTATGTCTATAAAAGAAGACCTTTAGGTTAATGTTTGATATAAGTTTTATATAAGTTTTCATTCGTAAACTACTTTCATTGTAAGCAAGTTTGATATTGATAATCAAAGTGAAAGTTTGTTTATATCATTGTGTGTTCTTGTTTAAGTGTTAATTTCCGCATAACACTTAGATTCATAAAGCATATACAAAGGTTTCTCTACGTGTATTACTTGATCTAATCTCGTATACACAAAGCTAATCGATCTAAGTTTGGGATCAACAAGTGGTATCAGAGCTTGTTGAGAAACTTTTGATCTTAAAGAACACCAGAACCCTAAAAATCACCAAAACCCTAATTTTCTCAGAAACCCTAACAACATCATGTCTGAAGCAATAACCTCCTCGTCCTCAGCCTTACCAAACATCAAGATTCCCATGCTTGATGCAACCAACTTTGACTTGTGGAAGTTCAACTTTGAACAATATCTGGGGATCTATGACTACACACTCTGGGAGATTATTGAATATGGAAACACATTCAATAAGGCTCAAAAGATTCTTAATGTCATTACTCAAAGATCAGCTGTTGCTGGATATTCTGAAGAGGATAAGAGAGAAAAACCTAGAGATGGTAGAGCTGTGGCTGCTGATGACATTGCAAAGAAAAGGGTTGACATGAAAGCCCTAAATATTCTGAAAGTCTCTTTGGGACAAGAAAACCAACATAAATATAGAGGCTATGAATCTGCTAAGGATCTTTGGGAAGCTCTTGAAGTTGCATATGGTGGCAATGCAGACACTAAGGAGGAAAAGAAAAAGCAACTTCTACATGATTATGCTGTCTTCAAAGCTCAACCCAATGAGAAACTGAGTAGTATGAGAAGCAGATTGCTTGACATTACAAGCAAGTTGTCCTTCATGGGGACACAAGTTGGTGATGTTGACATCAATGCTACCTTTATTAAAAGTTTTGGTGAGGCATGGAAGATTGAGGCAAGATCTATTCTTGCCAACAATACTTACAAGAGCTCCTCGTTTGATGACATCTACAACAAATTAAGGCTGTTGGAAGATGAAACTCTTTTAGAACATGGAAGCAAATCTACCAACAGCAACATGGCCTTCTTCTCTCATATTGAAGGTCAATTCAATCAGCGCTGGAACAAGTCCTGTCAACGTCTCCTTTTCAGACGCTGACACATTCAAGAATGACTCCCCAAGAGTTAAACCTGCTAGTTTGGATTTGGATACTGTTTGTGCTTACATTGCTTCTTTGCCCAATGGTTCAGTGATTACTTATGAGGACCTTGAGCAGATAAGTGATGAGCACTTGGAAGAGATGGACATCAAGTGGAACATGGCTCTTGCTAGTATAAGAGCAAATAGGTGGAACAGAAGGTTTAAGAAGAAAATGACCTTCAATGCTAAAGACACAGCTGGATTTGACAAATCCAAAGTTGAATGCTACAACTGCCATCGTATGGGGCACTTCATGAGGGAATGCAGATCTCCTAGAAGATCTGATGCTGGTAAACCCTCAAGTCAGGTTGTTAAAGCTCAGGATTCCAAAGCCATGGTTGCAGTTCAAGGAATTGATTGTATGGGATGGGATTGGAGCTATCTGGCTAAGAATGTTGAAGAGGATAAAGCTTTGGTTGCTGATATTGAAGAAGAAGAGCATGTTGAATATGCTCTCATGGCACACTCCTCCTCTTCATCTGATAATAAGGTATATGATGACGCTTTTTGTAGCAAAGGTTGTAGGTTAAATACTGAAAGACTTAACAAAGAGGTGTTAAAATTAAAAGATGATATGAGTACTGAAAGATGTAAATTGTCTAATTACCAACTAGCTCTTACTGAAACTGAGAAAACCGTTTCTGAATACAAGAAAATGGAATTTGACTTAAAAGATAAAATCAATATCTTAAAACATGAGTTAGAGGGTAGTATGGACATTAGAAACATCATGGAAAGGGTTAATGGTGAATTACAGGCTAAGTTAGATGAGGCCATTAAGAATAAAGATAATGTTGGCCTCAAAATTCAAAGATTTGATAGAGCCACCCAAACCCTAGGAGACTGTGTGGCTAAACAAAGGGATCCTAAGGACATGACTGGGATTGGGATGAATGATTACTCTTTGGTTCCCCCACCAGCTGGTGACTTCTATGGTGTCCAACAAAGGGACTTATCTTGGACTGGTTTGCAAGATCTCCAAGAGGAGGAATTCATTGCTCCACCAAGAGTTGTCACTCCAGTTGAAGAGTATCAACAAAAACTGACTGACCTGAATGAGTGGAAAAAGGCTAACCCTACTTTATTTGTCAAGGGTGGCTTGCTATGTGAAAGTCCTAATGAGTCAACACCCATTAAGGTTACTAACCCAATCACTGGTAAAGCTGTTGACCTAGGCTCAAACACTGTTAGAAGACCTACCATTAAATATGCAGAGATGTATAGGAATACTAGGTCTCCCAAGAGCCACGTTAGCAATCATGGAACAGGCTTCTTCTCTTATAGACCTAAGGTTGTGTCTAGAAAAGCTTGTTACACTTGTGGTAGCTTTTCACACTTGGCATACAAGTGTGTCAACGCTCCCAAAGCCAGCGCTGACAGGAACAATTTCAGCGCTGACAGGAACAAAGTCAACGTTGTTAGGAAGTCAAACGTTGTCAGACCCAAACCTTGTGTGCAGCAAAGTCCACAAGTGATTAGACCTGCCCCATTCTTTACTAGAGGGTCTAACACTCATGGAAAAAGACCATTTCAAAAGACAAACACCTGGTCAAATAGGCAATGGGTTTCTGTAGCAAACCCTAGGTTCAACACTGACAAGGGTAATTTCAGCGTTGACAGGACAAATTCTAACGCTGACAGAAACGTGACCAGACCTAAATATTTGCAACCACAAGGTAAGGGGTCTAAAGCTTCTTCAAGCTTAACATGGAGACCCAAGAAAGATCAAAACCCTAATGTTAATGGGATTTCAATGACTTGCAATAGATTTAATTACATTTCAAAGGTCATTACAAAACCTATTGGGGTTAACTGGGTATTTCATCCTAAGAAGGATGAGAATGGGGTTGTTGTGAGAACTAAGTCTGTTCTTATTGGACAACCAGATGAATCCAAGTCTTTTAAGACTTGGGTTCCCAAAGAAAACTAATTTGTTTTCTTTATGTGCAGGGCATTCAAAGACAGATCAATGATTATGGATATTGGGATAGTGGATGCTCAAGGCACATGACAGGGAAGGAAGACTATCTGACGAACTTCACTCCTATTAAAGATGGTGATAAGGTATACTTTGGAGGTGGATATGGTACTATCACAGGCAGAGGAACCCTTCTCACCAATAATCTGTGTTTTGAGAATGTCTTCCTGGTAAAAGAACTTGATTACAACCTGTTTAGTGTATCACAAGTTTGTGATAACAAAAATAAAGTTCTTTTTACTGATACTGAGTGCTTGGTGTTAAGCAAGGATTTTAAGATCCCTGATGAGAAATATATTGAGTATAGAACACCTAGGCATAAGGACATATATAATGTGAATTTAAATGGGATTAAAATGAATAATAATATGTCTTGTTTTTATGCTAAGGCCTCAGTAGATGAGAGTAATTTGTGGCACAGAAGACTAGGGCATATAAATTTTAAAAAAATATTAATAGGCTTGTGAGACTTGGTTTAGTTGATGGTTTGCCTGAAAAGGCCTTCCACAATGACCACCCTTGTGTTGCATGTCTTAAAGGCAAGCAGCACAAGGTCTCATTCAAGTCTAAACAGGTGCACACTAGTTCTAGACCTCTTCATATGCTTCACATGGACCTATTTGGTCCAACCAATATAGAAAGTTTGAATGGTAAGTCATATTGCTTTGTCATCACAGATGACTTTTCAAGGTTTACTTGGACATTCTTTCTAGTTATGAAGAGTGACACAACTGATGTTCTTATTGATTTTATCACTCAGATTGAGAAGAGGTCTGGCAATGAGGTTAAAATGCTTAGGAGTGATAATGGTGGAGAATTTAGGAATAAGAAGCTAGATGATTTCTGTGTCAGGAAAGGAATTACAAGGCAATTTAGTAGAACCCCACAACAAAATGGGGTTGCTGAGAGGAAAAATAGAACCCTAATTGAAGCAGCCAGAACAATGTTGGCTGATGCTCACTTTCCCATAGCCTTTTGGGCTGAGGCTGTTAATACAGCTTGCTATGTGCAAAATAGAGCATTGGTTAACAAAATTCAGAACAAAACACCTTATGAATTACTTTGGAGAAGAAAACCTAATATTGGTTTTCTTAGACCTTTTGGTTGTCATATAGTAGTCTTGGATACTAGTGATGCCTTAGGGAAATTTAGTGCAAAAGGTGATGAGGGTTACTTCATGGGGTATTCAGTCTAGAGCAAGGGTTATAGGGTTTATCTTAAAGAGGACAAACGTATAGTTGAAAGAGTACATGTTAGGTTTTTAGAGAATAAACCTAGTGATCCTGAAAGTGGTCCTAATTGGTTGTTTGACTTGGAACCCTTATCTAGAACTTTAAATTATATGCCTGTCACTAATCCAGACATTGTGAAGGTAACTTCAAATGTTGTGGAGGAACAAGTTGTTGATGTTTCAGGTACACAGGTTCATAAGAAGGTTGGATCACAAGCAGAAAAGGCATCTCCTATATTAGAATATGTCACAATTCCCATTTGGACATATGCTTTTGCTGCTGCTGCTGGACAAGATAATGGTGGTTTTCAAGTATCACAAAATACAAACATGCATGGTACTTCAGGCGCTGACAAATGCAAATCTAGCGCTGACAAGACCAATTCAGACGTTGATGGCTCAGACGTTGACAACAACAGTTCAAGCGTTGTTAGCCCAAGCGCTGACAAACAAGGTTCAGACGTTGACAACACCTTTGCACATCTTTTCTCTTCCACTTTTGAACAAGGTGAACCTTCCAATTCTTATGAAGAAGGTCCTCCTTATGTTGATATAAGAGAGTCTGATGAAGAGGATATTAGCAATATGGAGAATGAGGTTGAGGACACCAGACTTTTTGAAGGAGGAGTTCTCACTTTCACAATGAAGAATCACCCCCCTTCTCAGATCATTGGTGATGTTATGACTCCAGTTCAGACTAGAAGATCTCATCAAGGTCTTGGTGGGTTTATTGCTAATATACACAAGAAGGTTGATACCCCTCTTGTGCAAGCATGTTTGTTTGCCTGTTTTCTGTCACAGGAGGAACCCAAGAAAATATTTGATGCTCTCAAAGAACCAAGTTGGGTGGAAGCAATGCAGGATGAGCTTCACCAATTTGCAATTCAGGATGTTTGGGAGCTGGTTGATTGTCCTAGATATGTCAGACCTATAGGAACAAGATGGGTTCTCAGGAACAAAAGAGATGAAAGAGGTATTATGGTCAGAAACAAGGCAAGGTTAGTGGCTCAAGGTTATACACAAGAGGAGGGGATAGACTATGAGGAAGTCTTTGCACCAGTTGCAAGGATTGAAGCTATAAGGATTTTTCTAGCCTATGCATCCTACATGGGCTTCACTGTCTATCAAATGGATGTCAAGAGTGCCTTTCTCTATAGCACCATTGTTGAGGAAGTATATGTAATGCAGCCTCCTGGTTTTGAGGATCCAGAGCATCCTGATAAAGTGTATAGAGTCAAGAAGGCTATGTATGGCCTTCATCAAGCCCCTAGAGCATGGTATGGTACTTTGTCTACCTATTTGGTGGACAATGGATTCAAGAGGGGCACCATAGATCAGACACTGTTTACAAAGAAGAAAGGCAAGGATGTGTTGCTTGTGAAGGTCTATGTTGATGACATCATTTTTGGGTCTACTGATCCAAAGATGAGTGAGGATTTCTCCAAGCTTATGACAGACAAATTCAAGATGAGTGCTATAGGGGAGATGAACTTCTTTCTTGGTTTACAAGTTCAGCAGAAAGAAGATGGTATGTTCATCTCCCAGGATAAATATGTTGCTGAGATCTTGAAGAAGTTTGGCTTTTCTCCACATGAAAAGAGGGCTACTACTCCTATGGATAGAGAGTACCCTTGGGGAAAGATTGGATATGGGAAAGATGTTGATGTCAGGCACTATAGATCCATGATTGGATCCTTGATGTATCTTACTGCCTCCAGACCTGACATCATGTTTGCTGTGTGTGCTTGTGCACGCCATCAAGTGACTCCCAAAGAATGTCACCTTTATGCTGTGAAGAGGATCTTTAGGTACCTAAGATGCTATCCTGGTCTTGGTTTGTGGTACCCAAAGGATTCACCATTGGAGCTGATTGCATATTCAGATAGTGATTATGGAGGTGATAAATTTGATAGGAAATCCACAACTGGTGGATGTCAGTTTCTTGGGAACAGGTTGATCTCTTGGCAATGCAAGAAACAAACAGTGGTGGCTAATTCTACAACTGAAGGTGAGTATGTAGCTGCAGTTGCTTGTTGTGGCCAAGTTTTGTGGATTCAGAACCAACTGTTGGATTATGGGTATAATTTCATGCATACCAAGATATTTGTGGACAATAACAGCACTTTATGCATCATTATGAATCCTTTACATCATTCTAAAACTAAACACATAGAAATTAGACACCATTTTATAAGAGATTGCTTTGAGAAAGGTTTAATACAACCAGATAGGGTTGACACTGAGGAAAATGTGTCAGATTTACTAACTAAACCTTTTGATGCTGGGAGATTCCAATACTTGGTAACAAGTATTGGAATGGTTAATCTCACATAATATGTGTTTTGGAGTCTTTTTGTAAAAGTATGTACAGGATGATGCATTGTTATTGGTCTTATTGATGATTTAGATTTTCCACTATATTTTTCTAACACTGACAAAGGTTGCTTGAACGTTGATAAGTGTTTTTGCAACGTTGTCAGCAATATAATTGTCTAACGCTGACAAAGCTTCCCTCAACGCTGTTATGTGTTATCGGGGCGTTGTCAGCAACAATGTTAGTTTTGTGGTTTTCAATCTAAATGTGCAGATGGTGTTAGCAGTATACCATTGGATACAGAGTTGCTTATGGATCAATGGAGAAGCATTTGGACAAGTTTTTATTTATGGATGATGGTTGGAATGTTTCATTCCTATCTTGACATAAATTTTTATGTTCATGCATGATTTTAGCAAACTTTTGTATCATAGTTTAAGGGAGGTTTTAGAAACCTTTAGGATGTTTGGGTATCCATATGATACTCTTATCACAATTCTAGATTGTGTCCATAGGTGAGTTGAAGGTCTACGAAATCATTGGCCTATCCTACATGTTGGATTTGATGGATTTGATGTATAAAGATGGTTGATTAATTTAAGAAAGATGAAGAAGGGAGATGAAGGAGATGATGGAGTAGAGAGAGAAATGAGAGAAAAGAGAAAAGTAGAGAGAGAAAGTAAAGATGAATAATGAAAATGTGTAAAATGAACAACCAACAACCCCTCCTAACATGCTAGGAGGGGTATATATATAGCCCACCCTACATGTGGGCTATATGGACTATACATTAACTAAGTGGATCACGAGCCCATTACGTAATTATCGTTGGAGCGACCGATCCTTCATAAATACGTAAAACGTATTTCCAACAATATCCCCCTAAGGGAGGTCGCTCCAAGAGACAAAGTTCTAAATAGTCTATATCTCGTGATCTATGCTAACTAAGATGTGACCGAGACTTTATTGGGAAAAACGTATTTCCAACAATCTCCCCCTAAGGGAGGTCACATCTTTTTACAAAATCTTAAACCTAGCATCTATGCTTGAGTCTTCGATCTTGTTCTTGTGAATATGCTTGATGTGATCTTTGACTTTAGTCTTGAGCATGTTACCTTGCCTTGACCTTGTGCATTCTTCACTTGTGATATTTTCCTCTTCGTGACTTCATGTTCCACATACTTATACTTTTAAATTCTTGAAAGCTTCAGAGTTTGATACAGCGGAAGACTTGACCTTCGGGCTTTCTTGAATTTGTTGAAGTACTAATTGTATGTAGTATAAGCATGTGGTGACGACTTCTTCTGGATTGTACACCACAATGCCACCTTCTTGTTACGCTGCATAAGACAGTTAGCAACAAACAATATACACGGATGAAATGGCTTTGAACATTTCATTCTAATTCGGTAGCATTTTACCTCCGGTCGGTGAAGACCGTTGGACGATATTAAATATCGTACTTGTGGCAGGTAGTTTCAATAAAGAACCTCCTTGACAAGATTTCGCGGGTAAACCCGTTCTCTTTACTCGACCGTCCAAAGCTGACTGCGAACGTAAAGAGTGAATCATTTGGATAATCTTATCGCATGATTTGAAGCCGTCAATTCATGTTCCTGGAACAAGTGAAGTTCAATTAAGAACCGCACCGTCGTTGCTTTCCAGTTGTCACTAGCTTGATTCATATAGAATCTTGCAAGTTACCTACCAAGTGCTGTTTGATGTTAACACTAGAAGGATTTCCATTCATCACTGTAACTACTTAATAGTATTACTCTGAATGTCTTGGCAAGATCACTAAGATATTGCGTAGAGGCCTGGAACGTGTTTAAATTCATTTAAGAATTAAACCACTGTTGCTTTCCAGTTATCACAAGTTTGATTCATAAAGAATCGCACAAGTCACCTACCATGAGCTTTTTGATATTCGCTCAAGAAGGATTTCCATCTTCATTGTAAATACTTTCGTATTACTCGGATGTTCAGGCAAGATCATGAAGATTTTGCGTAGGACTCTTAAGATCTTTCTTACTTTTCACAGTGTGTGAAGAAGAAAGGAAATATGAAAGTGTGTCCTAATGAGATATTTGATGATCTCAAATGGCTCTAGACTCGATCGTGCATTTTGGATTTTTAGTGATCGGAGGCTGGAGAGGAGTGCCACCTTTTCAATACCAATTTATTCGGAGTGAATAAATCAATAGATAATGCGTTGTCTCCGTGTGATTAAAACAAATATCTTTTGAGAGATATCTGAGTTAGCTGGGATGGGTTGTACATTGCATCACTGGGTCCATGATGTCTGTCTTCAATATTAAGAATCATTAAACAATGATCTTAATAGCATATGTATTGACCCGGTTTCTGCCTAAGTTGTAAGGAGGGCTTCTTTCTTTACACCCTTTATCTTTACAATTCTTTTTCATTCTTCAACCCCTTCAATGCTTACCAATACGTCATCACTAGCACCTTGTTGTGATTGTTCCAGTGCTAACTTAAGTACTTGGTCGGCATTCAGCTACATTCATAATCTTTCTCCATCTTTCCTAAGGACTACTATTTCTAGCTATGGAATGTCCTTGGGAAGATTCCTCCGGTTCAAGAGGAATCATTGGACTTTAACCTATCCTACCATCCTTATGTCACCACAATCTTCATCATCGTGAATAGAGATGTTTTGGGTAAGTGTATGTCACCATGAAATCCATTTTGAAGTGCAAATCCATTTTGCTCCCCCTTAACATATGCCACGATATCCGAAAACATTTCGCACATGTCGGGATGAGCTAGCACATTAAGTCAAATCATTTGTGATTAATCATTTCCCATATTAAATCACATTTTCTCCCCCATATTAAAAATATTAACTCAATCAATGTTTTTAATATCAATTGATTTAATAGCATTTTAAGAAAATTTGGGAAGAAAAATGCAAATCCAATTATCTTCATGAATTACACAAGCTCCCCCTCAAATTAATGAGGGTGTACTTGAAACGTAAATTAAATACCTTTTAAACACAAGTGTAAGGTATTTATCACGTGCAAAGATCATATATGATAATGAATTCACAAGATTAGCAATTTACGAGGTTGGACCTGAATGATGGAGAACATCATATGAAAGAAGCACATGGTTCTTGTTCACGAATGTTGATCTTCCTCGTAACTTCTGAAGTTATCTCTTGACTCCATGTGTATGATTGATATCGTTGTCTTAACACCAATATGTGAACTTGGCACTCTCGACATCAAGGATTCTGAATGCTGGACAATTGCTCCCCCTCAATTGTTGACCTGTGTTCTATTGAAAGAGCTGTAGTCACCGTTTGAGTAGTCGCATCGTCGAGTATGTAGATATCAATTGTAAGTTGCTACGGTTGGTGGAGATGATAACTTCGGATTCTGAAGTCAAAGCTTTCCGGTGAAATGCTTGACTTCAAAGTGAAAAGCGGGTTACTATCGGAAATAATAGCAAACCATTTTGAGCATGTTTTAAAAGTTTGAACTTCTGCTCGAACTTTATTTACAACCCCGTGTCATTATTGAATGACATTTCTAGTATCGTAAATATTATCGATTCCAGAAGACATGCTCTTTTTATCAAAACATTTTTGAACACACAATTTTGAAAGATTTAGAAAAACCTTTTGAGAAATTCTCGAAAAATTGTGTTCAAAGTTTTGAAAACCAATTACTTGAGCTTAAGATGTTGAATATCTTAGGAAAGCTCAAGTCCGAGAAGTTGTAAACTTCTCGTTGTAAGGATAAGTTACCATAGGCGATAACCTTTCCTTTTATCTGAAGAACGAGTCCTAAGCTGACATTTACTTAGAAGTCGTTTTCATGAGCTTGAAAACTTTGACTGTTTTAACAGAAAGCTCATGACCGAGAAAGGTTAATTTCTCGTTATGAGGAAAAGTTCTCTTATTTAAAAGATACACTTTCCTTTCTGAGCTTAAAACTTCGAATGTTTTAATACAAGCTCATGACCGAGAAAGGTGAATTTCTCGTTAAGAGGATAAGTTATCATAAAAGATAATCTTTCCTTTATTTTAAGTTCGAGTTACAGTCTGACATTTAACTGTAAGTCATTGTGCATGAGCTTAAAAACTTCGAATGTTTTTATTATTAGCTCATGCCCGAGAAAAATTAATTTCTCGTTGTAAGGATAAGTTTATCATCGGCGATAAACTTTCCTTTATTTGAAGAACGGGTCATCATCTGTTATTTAATGATGAGCCTTATACACGAGTTTAAAACCTTTGAATGGTTTTAGGATAAGCTCGTGTCCAAGAAAACTTAATTTCTTGTTAAGAGGGTAAGTTATCGTTGCGTAGATAAACTTCCCTGTCTCTGAAGTCCGGGTCATCGTCTGTCATTTAACGAGGAGCCATTGTGCATGAGCTTAAAAAATTGGAATGTTTTTGATATAAGCTCATGCCCGAGAAAAATTAATTTCTCGTTGTTAGGATAAGTTTACCATCGGCGATAAACTTTCCTTTCTTTGAAGAGCGAGTTATAGTCTGTGATGTGACTATAAGTCCTTTGTGAGCTTAGCCATGAATCCCCTGAGACATTTGTTTCTCCGATATCTGCTTCTTCAGCAACCAAACTCTAAGAGTGTCCTTAGTTGAACGGTAGACAATGATTGGACCGCTTCGTTCTTTTGGAACATCAACTTTGGTACCTGCATTCTCATTAGGAGTTTGTATACTTTTGCATGGGTTAGAGATATCTATTTTAGAAGCACGTGGGGGTTCACGGTTTTCTTTTCTTGTGTCAGAGGTGGCCTGAGGGGATGATTCACTTGTCTTAGTTGGCAAACGTTTCCTTTTATAGAAAACCTTAAGTTCAGGCTTAAGTGATGTATCATCCTTTGCAATTTCCTCCCTAGTAGTCTTCGTAGAATCAGAGACTATCCTAGTTAAAGGGCACTCGTTTCCTACAAGAGTGAAAGTTCTACCAGTGGGGCGCCACATTTTACCAATGGGTTTGATTTTAGCGACCCACTGGGATTTAATTCTAGCACGGGAGTTCACCTCATTAAGTAGTTTCTTGATACAAGAATCATGATTTGCCGTAAAGACACATTTTCTACATGTTTTACAAGTAGCATATTTAATGTCCGAGTATTTCCTAGATGATTGATCGATGCTCCTAGGAGATGACATGCTACGGTTAGCAGTGTTGGGTAATCTAGAAGGCATCTGACTAGGTTGGACATTACTATCTCTTACATGTGTCTTTTGAATAGCTTCCCTTTGACCAAAATCATGGCGCACATCAGTTGAACTAGTTCTAGACGTGTTCATTGAACTATTCTTAGAGAAACTAGGGGCAATCATGTGATGAGGTCTTGCTAAAACTGATTTAGTCACATTAGGCCTAGTTGGTGGAGTGACTGTTCTAGAAATATGTCCCAAATCAACTTGGGAGGCAAACCGCGGTCTCGAGGATTGTGGTCGCTCGGATCTAAATGCAGTAGGTTGTCTGACAATCGGTTGTCTGACGAACTGATTTGTAGGCGGTTTCCCCAAGATTGATGGTTTTTCAAGCTTAGTGTCCACACTAGGTCCTCTATTTCTCCTTAACTCATTTTTCAATGCGGCTATAGCAAAGACCTTTTCTTGTACTTGGGCCTTTAAAGTCTCATTCTCTTTGAGCAAGTTATCTTGGGATGCCAACTTAGATTCAAGCAGTTGAATTTGTTTCAAAAGATTATCCTTTTCAGCTTTAGAATCTAACACTTTTTGATCCAATTTTCTTTCAAGAACAACATTTGATTTTTCAAGTTTTTCAAAATATGTTTCAAATTTGTTCGTTTTCTTTGAAAATTAAATTTTGGCATCCTCAAGATCTTTTGATTGTTGAGCTACAATCGTTTCGAGCTCTCTAATCTTGGAATCAGAAGCTGTCAATGAAGCAGTTATAAGACAATTATCATGATGTTTAGCATTTTGAACACTTTCTCCCCCATTATGACTCACATCGGATGAATCATAAGTGGTATTTCTATCACTCTTGTCCATCCCATGTTTGTCATAATTAGGTTCAGAATGCTCAATATACGGCATGTCATCAGCATATACATCATAACCAACATCACATTGTACCATGTTTGCAGGCTCTTCGTCATAAACGGGTAAGGTGTCATCAAGAGAGATCTCGTGAGCATTCCCCGACGTGCCACTGATATCATGTTGTCCTTCTGATCCCGTGCTCTTGCCATCGTTAGGCTCCAAGTTGTCAATCGAATGACCATTCTCCTCTTGCATCTGCGTCATTGATTCTTGCACTCCATTATCATACACTTGCCTAAGTTGTGATCTTTGATAAATCGAAGACGAGACCGATGTCATGAGTTTCAATATTGTATCACGGAAAACTCGAAGCTCGATATGTGTATCTCGAAGAAAAGATTGGCAAATCACTGAACTTTCAGACTTGATGATATTGTATTGGAGGAAAGGCGTGAGTTGTGTCACAAGATTCTTATATGCAAGTGCCGATGCAGAGTGATTGAAGTTTCCATTGTCGAGTTGCTCGGCGAGTTGGGTCAAAGTGGTGAATATTGAGTCGATGAATATATGACGATCTTGTCCAAAGATGGTCACAAATTCGCTCCCACCTTGAAGCCGTGAAAGAGTGACTAGATGATATTGAAGCATTTGAAATGAATTTATACCACTTTCTCTAGCTTTGTCTTGCATTCGATGCAAGTCTCCCTCTTTAAGTGTCGAATTTAACGAATCCATTGAAAATTGAGGAAAGATAAAAAAAATGATGTGGATGTTGTTGTTGGACTTTGGCGGAAACGTAGAAACAGAAAGTCACAGAATATGACAAAACCGCCGAAAAATCCGTGAGTTTCTTTGCGGCTCAAACGTTGATAAAACAAACCGGAGACCAATCCAAGCTACGATAAATATGATGATCGGCCCGTTAAATATTTTACCGCTTTGGTTCTGTCTAAATATCCGCCTCAACACGATGTACCAAAACCAAAAATATCAAGAGCGTGTGATATCCTACCAACTAAATTGATATTTTCTCCACTTAGATAAGGTGACAAATTGATATTGTATCCACTAAATTGATATCCCACCAACTAAATTGATATTTTCTCCAAATAGATCAATTGATAAGGAGCGTGTGATAAGGAAACTGCTCTTTGAAATGGGGTCTCCAATAATACACGTTGCCACAAAATACACGTCTCCAATAATACACGTTGCAAAACCTAATCCACTAACTCAAACTAACCGTATATTTAAAATGGGGTCAACTCTTAAATTACTCACAAAAAAAATCCTAATTTCTCTCATTGTAATGTCCGCCTGACTTCTTTACTCTCTCCCACTCAGATAATACTACTCCCCCGTCTCTTTTCCTATCCACTCAGATAACCAAATCAAGATAAAAATAAAACTGCTCTTTGAGTTCTCAATCCAAGTTATCAATCAAAGGACATGAGCACGAATCTGAAACCCAAAAAGAAACCTATACCGATTAATAATCCACAATTTCTATGATCTTAGAGCCAATCTTCAATTTCTTTGAGTTCTCATACGCAGTAAAACTCTCATCAAAAATCCTAATCTCATCTAAATACTACCATCGCACTACACCACGAAAATCCTTTGTCTTATTAACACAAAAAACGAATTATACAATTAAGCTCCCACAAAGATGTACAACGATCTAAGCATCAAGATCCAGAAAATGGGTCTCGAGTAGGTATTTAATTATGTTCTAATCGTAGTCTCTCTCATCTGTCGAGTCATTCTGTGTGTTTGGTGTGCGAGCCGTGACGTGGGTCTGGTGGAGTGTGATAATTAATCAAAAGTTTTTGTCGAGTGTATGTGTGAGGTTTGTGACAGTTTTGATGTCGATGGTCTGAGTCGGTTGAGAGTGAGGGAGTGGTGTGGGTTTAGTGTTAAGGTGATGAGGGTGTGTGTCGAGGGTGAGTGGTGTTCGAGGTTGGGGGGTTTGGTGTTGTAAGTTTGAGTGGTTCGAGAGTCGAGGGTTAGGAGAATCAGTTGTTGGTCAGGGTGAGGAGACGAGAGGATTGTTGAAAGAAATTGTTAGGTCTGAGGGAGTCGAGAGTCTTTGATGAATGTTTTTCGAGAGTCAAGTCGAGACTTTGTTGTTGAGTTGTGATTTGAGTTGCAGTCCCGTTATGTTTGAATTTTGATGCTTCGTTCGGAACTTCCGTTCGTTCGGAACTTCCGTTCGTTCGGAACTTCCGTTCGTTCGGAACTTTCGTTCGTTCGGAACTTTCGTTCGTTCGGTACTTTCGTTCGTTCGGAACTTTCGTTCGTTCGGAACTTTCGTTCGTTCGGAAGTTTCGTTCGTTCGGAAGTTTCGTTCGTCCGGAAGTTTCGTTCACCCGGAAGTTTCGTTCACCCGGAAGTTTCGTTCACCCGGAAGTTTCGTTCACCCGGAAGTTTCGTTCACCCGGAACTTTTGTGCACCCGTAACTTTTGTTCACCCGGAACTTGATGAGACTGACTGAGATTCTTAGACAAAAAGATGATGAATATAGAAAACTAAGAAAGACTGAGAAACTTATAAAAAACAGAAAACTGATACTTGACAATTGGATAACCAAGAAAAAGAGAAACAGATTCGATGGATAGATTATAAAAAATTATCAAAAAATTATATAAAAAACTGATTATAAAAAAAACTGATAAAAGAAAAACTAATAATAAAAAATTAAAGTGGAAACTGATTAAAAAAATAAAAAAGGATAAAATTAAAAGTTCAATTTAAAGAATTCAAACAAAAATGCAATCAAAATAGAAAGGGTTTATCAATAAAAATACAAAATTAAAAAGAGAAAAACACAAACTTTTTATAAAAACACAAACTTTTTAAGATTTGATAATAAAATTTTTGATTTTTGTATAAAAATTTGTGATTTTTATCTAAAAAGTAAGTAAATCTAAAGATTTGACATGATTTAAAGCATAAAAATACAAGCTTTTTAAGATAAAAGCTTGATTAAATCAAAACCCATCAAAATCAAACAAAATAAAAACAAGAATAAACCAAACTAACCATGCTCTTGATACCAATTGAAGGTCTACGAAATCATTGGCCTATCCTACATGTTGGATTTGATGGATTTGATGTATAAAGATGGTTGATTAATTTAAGAAAGATGAAGAAGGGGTATGAAGGAGATGATGGAGTAGAGAGAGAAATGAGAGAAAAGAGAAAAGTAGAGAGAGAAAGTAAAGATGAATAATGAAAATGTGTAAAATGAACAACCAACAACCCCTCCTAACATGCTAGGAGGGGTATATATATAGCCCACCCTACATGTGGGCTATATGGACTATACATTAACTAAGTGGATCACGATCCCATTACGTAATTATCGTTGGAGCGACCGATCCTTCATAAATACGTAAAACGTATTTCCAACAATCTCCCCCTAAGGGAGGTCGCTCCAAGAGACAAAGTTCTAAATAGTCTATATCTCGTGATCTATGCTAACTAAGATGTGACCGAGACTTTATTGGGAAAAACGTATTTCCAACATGAGTGTGAGTTAGTTTCTACTAAATCATGAGGCACTGTAGCATGCAAAGTTGATATACTATGCATGCTGCCAAGACATTTTTGGCCTAGAATTGGTTGTGGTCTGTTGAGAGACTTGGGAATGATTTTGATATGAGATTTACCTGGGAGTAACAAGGAATTTTGTAAGGTAACTTGGTTGTTAAGAGTTTTGGTTAGCAAGGGACACTAGAGGACTGTTATGTCTATCTTGCTTATGCAAGTGTGCATAACTGGACAGTGCTTGCCGCCCTATAATAATTATCAGCTTTTGGTTATCTTCTCTAGGATAAATTACTTGTTAAGGTCATTTTTCATTTTTAAAACACTTTTATTTTTGGACGCTGACAAGAATTTTCCAAGCGTTGTTGTGACCAAATTGGACGCTGACATGGCTATAGGCAAACGTTGACAAGATTATAGCCGTTGGGCGTTGATAGGTTATTTTTGACCGTTGACACTCAATGGGACCTACCCAGTTGTTACTTTTTGACAAATTTTTAGGCCGTAATTTTAGGAGTTGTTACTTTCATTTAATGCATGAGATAACTTATAACTTTTTCAATATTTTCATGATTGATTTTTGAAAATACTTGCCTATTTTTGGGCCTATCACATGCATCTTCTTCTCCTATAAATTTGGCTCCTATTTTAAACAGGGTATCTATAATTCTTGTCTAACACATATTTCTCTTATCAACTTCATCTTCTTCACTTAAAATTAACAGCTTTCATCAATGGCACCAAAGTTTAAACCATCACAATTAGAATTGGGGTTCAGGTCTCAACACAACATGATTGCATATCTTGAAGCTGATGATACTTTGTTTCCTCAATACACACAAATGGTGGCGTATTTGAATGCATCCCCATTAAGGTATGCTCTTTCTCATGCACCACTCATTCCAGTCACACACATTAAGCAGTTTTGGAACACTGTTAGTTCCTCAACAGTTAATGGAGTGACCACATTGACTTCTATTGTTCATGGGAGATCTTGGGTGGTTACTGAGGCTTTGGTACGCCAAGCCTTGCATCTTGATGATGCTGATGGTATAGCCATTCTTCCCATAAATGAAATAGAACAAGGGCTTAGAGCTTTGGGATATCCTTTTCCTGATGAAGGTACTCTCAACAAGTATCATAAGCAGGAATTTCCCCCAGCCTGGAAGTACCTCATACATGTCCTCCTTCAATGTTTCAGTCCCAAATGCACTGCACACAATGAGATCAATAGATCCATTGCTAGCGCCATTGTGTGCATTGCAACAGGGCAAAAATTTAACTATTCTAAAATGATTTTTGAGGGGACGTGTAAAAACAAGGGGACAAAAATGACTTTAGCTTATCCCCGTTTTCTACAAATGGTTTTTGATGTTCAAGGTTACTGCTCAAGGGATCACAATGATTTTTATAAGATCCCTGAGCAAAAGAAAGCTATCTTTATGAAGATGAATTCACCACCCCATCGGGACCTACCTTTAACCCAACCTATGCTTGCTGTTATTGCAGCAGCACAACCCCAACCAGACCCCCAACCACAAATTGACCCCCAACCACAACTTGAACCAATCCCTGAACCTTTACCTTCACCTGAACACATGCAAATTGACTCAGAATCCTTCAACGCTGACACACTCAATGTTGGCGTTGATGTGCCTATTTCTAACGCTGACACACAACCTTCACAATCCCAAACACCCCTTAACCAACCCACATCTACCCATTCTTCCACACCATCTTCCACACCCCCTGAATATAGGTTGATGAAACGCCAAAGGACTACTGGAGTGTTCTCCTCTGGTGGTCCTAGCCATGTAGCAGAGAGAACCACCACCACAAGTGTGGCTGGTGACCTGGATGAGGCTGGGACTATTGGTTCTGGCTTAGATGCTGGCCAAGGCAGTCCCACCATCATTAAGTCCTCATCCATGCCTAATGAATCTGACTTGGGAGGTCAAATCCCCATTTTAGAAGAGGGCAGACTGGAACCAATGACTCTTATGGAATTGACGGTAGTCTGTATAAGCTTGCAAAAGCAAAATGCAGACTTAGTACAAGTTGTCAGCTCACAAGGCCTTGAACTCAAGCAATTGAGGGAGAGGATTGTTGTTTTGGAAAGTGATCGTGCTAGGAGGGGTATGGAGGAATCTTCCAAAGGGGAGGAAGATCCAATAAATCTAAGTGATAAGGGCAGTCATGATGGTCAATCAATGGATGTTGCTGAGGCCCTTACAACTTTGAAGAAACAAACAGGTTTTGATACGTCCTTAGTCTCTCCTACCAACTTAAATTTATCATTTACAGCTATGTTGAGAGAGGTTACACAAGGCGCTAACGGAAGATATTTGGGCGTTGACAAGGAAGAGTTGGACGCTGACAGAAATATTTTAGGCGCTGATAGGACAAATTTGGGCGTTGACAGACCTGCACATGAAGGTGATGTATCCCAGTCATCATCTATCATCAAGGAGGTTTCTACTCAGGTATTACCATCTACCTTACCAACCATTGCACCATCAGATAAGGGTAAGGGTATAATGGTAGAGGAGATTTGTTGTTCCCATTTAATCCATAACACAAGATTTAGAAGAGATATTTAGAGAGAGAAAGAGAAGAAAGTAGAGAGAGAAGCAAGAGAGAATTTGGAAGGTTAAACACTTTTAGAGAGAGAAATAAAATGGTAACCAACACCCTCTTCCACATGTGGAAGAGGGTTATATATGCCACGGCCTAAGGCCTTTGTGGGCTTCATCTTGGGCCGGGCTTGGCTTTGTTTTGGGCTTACGCCCCTAACTTATACAATATTAGCTTAAAGTCCAAGCCCGGTTTTCCCGACTAACCTATTACAATACAAGACCTTTTAACGACTAAGATGACCTATTACATTCTTGTTCGACTATATAAAATATAGGGCTAACAATCTCCCCCAATGTATCGGTCATCTTAAAAAGCTTAAAAAGCATAAGATGATTGAGTGAATACATTCTTGTAGAGGAGATCTTCCTGCTTTGGTCTTGATCTTGTTTGTAACAACTTTGTTCCTTCATGCTTTCGTGATCTATATCTTGAGCCTTTGTCATTTGACTTTGAGTGCTTGAGATCTTCATCTGTACTCCTTGTGACTAAGATGACCTATTACATTCTTACATTCTTAGGTATCTTGATTATCGCCATCTTGTGCTCTTGTGACTTCTGAATCGACATCGGTTACACAGCTACGCCACCTTCTTGATATTCAACAACACATATAGACACGGATAAAATGGCTTTGAACATTTCATCCTAACTCGGTAGCGTTTTACCTCCGGTCGGTGAAGACCGTTAAACGGTATTAAAATACCGTACCTGTGATCAGGTAGATTAGATTAAGAACCTCCTTGACAGGGTTTCCCGGCGGTAGTAGCCAGTTCTCTTTACTCGACCGTCTCAAAGCAGACTGCGAACGTAAAGAGTGAATCATAAGGATAAATTATCCGTCTGATTAGAGTCGTCAATTCAGATTTCCTGGAACAAGTTTGATTCTAAAAGAATCGCACCATTGTTGCTTTCCAGTTTGTCACAAGCTTGATTCATAGAGAATCTTGCGAGTTACCTACCGCAGTGCTGTTTGATGTTGACACTGGAAGGATTTCCATTCGTCACTATGAACACTAATGAGTGTCACTCTGAATGTTCTGTCAAGATCACATGGATTTTGCGAAGAAACCTGGAATCAAGTTTGAATCAATTAAGAATCGAAACTTAGTTGCTTTCCAGTTCTCACAAATTTGATTCGTGTAGAATCGCACAAGTTACCTACCATGAGCTTGTTTAATGATGGCTCAAGCAGGATTTCCATCTTCATTGTGAATCGTATCACTCAGATGTTCTGGCAATATCACAAGGATAATGCGTAGGACTCGATTGTGTCCTAATGAGATGATAAATTGATCTCGTTTGGCTCTAGACTCAATAAGTGCATTTTGGTAATCAGAGGCTGGAGCAGACTGCCACCTTTTCAATATTAACTGACTCGGAGTGAGAAAGTCAATAGATACGTGTTGATCTCCGTGCCAATGAGACAAGTTTCTTTTGAGAGAAACTCGAATGGCTGGGAAAGGGTTGTGCATCGCATCACTGGGTCCATGACACTTGTCTTCAAAAGATGTGTTAACCCGGTTTCTACCTAAGTTGCATAGAATATTCAACTCCTTCAATGCTTACCAATACGTCATCATTAGCACCTTGTTGTGATTGTTCTAGTGCTAACTTAAGTAATTGGTCCGCATTCAGCTTCATTCCACTCCATCTTTCCTAAGGACAACTATTTCTAGCTATGGAATGTCCTTGGGTAGATCCCTCCGGTTCTGGTTGGATCATAGGACTTAGTTTCCTATCCTAAACCACCTTTTGACTCCATCGTTCCGTCGTGGATAGTAGGTTGTTTTGGGTATAGATCGTAACCATTAAACCATTGAAAACCATTCAAAGTGTTTGATAAAAATCAAAACTTTTAACACTTGAAAGTTTTACATTTCCGAAAAGCTCCCCCTACACACATGCATCGATATACGAAATAGTTTGGCATGTGAAGGAAAGAGTTGCACTTGAGTCTTTAAGATCACATGTTGCGATATATTACATTTTAATCACATTTTCTCCCCCTATCTCTGATATAAAAATATAATATTAGAGATACCAATTGATTAAAATATGACATTTTCTGAAAAATCGACGGGAGAGAAACATGTGTGCACGCATGAATCATGGAACATTTTCAGACGGGACGCTCCCCCTCAACAATATATGTGTGTCTTGAGACAAAATTTGACAAAATTTTAGAAAAACGACACCACAAAATATGTTGAGGTACGGAGTTGAGATGCCTTTTCCGATATAATATATTACATTTGACAATTTCATATCATTTTCGGAATGTGTTGGATACATAAAATATGACAATTTTAGAGATGTACCCAACAACATTAAAAGGCTTGATTTTAAAACGCTCCCCCTCAAAATTGATCAAAATAACATATGACAATTTTGAGATATAAAAACCACTTATGAGGAAGGGAGTGTTGAACACACAATTTTGAGAGATTTAGAAAAACTTTTTGAGAAATTCTTGAAAAATTGTGTTCAACGGTTTTAAAATAATCAGGATAGAAGACTTCTCTTCTATTGCTTAGGGAAAGCGCACTGAAACGTACACTCTCCTTTCGGGTCCGTTTTTCATGAGCTCAAAACTTTGATTGTTTTGTGACTAGCTCATGACCGAGAAAAATAAATTTTCTGTTGTGAAGGATAAGTTATCATCCATGATAAACTTTCCTTAAGTTGAAGTTCGAGTTCTAAGCTGAAATTTACTTAGAAATCATTTTCATGAACTTAAAAACTTTGAATGTTTTTATGAGAAGCTCATGACCGAGAAATATGAATTTCTCGTTGAGAAGGATAAGTTATCGTCCGAGATAAAATTTCCTTAGTTGAGGTCCGAGTTCTAAGCTGTGATGCGCCTAGAAGTCATTGTGAGAGAATATCAAGCAGCTTCATTTGCCAAAACCTCCAAGTCTTCTGGAGTCATATGCTTCATACCAAGACGGGCAACGAGATACGCAAACCTATCTTTCGATAGAGCTTTTGTAAACAAGTCTGCCAGCTGGTACTCAATTCTGACAAAGTATAATTCCACGATGCCGCGTTCCACTTGTTCCTTGATGAAGTGATATCTGACATCGATGTGCTTGGTGCGGGAGTGTTGAGCCGGATTGCAAGATATGGCTATGGCCGACTTTGAGACACAATACATAGGTATTTTATCAAAGTGGAAGCCATAATCCGTGAGTTGAGTTCTCATCCATAGGACTTGAGCACAACACGCGGATAGAGCCACATATTCTGCTTCAGCTGATGAGAGCGAAGTGCAATCCTGCTTCTTTGACGACCAACTGACAAGCTTGTCTTCCCCTAGAAATTGTATGCTACCAGAAGTGCTTTTACGACTATCAAGGCAACCTGCGTGATCAGAATCTGAAAAAGCCGTTAGATGAAAACCGGTTTCCCTCGGATACCAGAGTCCCATGTGAATGGTATTCTTAAGGTACCGAAAGATCTGTTTAACCTCTTTGAGGTGCTTTTGAGTAGGTTTGGCTTGATATCGTGCACAATAGCATGTGGCATGATGCATATCAGGCCTGCTGACTGTAAGGTACATAAGTGACCCGATCATACTGCGATATCGCGTTTGATCTACGGGATATGAGTACAAGTCAGCGTCTAGGGATGTGGTCGACAATGGTGTACCAACGCGAGCACATGAGGTCATACCATGCTTTTTAAGTATCTCTTGAGCATACTTAGCTTGGTTAATGAAGATACCACGTGGGGATTGATGAATCTGGAGGCCTAAAAAGAATTTTAGCTCCCCCATCATTGACATTTCAAATCTGCTGTGCATTAATTTTTCAAAACGTTTTGAAAGTTTTAGGTTCGTAGAACCAAAAATAATGTCATCAACATAAACTTGCACCAGCATTATGTCATCCCCATATTTATTAGTAAAGAGAGTAGGATCAATAGAACCTTTGGAGAATCCTTTGGACACCAAGAAGTTTGAAAGTTCTTCGTACCATGCCCTTGGAGCTTGTTTAAGTCCATATACAGCCTTCTTGAGACGATAGACTTTGTCAGGATGATGAGGATCGACGAATCCTTCCGGCTGATTCACATACACTTCTTCCTTCAAATAACCGTTGAGAAAAGCTATTTTGACATCCATCTGAAAAACCGTGAAGCCCTTATGTGCAGCATAAGCAAGGAATATCCTCACTGCTTCCAAACGAGCGACTGGAGCGAATGATTCATCGTAGTCTATGCCTTCTTGTTGACGGTATCCCTTAACCACAAGACGAGATTTGTTTTTGATGATGGTTTGTTCTTCATCCAGTTTGTTTTTCCAGATCTATTTGAAATCTAAAATTGACATTCCATTGGGTCGGTCAACAAGTTCCCACACATTTAGGCGTTCAAACTGATGAATTTCGTCTTGCATTGATTCAATCAACGCATGATCAGTCATGGCTTGTTTGATGTTTGTAGGTACAGTTGAACTCACGGTGAGTGCATACATACACACATCACCATCGGTTTC
Organism: Glebionis coronaria; assembly: GCA_025667525.1. NCBI lineage: Eukaryota > Viridiplantae > Streptophyta > Magnoliopsida > Asterales > Asteraceae > Glebionis > Glebionis coronaria. The sequence continues at coordinate 533,009,113 of CM046880.1, forward strand.
GAGTTGTCTGCGTGTTCGAACCGGTTGTGAAGGATTTCCAATGACTTGCTCCAATGGATGATCACGTGTCCAATGGTGAGTGGATGGATATGGTTGGTAGAATGTATGCATGTTGGACGGATCAACATGTTGAGTAGAAGACTCTCCGACTTCGTGTACCGGTGTACCGAACGGATTGATAAATTCTTCATCGTCAGGTTGTGCATCGACTGCTTGATTTTTGTTACCTCCTTCAGCATTGACAGTTGGTGATGTTGGTTGTATGACTGTTTCTGGAGTTTGTTGAGTATCTAATGGAATATTCTCTTGAGCAACGGTTGCTGAAGTAGAGGCAGTTGTGTCTTTTTGACTTTGTTCGGGTGCATCAGTAGTATTGACAGCGGAAGGCTTTGACACAACTTGATTGTTTCCATAGTAATATTCATCAAACATTAGATCATATAAGTCAACCAACTCATTCATATGTGTCGTATCCGTCGAGTCTGCTGTAGGAGTACTTTGTTGACATTCTTGCACGGGACGTACACTGTTTTGTGTAGGTGCCATCGCTGGACATTGAGGTGCGGGACTTGAGCTGTTGTGATCAAGTACCATTTGTGGCAATTCGTCAAAGTTCACATGAATTGTTTCGACAATGATCTTTGTTCTCTTGTTATAGACCCGATATCCTTTCGACAATGTAGCATACCCCACAAAAATACATGCATCACCTTTTTCTTTCATCTTGTCGAGATTCTCACCGTCTTTAAGGATGTAGCATAAAGATCCAAATACGTGAAAGAATTTTACAGTAGGTTTCCTGCCATTGATGATGTGGTAAGGTGTCTTTTCATGTCTAGGGATGACGAGAGAACGATTCTGAGTATAACAGGCAGTTGCAATTGCTTCAGCCCAGAAGAATAGCGGTAATTTTGAAGCAGAAAGCATTGTTCGAGCAGCCTCTACCAAAGTACGGTTCCGTCTTTCGACAACGCCGTTTTGTTCAGGAGTTCGAGCAATAGACGTTTGATGTGAGATGCCTTCTTCTTGAAAGTAAGATTGCAAGTTCTTGTTCAAAAATTCAGTACCCCTATCCGTTCTTACGGTTAAGACTTGAGCTTGAAGATTGCGTTGTATCATCTTGAGAAATTTTTTGAGAACCTCTGGTGTTTCATCTTTGGACCTTAAGAAGAAAGTCCATGTGTATCTAGAATAATCATCAACAATCACTAGAATATACTTTTTCCCGTTAATACTCTCTACACGCATGGGACCACATAAATCCATGTGTAGAAGTTCCAATTGTCCTTTTGAGCTAGGGGTAGTCTTTGTTTAGAAAGACTTCCGTTTTGCTTTCCCCAACTCACAAGAAGAACAAAGATGGTCTTTGACGAATTTCAACTTAGGAAGACCGGTCACAATATCATTCTTCGAAAGCAAGTTGATGGTGTCAAAGTTGAGATGTGACAATCGTTGATGCCATAACCATGCTTGAGATGATGAAGCTTTAGCCATTAAGCAAATTGGATTTGTTGAAGATGAGTCTTGAAGAGTTACTGTGTAGAGATCAGAACCACGAGAACCTGTAAGAAGGTCATTCCCATCGTAGTCTCTAACATAGCAGGTAGATTTCCGAAAAGCCACTTCCAAATCCGCATCACAAAATTGACCAACCCGAGAATAAATTGTGATTCAGTCCCTCGACGTAATAACCCCGTTTTATAGTGATATTCCCTTGAACCAAGTCTCCATATCCGAGTATCGGTGCAAATTGATCATTTCCAAACTGTACCGTACCCAGAAACTTCTCCACGAAGTTAATGAGAAGCTTGAGATTGCCCGTCATGTGCTTTGTGCACCCGGAGTCCATTATGAATAGGATGAGTTCGACGAGCTGCAGAAGAATTAGAAGACAATGTAGCATTTGACAAATCGGAGCCCTTGATAGAAACGGGTTCCAAAATAGTAGTGGACCTAGATTCTAAAGGCAAGCTAACATTCATAGACCCAATTAGAATGGGGGTTGTCTTAGGTACCCATTTGTATCCGGGTGGTGTAAATCTTGAATACCCCCGTGTACATGTCCTAATCATGTTCTTATAAAGCTACTTTAACCTGCTTTGTTTACGTAGAGTAGTGGATTCTAGCGCACTTAGTTTCTTAAGTGGTTGCTCAGTGGATTGGTTCAAAGTTCTTGTGGGTTTACTAGTACTAGTGGGCATACGAATAGGCTTCCTAGTTCTAGTATTCACGCCATTATAATTAAGAGCACAAGCATCATGATTGAAAGTACGAACACATTTGCCACATTCAACACAAACAAATTCAACATTCGAGGTCTTAGCATTTAAACTGTCATTACATGCAGTTACAGACGTTTTATTCTTAGAAAACTTAAAATTCCTATGGTGATCTTCTACTTCATTCTTCTTCCCTTGACTATTGTTAGGCATGACTCTATCTTCAACTCTAGTGCTCTTAAGCTGTGGTCCGCTAACACTAGTAGTGGGATTTACTCCTGTAGAAGAAGACACACGTTGATTAGTTTTCCTAGTATTCTGAGGTAAATGCGTTGTTCCAGTTTGAGTGGACCTAGTGTTCATCTTATACATTCCAGGTGCTATCACATTAGTGCTCTTATCATTTCCTATCTTAGGCAAAGTCTGTGGGGATTGTCCCAAAATAGATGTTTTAGGGCATTTAACCGCATTCGGTTGACGAACGGCGGATGGTTGACCCAAAACAGACTTTCCTTTGATTTTCTCAATGAGTTTTTGTAACTCATTTATGGCTATGTCCCTTTCTTTTAGCTGAGCTTTCAAATCATTTATTTCGAAATCTTTTTCATTCAGTAGACGAAACGAAGAAGCTGACATTTCTTGACACTTTTTATGATTATGAGATTTTTCACCTTTTTGTAAAGCAAGTTCAAGAGAAATGGAGTGTTTCTCAAGTTGAGAAAAGCTTTTCGAAAGTTTGTTATATGACTGAATTTGTTTTGAAAGCTCTACTTCAAGATTGCGACATTTCTCGTCTAATTCTGACACTAGACATGCTACATGACAATATTGATCAAGATCGGTATACACACCAAGTATAGCATTCATATGGTCAGCATAAAAGTATTCCTTAGAAAGTCGATCAATTTCGTTAGAAAGTTGTTGTTCTTGTGTCTTTAATTTAATTTGAAGAAAATCAACTTCATCTTCAAGAGATTTGACATAGCTTAAATCAGTTAACATTTCCTCAGTGAGAGCATTATAAAACATTTCCACATTTTTTGAAAGATCATCAATGGTTGGAACAATGCATTGTTGAATGACGACTTCTACTTGTGGGTTAGGTTTAATATTCCAAATGGTATCCCTAGAAACTTTTTCATAGTCGACGACACCTTTGTACAAATTTAAAACCCCTTGTTTTATAAACTCAAATTGCTGAACACTTTTGCTTTTCTCATCCCATTTACGTTTTTCATCCAAAATTCGCTTTTCTAACAAAATTGATTGCTTTTTGAAACTCCTTTTTAAAGAAACTTTCTTTTGTGGTTCATCACTTGGTGGTGGAACACTATTATACATCTTTTGTTCTTTTGAAAGTTCTTTTTTAGGGACAAACTTAATATGATTGTTAGAATCAGAAAGGTTTATTAAATCACTTAAGTTTGATCGACTTTCTTCTTGTTGACGAATGATTTCGTCGCAGTCAGGGGAAAGCATAAGAGCAAGATTATCAACATAACAACCGATATCATAAAGAGCAGGCTTGGTACTTTGAGCTTTCTTGAGATATTCAGGCTTGACAAAACTCGTTTTCATATTTCTATTGAGCATATTCATAGTTTGAATAGACTGACCCGTTTTGTAAACAATGTTGTTTAACGTGTCGACTCTCTTTTCCAAAGCAAGAATTTTTTCAATATCCTTTTCTTCACGAGTTTTATAAAGCTCAGTTTGTTCTTTGTTAATCGACTCTAATTCAGTGATTTGGAGTTTATGTAGCAGCAGTTGTTCTTCAAGTTCCGATATCTTCTGTTTTGACATATGAATTTCGTGTGTTACTTCAGAAAAATATTGTTCGTTGAGCACCTTACGTTCATATACCAAACCATTAGCTATTGCAACCCGTCGATCAGCTTCTTTTACATAATCACACTCTTTAAGCCTGTCTATCTCCTCGGCTAAGGATGTGTTTGCTTGCTTCAAACGTTTATTAGCATCTTTGTTTTCCTCAATTTCATGTTTTAAAGAATCAATAATAGACGCAAGCAAATCACGGTCCTCATCCGAGTCAGTATCCTGAACAGCTTTTCCGTCATCATTACACATATGCTGTGAATCCGTAGAGATATTGCTATCTTCCGTGTCCATTACATATGTGTCATTGATGCTTTCGGGTTGCTCAGGATGCCGTCGTTCATTAGCAAACACATTATAGTTATCATGTGATTGTACCTTTTCAAGTGGCTCAGAATCATAGATGGGTCCAGAGGTATCATCAGTCTCTGGGATCACTTCTTGAATCTTTGCCATGTACACATAATGTGTCTCTAACTCTTGATCATCGGCTTCATCATCAGTGTCATCACGCCAATCAACTTCATCTGCTGTGAGTGGAATTCCTGCTTCTTCTTTCTTGCACAGCAACATCTTTTCCTTGTGATATCCCGAATCCTTAACCAGTTTTGGCTTCTTACATTCCCTAGCCATGTGCCCAAATCCCTTGCAGTTGAAGCATTAAATCCCAGTCTTCTGCACCACCGGAGTGCCTACAGTATCTCTAGCCCCAACTTGATTCAGCATCCTCTGATTATCATACCTAGCATCACGATCATACCTAGGTGCATGATCAACTTCCTTATATCTAGCATTGGATGATGATCTAAGGTTGTTGTTGGTAGGTTTGTAGATCTTCTTATAAGTTGTGGTGAGTAACGACATGAGTTCTTCAATCTTCTTGTCCCTTGAAGTTTGTTCATCATCACTGTCTCCATCTGACTCGGTGTCATACTTTGGAGGTAGAGTGGGGACAATTGCTTTTGCTTTGTGTTTAGCAGCAGCTAGAGGTTTGGTGGATGAGCTTGATGACTTCGAGGAATGATTAGGTGGTTGTTGACGAGGAACGGGTTTTGTTGAAGTAGCAGCCACAAAAGCAATAGAATTAGCAGACCGGTCTGCCTTTTCAGCCCTTAGTTCATTCACTTCATTCTGATGTTGTTTCAAGATATCATAAAGTTTGTGGTAAGATATAGTCTTGATATCCTCCCTTTGTTTGACCAAAGTCACAAACCTTTGCCATTCCGGTTTGAGTTGAAGTAGAAACTGAACATTGGCATGATGATTGGAGATGGTGCACTGATTTCTTACAAGCTCATTCATCATTTTGTAGAATCTCGAGTAATATGAGTCAATGGATTCACCATCTTCTGATGTGAATTTTCCAAACTCCCAAAGTAGATTAGTCTCGAGATCTTGAACATTGATTGACTCACCTTGCTTCAATCGATGAATGTAATTCCACATTTCCATAGCATTAGGACATGCATCAACTGTGGAATAGATATCGTTATCAATTCCAGTGAGTATGAAATTTACAGCATCAGCTTCAGCTTGGAGGAGTTTCTTTTTCTCAGCAGAACATGTGTCAAAATCCTCCATAGCTCGTATAGTTGATGAAGTACCATCCTCTGCCTGTGTTGCAATTGGTCTGAATTCAAAAACTGGAGGTGGATTCTCAAGGCAGTGACGTAGAGCAGTTCGGTTTTATTTTCCATCGAGAAATCTGAGAAAAGGAGATCTCCATTGAACGTAGCAACCGGCAGTGAGCACAGGTGGGTTACCGTTGCCACCTTGTTCCAAACGAATTTGATTAGCAGTTGCAATGTTGATGTTGTTGTTAGACATGGTGAATACTTGTGGATGAATTGCAGATCTTAGTGGATTTGTTGTGATGATGTGTGGTTAAAATTGAAATTCCGAAAATTCAAAAAAAAATTTCTCAGCCCGACAATAAATTCCTCAGTCTGACAAAACGGTAAGGCGAAAAATTTTGTATCGCCAAATTTTGAATTTGAGTTAGAAATAGCCAAAAACTAGTAGGGAAAAAATTTGATTTTACCTGACCTATCGCAATGTTCAGATCGGAATGTTCAGATCGGAATGTCCTATCGCAATGTTCAGATCAGAATGTTCTATCACAATGCACTGTCGCAATGTTCAGATCGCAAAGCCTGTCGGAATACTTAGATCGCAAAGTCTACCGGAATACTCAGATCGCAATGCTCAGATCGCAAAGTAGCTGACAAAATTCAAGCAGAGTAACGACTTAAAATACTTCCTTATACCCGTCGGAATCCAGATCGCAAAGTACGATCGAAATGTCCAGATCGGAATAAGTAATAAAACCCACGTATCGCAATGTAGAACCAAAACCCTTTCCGATGGTGATGGTTATTGCGATGGAAGCCCACGTTTCACTTGTACTTTCCGATGGAGATTCTGCTTAAATTTCGGAATGAAGAACAAGAAGAAATTTCGCAACTTTTGATCCAAAAGATTTGTGTTTTAGCCCAAACCAAGATACCCAAATCACTAATACTAGTATGTAGATGATTTGTATCAAGAAAAGACCATAAAAAACACAAAAAAGAAGTTTTTGGACGTGAGATGTAGATCAAAAAGGCCACGAAAATTCAAGAACACCACACACGAATCTTCAATCACCTATCCACTATAGGCTCTTGATACCAGATGTTGTTCCAATTTAATCCATAACACAAGATTTAGAAGAGATATTTAGAGAGAGAAAGAGAAGAAAGTAGAGAGAGAAGCAAGAGAGAATTTGGAAGGTTAAACACTTTTAGAGAGAGAAATAAAATGGTAACCAACACCCTCTTCCACATGTGGAAGAGGGTTATATATGCCACGGCCTAAGGCCTTTGTGGGCTTCATCTTGGGTCGGGCTTGGCTTTGTTTTGGGCTTACGCCCCTAACTTATACAATATTAGCTTAAAGTCCAAGCCCGGTTTTCCCGACTAACCTATTACAATACAAGACCTTTTAACGACTAAGATGACCTATTACATTCTTGTTCGACTATATAAAATATAGGGCTAACAAGATTGTTCCAAAGGATGCAGCTCAAGTTGATTTTGATAGAAGATTAGCTTAACAAATGATGGAACAAGATGAAAAGGAAAAGTCACCATTTGTTGTGACTTCAGAAGAAGGAAGTGATGGAGCTAGCTCAGACTCAAGTGTGATGATTATAGAACCAGAAAGGCTTGAGTATGGGGATGAGTTGGCCAAAGAGAAGCTGAGAGAGTTGAAATTGCAGGTTGACTTTGACATGCCAGAGGTGGTTCAAATGTATAATGCTTGGGAGGAAAGATGCATGGATAATCCAGACTTGACCATTTCAGATCAAATATGGGGTTTGGAGCTTCTTCTTAGAGTTCAGAAGGATTGCCAGGTAATTTTGAAACACAAGGCAAGCAATATTCTCTCAGAGTTGAAAAGGGATAGAAGGGAGCTCTACTTTATGTTGCTCAGATGTCATGGAGTTGGATGGACATATCAGAAGTTGAAGGCTTTGACATTTGATGAGTTGGAAAACAGGGCTTATCCCATTTGGGTGAGAGTGCAGGAAGCAAACACTCTCAGACTTCTTTCAGATGAAAGAAAGGAGGAACTTGTAGAAGAAATGGAACTCAAGAAAGCTATGATTGTTCCCAGGCCAGTGAAGAAGGGAATTTCATTTGAGTTTCCCAAAGATATGGATCCACTATATCCAAGTGAAGCTGTCATCAGAAAGAGCCTCAAGCTCTCACCTTTAGAAGCTTCTGATATGGTGCAAGTGTTACCATTAGATTCCATGAACCCAATTGTGAGTTATGAAGAAGATGAATGTGGGTTCTGGAAGATTGGCAGATTTGGCAAGGAGGTACACACTTTTACCACTCTCATATCTTTGTTTGCAAGTTGTGATAGAGAAGACTTGGTGGACCTTTGGAAGTTGCTGGAGACCAAGTATGAGGCTGAAGCACCAACTTCAGCAAATGGAATAAAACTTTGGACCGCATTCAAAAGAATGTGTGGACCAAAAGATGAGGATCCTGCAATTTGGAAGGATCTTGAAGATGACCTTAGTGGTCTTCAATGGAGGTTATATTCAGCTGTTGGTGTCTACCATTTGAGTTCTACAAAGTTTGCTGAGTATCTACTTGTGGATGCTCAGTATTTCATATCCAAGGCTATTTTGGAGAAGATGAAGGACACTCAGCTGGAAATAGATTATTCAAGTGACGTGGCAAAAGATTTGATCAGATTTATTCACTATCAATATGAGAAGGTTTGTAAGATTCCTCCTAGTCCTTAATGCTTATTCAGAAACTTGATCATAAGAGTGGATATCAAGTTTAGGGGAGGATTGTTGGGAATAAATTAAGGCCAGATCACTTGAGCGCTGACAAGAGTAATACAAGCGTTGACAAGAACAAAACAAGCGCTGACAGCTCAAGCGTTGACAAGATAAAGTCAAGCGTTGACACATTGAAGACAAGCACTGATGGAAGATATTATCTACGTGTTTATTGTATTCTAGATTACTTCTAGTAAAGATAGGAACAACATTGTATTTTCTATATTTATCTTTACCAAGAATAGCTGATACGTAGATTATTGTACAAGGCTTCTTATGTCTATAAAAGAAGACCTTTAGGTTAATGTTTGATATAAGTTTTATATAAGTTTTCATTCGTAAAATACTTTCATTGTAAGCAAGTTTGATATTGATAATCAAAGTGAAAGTTTGTTTATATCATTGTGTGTTCTTGTTTAAGTGTTAATTTCCGCATAACACTTAGATTCATAAAGCATATACAAAGGTTTCTCTACGTGTATTACTTGATCTAATCTCGTATACACAAAGCTAATCGATCTAAGTTTGGGATCAACACTTTGAGCCTTAGTATTTAGAAGGCAACACGGGAATATTAGAAGCTGGTTTAGATTTTGCCTTATCTTTAGTGACCAATCTTTGAGATGGTTTAGTCCTAGGGCCCTTATTAAATGGTGTGACGGCTATAAGGTTTCTTTTGATTGCACTAGAGGACGATGCTGAGACAGTGACTGCATTATCCACAACATTCTTACCTTTTAGAGTACGAAGTGCTTCCTTTAACTCAGCCAAGGCCAGATTTTTATCACAAATTTGTTCCCTCAAATCAGATATTTCCACTGACTTTCGATTCAATTGTTCAATGAATGATTGATTATGTGCAGTGTTATTAGCACATGCGGGCTTTACTGAATCGAAGAGTTGTATATTTTTCAGTTTTAAGTTTTCAACTTTGGACAAAATCTTGGAAACTCGATTATCTAGATCAAGTTTAATATTCTCAGCGGCCTCAAATACGTTCACACAGTTAAGCTCCTTAGATTGCTCTATGTCTATCGGCAAAGATTTAGCAACCTTGTCACTTGGCTGACGATGTTTTGATTGTAAATTCAATCGAAAATTCATCGATATTAATACCTTCAAATGACGTTTCAAAGATTTCTTGAATAAATTGTTGCTTGCATTCAAGCGAAATACAATGTGTTTGAATCTCATCAAAACTTTTTGAAAGCAAAGTATAAGAATCTTGAAGCTTTAAAAATTCAGCGTCAGATTTGTGACAAGTACTATCTACCACATTATCCACAGATTCAACATTATGCACAATAGAATCATTATCAACACTTTTATTCACACAGACGGAAACTATATCATGAGACATCACTTGCTTCAGAAGCTGATCATTTTGGCGTGAAACTCGTTCTATTTCAAGTAAACTGTTTTCATAAGCATCATCTATTTCATTGAAAACACGTCTAACTTCTTCTATTTCCAAAAGCAAATCTTGATCACCATTACTAAGACAAGCTTTAACATTTTTTACAAATGGAACAATTTTGTCTCGGAACGCAGCTCTAGTGTGCTCAAAATTCCATTCACCTTCCGTTATGGCCGAAGCCGTCGTACGTTCCAAAATGACCTTGTCAAAATCAGCTAAGTGTTGGTGTACCGTATTTAAGCTAACGGATGCCTTACTTACCGGTGGAATTAACTTAGTTAAATCCTTTTTGACAAGTGTAGGAGACGTACTAGGAGGGTTTTCCGTTGACAAACTTTGAGGCACAAAGACTGTTAATTGAGCTAATTCCTTTTGTAAACGAATACGGGTCTTTTTAGACAATTGATCTTTGTTATACTGATCATAATCGATCTTATGGAATTTCGAAAGCATTTTAGAATGAGTTTCTTCCGCAAGTGACTGTGTCTCCTCAGTACTACGAACAAAAGGTGCTTCTTTCGATTTGCCAATTAGGGTCATATCATAAAGACACGGAATATATTCCTGAGCTTGTTTTGCATAACAGGGATTAGGTGGTAAATCTTGAAGACGCTTAAGTTCGAGTTCTTTAAACGATTTAGTTAAAAGATGAACCTTTTCTGTTGAAGCGTATTGTTTTAAAAGCTGTTGTTCTTTGAATTTAAGAAGTTTGGTAGCATTAATTTCCGATTCAAACTTTTTAGACTCGAGAGTTTCGAAATCCATTTTAAGTTTCTGAAAATCATTGACAACCGACTCTTTTGCTTTTAATTCATTGGAAAGATTAGCTTTTAATGATTCTATTTCTTTCAAGTGTTCAATCTTTTCAAAACGAAATTGGTCAAATTCAGAATAAGTTATTTTTCAGCTTGAGGGACCATTTCAAAAGCTTTGACCTTTTCTTTATGCAACGCAAGCTCAGCTGTTAGGGTGGAATTCGTATCTACAGATTGTTTGAGAGCCATATGCATTTGATTAATATTTTTAGGCACCATGACCAAATCATGTTGAGCATAAGATTCCATACCCGTCGTAGCATTTGGTTGAGGTTCACTCAAATGTGTAGGATTGGGTACCACATCATTTGAGTTACTAGTTCCCGAATGCTGTTCGAGGTTGTCATTTTCATGCCCAACTTGATGTTGGTTATCATCATTATTATTAGATGTGGTTGGTACCTCACTGACGACATCAGAAGCGTAGTGAGAGAGATTAGCAACGAGAGCAGCTTGGTCAGAGTGAATGTCATCACAATCCGAGTCATATGCGTCAAGATCATCTGCTTGATAATCTGCATTAGAAGTGGAAACGACTGCAATGCCTTCATTGTCTGCTGCCCCTGGTTCTACAAGAAATGATAACTCTTCTGAATCTAAGATATTTCCCTTAGACTGAGCATCAACCAAATACATCTTCTCACGAAACCATGTTACATCCCTTCTTCATTTTGGCTGAGTGCATTCCCTAGCCATATGACCTTAGTCCTCGGAAATTGTAGCAAGTCACAGCCTTTTGAGGACCAATAGGGCTTCCATTTCCATTAGCTTGAGAATTCTTAGCTTGAGCATTCACAATCCTTGTAGGAGGTCCATATGAAGTTTGCCTTCCCTGAATAGGTTGCACCGTCACTTGACCATCTTGAACAGTGGCTTGTTGTCGAGGATTTGAAGAGGTGTGGAGCTGATTGTTTGTTGGTGGAAATCCTCTAGTTGCAACAAGTTTTGACAAGTAGTTAGTGAGATGGTTTAGAACATCAGTTGTCGTATCATTTGGAGTAAAGACCGGTGCTTGGATTGGTGGAAGTTCATTGGAGTAGAAGGCTTGTGTTGGTTGTGCTTCAATTGGAAAATATCCTTGCTGAGGAGTATATCCCATTGGAGAAGTGTTGGCTTGTGATGGTGATGTCTGATGTGGTGGTTGATGTGGAAAAGATTGTTGATGAACACTTTATTGAAATGCTTGATGTGGCATCATTAGTGGTTGATAAGATGGTTGCTGATAGTTGTGTGGTGGTGGCTGCTGCAAGTATGATGGTTGTTGATAAGTATAAGCCATGTTTTGTTAAGAAGCATACATGGCAAGTGGATCATGAACTTGAGGTGTAGACAACCAAGCCTCGATCACATGGCATTCGTGTTGTTGAAGAAAAGCTTGAATTTGATCCACATTGGTGTTATGCAAGTCCTTAGCCAATTTAACATCCGTCACGTACTTTTTCCATTCTGAAGGAAGAGTGTTCAAATACTTGGTGTTCAATTGAAACGTGGGAATTGCCATACCATAGATATTGAGCTCATTCAACAATAGGGTAAATCTCACATAGTAATCATTGAGAGTCTCCCCCGACACATAGGCAAACTTATCAAAAGTATCATAAAGCTTACAATCTTGTTCTTGTTTAGTTAACGAAGTGCCTTGCATTAGAACACGAATTCTATCCCATAACTCTTTGGCAACTTTATGTTTACTGACGAGTTTGTAGACATCTGGAGGAAAGGCTTGGAGAATGATATTTGTAGCTTTTTTATCACACTTGTCTTGTATCTTAGCATCTCCAGTTAGCTCACCCGTTGTGCGAGGACGAGTAACAGCACCTTCTGTCACAGTACCATATACCAATGGTCCATTGAGCATCGATGCCCAAATTAGATGTCCATTTTCTTTGTTCAACATATAAAGTTCCATTCGGGAAGCCCAATCCTCATACATAGTCTTCACCAACATTGGTGGACGATTATCCGTACCCGAGAGGATGGACTTATCCGTAAGAGATGTGTACTCCATTTCGTTAAGTCAAGATTTACAAATGTTGATCGAACAATGAGAGAAAGTAAATGTGTTTGTTGTTGTGAGTTGAAGTCGAGAAACAATGTTGAAATCCCCTAAAATATGTTTTTGATGACCAAAAAAATTCCAAGACAAAAAAAAAACACACGAAATTTTTTAAGGAATCATTTTGAAATCTTCGGAATATTTGATCGGAATAACTGATCGGAAACCTGTCGGAATATAACTATCGGAATAGTCTATCGGAATAGTCTATCGGAATACCCTCTATCGGAATGATCCTGTCGGAATACCTTCTATCGGAATATCCCTTATCGGAATAAACCTATCGGAATACTATCAGAATACCCCTGTCGGAATGAACCAATCAGAATAACCCCTATCGGAATACTCCTGTCGGAATACCTTCTATCGGAATACCCCTATCGGAATATCCATCGGAATAATGGTCAGAATGATAACCGTATTCTGATGGAAGCTGTCGGAATGCTTAAACCCCTTTCCGATGGTTTCTGTCTGAATATTTCCCACTTTTCTCGGACAAAACTCAACCAATTCGAGATTTTAAGCCAAAAAATGATCAAAACACCAAAAAATTTTGTGTTTTTAGCCAAAGTAAATATACCAAATCTCTACCACAACTATGTAGAAGATTTGTATCAAGAAAAAACCATTAAAAACACAAAAAAAATAAATTTGGTTCGTGTAAAATGGATCAAAATAGGCGTATGAATCAAGAACACAAACACATAAACAACACAATCATCCCATGGTTCTTGATAGCATTTGTAGGATATTGTAAATCTTGCTTATGTTTAGAGAGAGAAAGAGATAGAAAGATAGATGATTTCACACACACTTTAGAGAGAGAAAGTGATTAACTATGTGTAAAATGAAATGAAACCACACCCTCTCCATCTAAGGAGAGGGTTTATATACCCAAGCCCATGAGATGGGCTTGGGCTTACATTGGGCCGTCGGCCTACACAAGTTGTAGGCTTGACTTGGCCTTGTTTGTTGAATATTAAGTTAACTAAACTACGAGCTATTACTTAGACTATTGTTGGAGTGACCGATCCTTTCTAATACGTAAAACCTATTTCCAACAGAGAAGCTTTATCAAATATTTGAATTTTAAGCCCAACATTATCTTTGTTTTTAATGGCCTCATCCAACTCAGCTTGTATAACACCTTTGGATCTCTCCAGGATGTCCCTAACCTGAATACTAGTATTTAGGTCATGAGTCAAAACATTGATTTGATCTTTTAGGTCAAGCTCCATTTTCTTATATTCAGCCACAGTCTTTTCAGTTTGAACAAGTGTAAGTTGATAGTTAGATAAGTTGCAGTTTTCCTAAAAAACATCTGATTTTAACTTTAAATTTCATTCTAAAGTTTTTCAGTGTTTAAATGACAACCTTTACTACAAAATGCATCATCATATACCTCATTGTCTGATGAAGATGAAGAATGTGCCATGAGAGCATAGTGAACATGCTCCTCTTCCTTCTTTTCTGCAACCAAAGCTTTGTTTTCTTCCACATCTTTGGCCAAAAAGCTCCAGTCCCAGCCAACACCATCAATCTCTTCCACATCTTTGTATCTTCAACCTTGATGATTTGGTTTGATGATTTTCCAGCATCAGATCTTCTTGGATATCTGCACTCTCTCATAAAGTATCCCATTCTATGGCAATTGTAACACTCAACCTTGGATTTATCAAACCCAACAGTGTCTTTAGCATTAAAAGTCATCTTCTTCCTAAATCTCCTATTCCATCTATTGGCTCTTATGCTTGCAAGTGCCATATTCCACTTTATGTCCATCTCCTCCAAATGCTCATCACTAATTTGCTCAAGGTACTCATATGTAATCACTGAACCATTGGGCAATGAAGCAATGTATGCACACACTGTATCTAGATCAATACCAGCAAGCTTAACTCTTGGTGAGTCAACATTGTATGTGTCAGCGTCTGAATGTGGGGCACTGACAAATCTTGATCCAACGTTGACACATGGTGATCCAGTAACAGGGTGCATGTATGACTCCCTTTGATCAAATTGACCTTCACTATGTGAGAAGAAGGCCATATTTCCATTGGTAGATTTGCTTCCTTGATCCAAAAGGATTTCACTCTCTACAATCCTCAGTTTATTGTAGACGTCATCAAAAGTGGAACTTTTGTGAGTATTATTAGAAATCATAGACCTTGCTTCAATCTTCCATGCATCACCAAGACTTTTAAGGAAAGTGGTGATGATATCAGCATCATCATGCATTGTTCCCATAAATGACAACTTGCTTGTTATGTCAAGAAGTCTGCTTCTCACCCCACTTAGTTTTTCATTAGGAAGAGCTTTGAACACAGCATAATCATGCAAGAGTTGCTTCTTTTTCTCTGAGGAAGTATCATCATTACCACCATAAGTGACTTGAAGGGCTGCCCAAAGATCTTTGGCAGACTCATCGCCTCTATACTTGTGCTTATTGGCTTGTCCCAAAGAAAGTTTGAGGAAGCTTAGAGTTTTCATGTCATTCCTTCTCTTTCCAATGTCCTCAGTTAAGACAGCTCTCCCATCTCCAGGTTGTTCTCTTTAATAAGCTTCACTTGAGCCTGGAGTTGATATTAAAGTAATAGCAGCTTGAATCTTGGCAGCCTTATCGAATGTGTTTCCATATTCAATGATTTCCCATAGGGTGTGGTCATGGATTTGAAGGGTCTGCTCAAAATTGAACTTCCATAACTCAAAGTTATCTGGGTCTAGCATGGGGATTTTTATGTTATGGCTTGAGGAGGAGGTCAACTCTGGAGTAGACATGTTGTCTGGATTTTAGGGTTTCTTGAAAATTAGGGTTTTTGGCGATTTAGGGTTTTTTGTTCTTTAGATCAAAGTTTCTCAACAAGCTCTGTGACCAATTGTGGAAACCATTATTCATGATCGATTAAGCTTACTAGGAATGCATCATGTTCATACGATTAACATAGCGGAATAGAACACGATACATAAACAAGGTGTTTACTTTTCCAACGTTTACTTCTCATTAAACGGTAATACTCAAACCAACTAACTCTAGGTGTGTTTACAATGAACATACACACCTAGACACACAAATATTGCTTTATGACTACATTGTGAATAATGGGAATGAATATTCACGTAGGGTGTATGTGTTTATATACTACACATACCCCTTCTTACAAGAAATCTAATTACCTAGAAGTCCCTCCATCTTTTACTAATAAGTCCTCCTTGTTGTATGAAAGGGCTCCATATTCTTGTAAATCTTTCTTTTTGCATATAAGTCCTTCTTGTTTCATTATTCTTGTTTTGTCTCATCAAATTAATTCCCAATAAAATCTTCGAGAGAGTATTGAATGAGTCGACCATCAATGATGAACTTAACATATATTATATCATAATCAAGCACAAGAGAATATGTGCTAAAGAACTCCAAAATAAATTCGAGATATATATCCTCCTTGATGTACAACAAACAATCAAACTCAATTTGTTCGAACATCGACTGAGTATATATATAGCCCTCAATATCATTTTGGACAACTCTACCCTCGTGAAAGCAATGTTTTTGAAGTGAATGATAGGTGTTGGCAAGTTGAGGGGAAGGACAAAGATCGGCTAGGTTTGGCATGTATTGTTTAGTGTATTGGTGATCTTGTTGATATTCTGAAGGCATGAATATTACCTAAATACAATAAACACAAAAATATTTCCCCAATCACTCATATGTTAAATATATGCCGAAAATAAAAAAGATGAGAATGTGTTTCATCAATTTCTTGACAAACAAAGGATTAATCCTTATCATTCTCATGTTCACAATGTACCTAGTTCATCATTGACAATAACATATTAACCATGTAAAATCAACAATGAACTTGAACATTGGTTTTTCAAAACAAAGTTTTTAGGTAAACATTAACAATGCCATTACCAACTAGTTCGTGGGTTCATATTAATTCCATCAATTAACCAAAATTATTAGCCAAAATTCGGATTGTTCTACAAGTGGGTTTAGTGAAATCTTAATGAATATGAACCTAAGGAATCATAGTACAATAACTTTGTCAACTCACATTCGTAGTAAGGTTCTAATTCAATATCAATTTTAAAAATCCCCAATTATAAAAGTATGAACCCTAGAACAAATTAGATGAAATTAAATGGAATGACTTACAGTTATTGATCTTGGATGAAGGATGAGTGAAACCCACAAATTGGAATCAATTAAACTTGAGTGATTGAAGGTTCTGAAGGTGCAAAAATGGTGGAAAATGGAAGAAACCGTCGTCTCTATTGGAGAAGAGAGAGAAGGTTTGTTTGAAAAATGATTTTTAATAAAAGCCCGGAACTTTAGTCGCTATCACTGACCGTTTATCAATAAAGAACCGCACATTTGAGCCGCGACAGATAAAGAACCGCCTATAGTGGCGAGTTTTTATCAAAGAAAATCAAAGAATTTTTCAAAACCAATTTTTTCTAAAATCCTTAAAATATATCTTAAGCCTTTAGGAAATCATTGGACCACCTTAACACTAGGTAACAATGCCTTAGTGAAGGATTACGAGTTGAATCGAGACTGGAAAAGACCGAAACGAACAAACGACTACTTGTAGCGAAGAAGCAAAGAGAAGAGAAGTCAAGAGGAGTGAATCAAGACCAAGTACAATGCTCAAGAGAAAAATGACAATCTTCAAGTCGAGGAGACGAAGAGCTTGTGTCATATATAGTGGTTTAAGACGTGCCTTTCCGGCGGAAGTCTAAACGGCTTTGGTAATGAACTATGCCAAGCAATTTTGATACATAGAATAAGATCACTTTCAAGAATAGTCTTACTCTACTTAAAAATGTGAGCAAAGTATAAATTTACTTTCTCTCCTACATGATTGGACAATTATTGCTAGGATTAACAACAATATCCTTAGAATATTTCAATTCCAGATTTGTAAAATTCAACTACAACTTATGAAGTAGTTTGGTATCTCAAGGGATTAATCAATCATCCTAGAGATGAGATCAATTTCACAAGTTACACATGATATAGGGCTACTAACCGTGAGGGTGCAAACCATGGAAATCATGCTTGATACTTTAAGCTACTACTAACTCACTCTACATCCCTATAGTGAGTCACGTATCCAAGCAATGAAGGTTTCAGAGGGTAAAAGGAAAGAATCACAAACCACAAAAAAATGTCAAGGCAAGGATGCCAAGAAAAATCACATAGTCAAGTAATGATCAAAAGAGTGATCAAAAGGGCGTGTGGAAGAACGAAAACATACCTTAGCCAGAAAGTGCATTCCAAGCAATCAAGGAATCAACGTAAAGCCCAACCATGACTAAAGTGACTACTAAGTCTTCAAGGACTAGTATCACTCCCATCCATCTTGATATAATCATTCAATGATGTTGGAAATCAAAAAAGATGAGTCTTCTACAAGTGTAAATAACTCAATCTATAATCAATTAAATGATTGATCTTCATGAGTACCTACACATAACAAGATGCAAACCAGTAGATACATTTCAAGAGTAAATCTAAAATGCATAAATACTACTAATTTAAATGAGATGCTATATTACCAATTAAAAGTCCTATTTTCAAACAAAAATAGTTTTGACCAAAGAGAAACTTTAGTACAAATTAACCTTCTAACTTGAGGAGACAATGGATCGATCCACGTTTTAAAGTACAATATACTTTAAAGATCTTGTGTGACCATCGCTCTAATACCAATTGTAGAAACTAGAAGGGAGGGGGGGGGGGGGGGTTGAATAGTTTCTCTTCGGTTTGTCTCCTAATTAAAATTCCTTTCAATTAGGTGAGTGCCAAAACTATCTTTTACTTGAAAGCTAGTTGCATAATGATTAGGTTTAATTCTAATGCATTACCAATGACAAGTAGTAAGTGTAATGCAAATGGAAGTAAGTAAAGAGTAAGGAAGGAAACAACCTAATAGGAAGACACCAAGATTTATAGTGGTTCGGCAACGAAGCTCTATCCTCGTTCCTACTCCACTCCTCGAGTACACCTACTCGAGATTTCCACTATATCCACAAGATCCCTTCTTGGAGGAGAAAACCTTACACCATCGCTTACGTTATTTTCCGACACTAAGTTAAATGTCGAGACCTAATCTTAGATAGGACCAATGTACACAACGTCGCCCACTTCACTATTTTATGACACAAGGCTAGATGTCGAGTTCTAATATAAAGATAGAACCAATCTTCACAATGTTGCTTACTTCACCATTTTCCGACACAAGTCTAGATGTTGAGTTCTAATTCAAAGCTAGAACCAATCTTCAAGACTCTTCACTTTGAAGCTAAGTGAGAAATTCACACGACACAACTACACATCACTTTATAGTTTAGTGAGAACTCACAAGACAAAACTACATAACTTTATAGTTTAGTGAGAACTCACACAACTCATTACAACTCAACTAAACATATCCAAGTACACACATGTAACTTACATGTACACAAGACAAATCCAAGCAGACACATATGCAATGGATTTACACAACACTAATCCAAGTTTTCACAAATATCTTGGATGAACACAACTAGTCCAAGTATTCACAAATACGTTGGATCTACACAAGACACAAATAAACAAATGATGAACATGACTAGCTCTTTAGAAGAGGATGATCTTCATCAAGGCTTCATCTTTAATCACATCAAAAGTGTGTGAGTGATCTTCTATTTGGACAAGGTAAAGAAGGAGATCAAGAGGATAATAATAAGTAAACATACTTAACACATTAAGTGATCATTTAAAAATGATTAGGATTAGAAAGGAGATAGAAGGATGAAAGAAATGTCCAAAAAGGGTTATGGAAAATGCATATTTGATCCACATTTATAGGAGACAAAAAACAACGGCTAGCTGCACGCGCTTCTTTATTACACTAGGAGATTCCTTATCAATAAAGAACCGCATAGGCACTTAAGGAACCGCGGATATAGACTCCGCTCCTTTTTGTCTTTTAGTGCGTTAGGAATATCTGAGGCAGTTTGAAACCTTCAAAGGATATTCTTATGACATTTAGAATATGCCATATTCAAATTTTCATTTTTCATTTTAATAAAACATTTTCTTAAAAAGAAAGTTTATTAAAAATCTTTTTGTCACATTTGACAAAAGTGAGTTGTAAGGCTAATCACTTTTATGATCACTGATAACAACCAAAATATACATATTCAACCCGTTATTATAATGCCACTTTGTACCATAAATAAGAGCTTTCGATACTTAATGTAATTGCGTTTTATATGCAGGTATGAAGTATGAAGAAGCAAAGTGAAGAAAACACAAAGGAGGGTCCTTATTGTGCAAATAAGACAAACTATTGAAAGAAGAATCTGAAACGCACAAAAGTGCGGCGCACATTGTCAGAAGTGCGGCGCACATTCCCACATCCAAAGTGCGGCGCACTTTTGGATAAGTGTGGCACACATTTTGTCTCAGCCATCATTATAAATAGAGGCCACTTTTACTCATTTTACACACAACACAACACATCTCTCAACTACTACTCTACAAATCCGAGTATTCTTAGCTTTCTTAGTGATATTTCAGTGTTATCCACTTTTGGGAAATACTTGTAACGAGAGTATTTCACTATTTGATTTTTGGAGAAACGATACAATCGTGACACTTGTATACTCGTTCATTCAATTAATCTAAGTATAATGTTCTCTTACTCTTTTCCATTTGTTACTTTAATTACTATGTTAGGCTAAGCTATTTGTTACTATATGGGTATGTGACTATGATTAGTGATGATGCTATGATATGATCCTTTATAATTGATTTCAAGCTAATCTTGTGGAACCATTTTACCACCTAGTTCTATAAACCATATTTTATCTAGAGTTGATTTGTTATGATGGCTTGGCGTTGAGAAACGCAAATCGTTGTAATAAGTTTTTAAAGACTTGTCTATGGTTTTGAATCTTTGGTTGGAGAAATCCACTTAGAAACCGTGATAAAATATTGAGCTCATTGGTAACTTGTTTTGAGCTTAGTCGCTCGAATAAACATAAGTCTTGAATCACACTAAGTAAGTTGTGTAAACACCATTTTGACGAAAAAGGTTTATCACTCTTTACCTAACTAAACATATCTCGATCATTATTATCATCATCACGAACTCATACGAACTATCCCATATTATTCATATTTGTTACTATTATTATTCATATCAATCATTTCTTTCTTCAATTATTATATTGTTTACCAAAACGAAATTAAGTCTCAGCGAACGATCCTGGCTTACCATTACAAGCTATATTACGAACGAAAGGGTATACTTGCCCGTGTTTGTATTTCTAGTCCCTTGTTTTGTCTAAACCTTGTAATATAAATTTAAGACTTGCAAAATGAACATCAAGTTTTTGGCTCTGTCGCTGGGGACTTACAATCCTGTTTTGTAACCAAAACTTTTGTAATCTTTGAAGAATTGAACCATTTCCCAGTCAAACAAAACCCAAAATTTTTCTGAAGTACAGAAAGTACGCCGCACATTCCAAAAGTGCGCCACACTTCCTGTTGCGAACAAAAGTGCGCTGCACAAACCAAAAAGTGCGCCGCACAATTCTTCTGTAAACCAAAAAAACTCTTGTTGGATGCACACCCGTTCATCCAAAACTCCACCATTATCAAAACTTGAACGTACCCTTAACCGAAGGTTAGGTAGACTTCACCTTCGTGTACCTTTAGATAGGAGACACGAGAAAAATCAACCTCGCGAAATCAACCAACCTTTTGACAACCTTTCTAAATTTCTATTTCTCACCAAACTCATCAACCATTACGATCCAATGTCGGACACCGATGATGAACCAATGTGGTCAGCCGATAGAGTTGTAGCACAAACTCCTGGCTCCGCAAGGAAACCACTTGACACTTGTCAAAAACCACCAATTTGATGGTCGAATCAAAACCGATCCTCACAAACACATCCATGAATTTAGCGGAATATGCAAAATGTTTAACTATGGAGAAGGACAAGCCGAAGCCGTTCAACTCATTATGTTTCCATCATCCTTGACTGGAGAAGCCAAGTCATGGCTCGACGAACTTAACGAAGGAACCATTCGAACATGGGAAGGTCTTAGAACCGCTTTCATTAGTCGATTCTTTCCTCCTGCCCTATTTGAAAAACTCCTTGGAGAAATCCGAAGCTTTTCTCAACAAGATCGAGAAACTCTCATTGACGCATGGTTAAGAATGAAAGAATTACTCATAAACTTCCATGGCCATGGACTAAAAAAGGAAGGAATAATCAAGATTTTCTATCATGGTCTTGACGATGCTACCCAAGATGCATTGAACACCGCATCGGGTGGTATTTTCCTTTACAAAACCCCTAACCAAGCTTACCAATTGTTAGATGACAAAGTCTTACTTAAGCTTGATTGGTCCAAAAACCACAAAAACAAAAACCCACGAAAAACCGTAGCTTTTGCCAAAGAAAGCAACAACCCAACCGGCACTGAAAAAATTATGGCTCGTATGGACGCCATGTCTCTCAAAATCGACACTCAATATAAAGAAATGAAAAACAAAAGTCGTGAAACCTGCAAACACTGTGGAGGAAACCATCCTTCTAGTGAATGTGATGACGATGACACACCTATGATAAAGGAAGAAGAAACCACTATCATGAACACCTTTCATCGAACTAGATTTTATAATGATTATCGTAACTATGACCGCGATAATTGGAAATCTAACGATAAACCAAGTTACGATCGAGACGAAAAGAAACCTAACCAAACCGAAAACAAACCCAACCTCGAAACCAAGCTCGACAATTTTGTCGAATCTCATAGAAAAACCAACTTTTTCGTTCGAGATACATTCACTGACCTCAAAAAAAAGTTCAAGACTTCAAACAAAAACCACCAAGCTTCCATTCAAAACCTTGAAGCTAAGTTTGATCGTTTTGCCGATAAGCAATCGAATCGCGCTTCTGGTTCTTTACCTAGCAACACCAACCCAAACCCCAAAAACAACAACAAATATCAACCACCGCAAGCTCGTAATGAACATGTGAATACCGTATTCACACAGAGTGGTTTATCTTATGAATCACCTACCAAACCTACCTAAGACACATCAATTGAAAACCCACTCGATAGTAACGATGAAGATGAAGCCCAACCAACCAAAACCAAAACCACTGAAAACCCAACACCCAAACCGTACAAACCAAATGTACCATACCCCTAACTCTTACACAAGCAAAAGATGAAAGCTAAGTATGGTAAATTCCTCGACATAATCAAAGAAGTTAGAATCAATATGCCTTTAGTCGATGTTCTAGCTGGAATGCTAAACTATGGCAAATTTATCAAAGAACTTATCAAAAGCAAACATAAGTTTGAAGATGTATCTTCAGCTTTTCTGAATGATGAATGTTCTGCTATTATCCAAAACAAAGTACCACCAAAACTTGGAGATCCTGGAAGTTTCCTAACTCCATGTACTTTCCATCTCTCATACTCTTGTAACGCCTTGGCCGATCTTGGCGCTAGTATCAACCTCATGCCATACTCCTTGTATGCTAAACTCTAAAAAGATGTTCTTAAACCCACAAAAATGAGCGTTCTCCTTGCGGACCGTTCTTTTCAATACCCAATGGGAATACCTGAAAACATGCTAGTTGAAGTTGGAAAATTCATTTTTCCTGTCGACTTTGTAATCCTAGAGATGGAAGAAGATAGAAAGGTACCACTTATCCTTGGTAGACCCTTCTTGCATACAACTGACGCTGTGATTCGTGTGAAACAAAAACAACTCAACCTTGGAGTTGGAGAAGATAGAATTTCCTTTTCTATCGATGAAGCAATGAAACACTCTTATTCTAATGACGATACTTGCTTTAGTATTGATGTCATTGACGAAGTCGTTGAAGCCAATTTTGACGCTCTTCTTGATGAAGGAAGCGAAAGTTTATATTCTAACAAAGGAACCATCCTCGAAGAAGAACTTTTTGTTGAATTTGGCGCCTTCATAGCCGTTAATACTAACGAACCTATAGAAACACCTGAAGAAGAAAAATAAACACCTTTTGAAACCATAACTTTCAAAACTGATTTCAAAGTTAAGAAATCCGTGGAAGAGCCCCCTACAGATTTAGAACTTAAACCTCTTCCTGAACATCTGGAATATGCGTTTCTTCACGAAAAAAATTACTACCTGTAATTATTTCATCCAAACTTTCGGAAGAACACAAAAACAATTTAATTGAAGTTCTCAAGAAGCATAAACAAGCCTTTTCTTAGAAAACTTATGATATTCCTGGCGTATGTCCATCGTTCTGTAAACACAAAATACAACTTTTGGATAACAAGAAACTGATTGTTGAAAACAACGAAGACTAAATCCTAATATGAAGGACGTTGTTAAAAAAGAAATCCTTGAGCTCCTCGATTCTGGAATAATCTACCCAATCGCCTATAGCCCCTGGGTTAGTCTTATTCATTATGTACCTAAAAAGGGAGGTATCACTGTAGTAACTAATGAGAACAATGAATTAGTACCAACACGAACCATCACCGGATGGAGAGGTTGTATTAACTATCGAAAATTAAGTGACACAACTGCGAAAGATCATTTTCCTTTTCCCATTATGGATCAAATGTTAGAAAGAATCGCAGGGAATGAATACTTTTATTTCCTCGATGGTTTTTCCGGATATTTTCAAATCCCAATCAACCCTATGGATCAAGAAAAAACCACATTTACTTGTCCATTTGGAACTTACGCGTATAAGCGCATGCCCTTTGGATTATGCAATGCACCTGCTACTTTTCAGAGGTGTATGATTGCAATCTTTCACGATATGATTGAAGAATCAATCGAAGTCTTCATGGACGATTTTTACGTGTTTGGAAATTCTTTCGACACATGTCTTAGCAATCTTGATAAAATGTTAGCACGATGTGAAGAAGCAAATCTTGTGCTAAACAGGGAAAAATGTCACTTTATGGTAAAAGAAGGAATTGTGCTTGGACACAAAGTGTCTGGCGCAGGCTTAGAAGTTGACAAATTAAAAATAGACGTAATTTCAAAACTCCCACCACCTACTAATGTGAAAGGCATTAGAAGTTTTTTAGGTCATGCCGGATTTTATCAATGATTTATCAAAGACTTTGCGAAGATCGCAAGACCTTTAAGTCAACTTCTTAAAAAAGAAAGAACATTTGATTTTAATGATGAATGCCTTTTAGCATTGGAAAATCTTAAAGCAAAGCTTACATGTACACCAATTATTGTAAGCACCAATTTGGAACCTTTCATTTGTGCTTATGTGCGATGCAAGTGAACATGCCCTTGGAGCCGTCCTTGGACAAAAAGATGGAAAACAATTTCACCCCATCTACTTTGCTAGTAGAACTCTAAACGCAGCCCAACAAAATTACACCATCACGGAAAAAGAACTTATGGCTGTAGTTTATGCGTTTGACAAATTCCGATCATACCTCTTATTATCGAAGACAATAGTTTACACCGATCACTCAGCATTAAATACTTGTTTAAAAAGCAAGATACCAAACCTTGTCTCATACGATGGATTTTGCTTTTACAAGAATTCGATTTAGAAATTAAAGCTAAAAAAGGTGCTGAGAATGTTGTTGTCGATCATTTATCTCGCATAGTGAATGATGATTCTAGCAATGATGAAATCGATGATTTTCCCGATGAACACATAATACAAATAAATCCTAACATTACACCATGGTTCGCAGACTGTGCAAACTATTTGGCTGGAGGTATTTTGCGAAAGGGAATGACATATCAACAAAAGAAAAGATTCTTTTCTGAACTTAAAAATACTTTTGGGACGATCCCCACCTATTTAGAATCTGTTCCGATGGAATGATCTGACGTTGTATTTCCGGATCCGAATCTCGAAAAATTCTCGATGAATGTCACTACGGACCGACCGAAGGACATTATGCAGCGAACACCATCGCTAAAAAGTGTTCGACCTTGGCTTTTACTGGCCAACGATTATTCGTGAAGCTCATACCTTAGTACGATTATGCGAAGCATGTCAAAGGACTAGAAATCTTACAAAAAGAGATGAAATGCCTCTTAATAATATCCAAGTCTGCGAAATCTTTGACGTGTGGGGTATCGACTTCATGGGACCATTTCCTACATTTTATAAATGTGAATACATTTTAGTCGTCGTCGACTATGTATCGAAATGGGCCGAAGCTCAAACCTTGCAAACTAACGATGCAAGAGTTGTTATAGCATTCTTAAAGAAACTGTTATGTCGTTTTGGAATTCCAAAAGCACTAATAAGCGACAGAGGAACTCATTTTTGTAACAAACTTATGGAAAAAATCATGAAAAGATATGGAGTAAACCATCGATTTTCCACATCTTACCACCCTCAAACGAGTGGCCAAGTTGAAAACACTAATAGAGCTCTTAAGCGAATCGTTGAAAAGACCGTTCAAAACAACCCTGCTTGTTGGTCTAAGAAATTAGAAGATGCTTTATGGGCCTTTCGTACCGCATTCAAAACACCAACTGGAACCACATCGTACAAGCTCTTGTATGGAAAAACATGCCACTTACCAATAGAAATTGAACACCGTGCATATTGGGCACTTAAGAACTGCAACCCTGATCTTATTGCAGCTGGGGAAAAACGTATCTTTCAACTACATGAGTTAGATGAATTTCGACATCAAGCTTATGAAAATTCACGTTTATACAAAGAACGAACCAAAGTGTGGCATGATCGCAAACTGCGACAAAGAAAATATTTCAAACATAGAGAGAAAGTACTTCTCTTTATCTCAAAATATAAATTCAAGCAACCCAAGCTTACATCAAGATAGACCGGACCTTACACAGTAAAACACCAATATCCATCCGGATATGTTGAACTCTACGGTAGAGACAATACCACTTTTATTGTCAATAAACATTCATTCAAGCTCTACCACGAAGAAGAAAACTGTAATGAATACGATGAAGAAGAAATCCCCTTCTTTTTGAAATAAAACCGAGTAGCCGAGTTTGGCTGAAGACTCTAAATTTAGCGCTATTCGGAAGGCAATCCGTATTTTATCCCCCACTTTTTACCTTAAATGTAGAGGAGGACCTGTAAATAAATAAAACCGTCCTTGTGTATATTTCATGTGTTTTGTTTTGTTTTATAGCATGCAGGAAAATAGCAAATTTGGAGCTCTGAGCTGGATTCATCTGTTGAAGTCCCGCAATTTTCTACTTAGCCCCGGGAAGTTCTGGTTTCCCTTTGCAATTCTTCCTATTTTTTAGTTTTATCAGTTATCACATCGAGGACGACGTTCACCTTAAGTGTGGAGGAGGAACAAATAGGAAAAATAATAAATAATACATTTCTCCATATTAAAAATCTTTTCGAAAATAAATAAAATTGATATATATTAAATAAATAAAGTTTTAGCAAAGCAAAAATCTCATTGATTGACACTATAACTAAACACAAAAACCATCCACCAAATATGTAAGGAAACCTAGCTTTATATTTCTCTATTTTGTGTGAAAGGCGATAATCTAGTATGCTTTAGAATTTGTGCTTGATAATCATTTACTAAACCGCAGTGAGGTTAATTTATAGATATTTTCGAGAAGAGGCAAAATAAATCACCATTTTATCATTTTAGTTAAGCTACACTGGCTTGCTAAAATATGTTACTCTTGTACCTATATGATCCCTTGTGCTATTATCCTTATGCTTTATGCCTATCCATTTGTCAAGTCGAAAAAGTATATATGATGTTCTCTTAAAAAATAATAATAAAGTATTCTAGTTTGTTTTACGACTTTGACAAGGCATATTTTGTTCCTACACCTTCATCATTATCACGTTTTGTCTCTTTGAAAATCTATCTGGTGCTCACGCTGCAACGGTTATGTTTATGTGTCATGTACAAACTTATGGTAGCTATCTATTTTATGTCCGTGCTATTTGAGTGTTACCTTACATTTACCCTTTGCGAGTGACATTTGTGTGAACTTAAAATCTAAACACGATCCATGTGAGGTGCTGAAGTTATTTGTCATTTGTTTTGCTACTTATAAAAATTTAATCATTTTCCTATAATACTTCATTACACTTAAAAGCATTTTTAAAATCTAATTTGTTTTCTCGCTTTGATTGCTTGAGGGCAAGCAATAGCTAAGTGTGGAGGAATTTGATAACGACCAAAATGTACATATTCAACCCGTTATTATAATGCCACTTTGTACCATAAATAAGAGCTTTCGATACTTAATATATTACGTTTTGTATGAAAGTATGAAGTATGAAGAAGCAAAGTGAAGAAAACACAAAGGAGGGTCCTTATTGTGCAAATATGACAAACTATTGAAAGAAGAATCTGGAACGCACAAAAGTGCGGCGCACATTGTAAGAAGTGCGGCGCACGTTCCCACATCCAAAGTGCGGCGCACTTTCGGATAAGTGCGGCGCACATTTTGGCTCAGCCAACACTATAAATAGAGGCCACTTCTACTCATTTTACACACAACACAACACATCTCTCAACTACTACTCTATAAATCCGAGTATTCTTAGCTTTCTTAGTGATATTTCAGTATTATCCACTTTTAAAGAGAGTATTCCACTCTTCGATTCTTGGAGAAACGATACAATCGTGACACTTGTGTACTCGTTCATTCAATTGATCTAAGTATGATGTTCTCTTACTCTTTTCCATTTGTTACTTTAATTATTATGTTAGGCTAAGCTATTTATGACTATATGGGTATGTGACTATGATTAGTGATGATGCTATGATATGATCCTTTATAATTGATTTCAAGCTAATGTTGTAGAACCATTTTACCACCTAGTTTTATAAACCATATTTTATCTAGAGTTGATTTGTTATGATGGCTTGGCGTTGAGAAACGCAATCGTTGTAATAAGTTTTTAAAGACTTGTCTATGGTTTTGAATATTTGGTTGGAGAAATCCACTTAGAAACCTTGATAAAATATTGAGCTCGTTGGCCAATTGTTTTGAGCTTAGTCGCTCGAATAAACATAAGTCTTGAATCACACTAAGTAAGTTGTGTAAACACCATTTTGACGAAAAAGGTTTATCACTCTTAACCTAACTAAACATATCTCGATCATTATTATGATCATCACGAACTCATACGAACTATCCCATATTAGTCATATTTGTTACTATTATTATTCATATCAATCATTTCTTTCTTCAATTATTATATTGATTACCAAAACGAAATTAAGTCTCAACGAACAATCCTGGCTTACCACTACACGCTATATTACTAACGAAAGGGTATACTTTCCCGTGTTTGTATTTCTAGTCCCTTGTTTTGTCTAAATCTTGTAATATAAATTTAAGACTTGCAAAACGAACATCAATAACTAAACATGATTAAGATATGTTAGTGTAATGATTATTACCTTGATGATAGTGTTTGCTAGATAGTTCAATTTACGATTGTGTTTGACTATAAATGTCTTGTATAGTTTGTTGTGATCAAAACTAAGAAAGATTAGTTAACACTAATAATGTTTTTAGGCATTACTTGTATTAACATTTTTTTCAAAAAAAAAGTGCTTTGGCACGAGGTCGGGTACGGTGCGCTAAAGGGCTAACAATCAGCGTTGGCTTGACCGTACCCCATGCTCTAAAACCATGACCATGGCTTATATATCATCGTTTAGGCTATCTACATCGGTGACATATTTATCCCCCTCCATCTTTTGTTATCTTATTTTTCTCTTTTCAATGACTTATAGATGATTTGTTTAACCATCAAAACGACCAAGTTTAAATACATTTTTCAAACTAAAATGCATTAAAAACATTACATAAATACGAAAAAATATTACAAAATTATTAAAATAAAATAATAACATTACGATCATAAATAAAATTAAACATTGTTAATTTTGATTGTTTCAAATTTATTTTACTAGATCGGTCTTTTTCGCTGATTATCTCCCGAGTAATACCCATTGATTTTTCATGTGTATTTACGGGATCTTCAGTACGTTGTTTTTATTCGCAAAAAATAAGGGAGGTATATCATATTGTATAATATGATGCATGTGTATATTGCGTCCGATAGTCTATGTGACATTCCTCGAGCAGGATGTTTAATTAGCTTCAATGTCTTTCTAAATACACCAAAGACTCGTTTCACATATTTTCTTGCTGCTTCGTGCTTTATTTTATATATTATTCATTTGCGATCATTCAACCCTGGATCTTTATATAGACTTAATAAGAATATACCATTTCTGATGTATCTCGTCAGTAAGACAATATCCCCTTTGATAATACACGTTGTTAGCCATGAATCCCACATGTGACGCTTTACCGGATTTGAGATCATTAAAAAGAGGGGATTGATGTAAAACGTTCACGTCGTTATTCATCCCAACGGCACCAAAGAATGCATGCCAAACCCGTATTTCTTAAGAGGCGATCACTTTCAATAAAACAATAAAGTTGACCCGTGATCACCTCTAGAAAGTTGAGCTTTGAATTTTTTATCCCAATAATAAATCACTTCACCATGATAGATCAATAGAAAATAGATAGAAAAGAGAAGAGAAGAGAAGAGAAGAAAAGAGATTGTTCTTAATAGATATAAGTTGAGCATTTTACCTCGTACCTGTGATTGTGTAGATTCAATTAAGAACCTCCTTGACAGGGTTTCACAGCTGTACTAGCCGTTCTCTTTACTCGACCATCTAAAAGCAAGACTACGAACGTAAAGAGTGAATCGATTGGATAAAATAATTCTTTTGACTAAAGTCATCAATTCAAATTCCGGGAACAAGTTTGCTTCATAAAGAATCGTACCATTGTTGCTTTCCAGTTGACACAAGCTTGATTTATATAGAATCTCACAAGTTACCTTCGTAGTGCTATTTGAGGTTGATACTGGAAGGATTTCCATTCATCATTGTGAATACTGAAGAGTATCACTCTGAATGTTCTGGCAAGATCATATAGATATTGCATAGAAACCTGAAACAAGTTTGAATCAATTAAGAATCAAACCACTGTTGCTTTCCAGTTATACACATGTTCAAATCATAGAATATATTCCGCATGACCTACCGTAGTGTTGTTTGATGTTAACACTGGAAGGATTTCTACTCGTCATTATGAATACTAAGTAGTATCAGTCTAAGTGTTCTGGAAATATCACAAGGATATAGCGTAGGACTCTCTTCTTCGTCATGTGATGTGTCCTAACGAGATTTGATTGATCTCTTTGCTCTAGACTCGATTTGTGCACTTTTGGTGTTTGGAGGCTAAAGCAGATGCCACCCATTGAATACCAACTATCTTGGAGTGAGAAAGTCAATAGAAGTCGTTTTGATCTCCGTGACAATAAAATAAACTTCTTGTAAGAGAAGCCTGAGTTAGCTAGGAAAGGGTTGTGCATTGCATCACTGGCTCCATGATGTCTTGTCTTCAATGATGTGCTGAATCGGTTTCTGCCTAAGTTGTATGGAGGGTTATTTATTTTCACCTTTTATCCTTACAATTCTTTTTCATTCTTCAACCCCTTCAATGCTTACCAAGACGTCATTACTAGCACCTTGTTGTGATTGTTCAAGTGTTAGCTAAAGTACATAGTCCGCATTATTCCCTTATCACATTATACTCCATCTTTCCTAAGGATTTCTAATAATCTATTGGATTGTCCCTGGGAAGATTCCTCCGGTTCTGGTTGGATCATAGGACATATATTGTCACACCCCACCATGGCGGAATATGGGGTGCGACGTATGGATATCATCACAACATGGCGTGTCTATAGAGATAACTATATGGAATAAGAAATGTCATAAAATGGAGACACAAAGTCATGACAATATCTCATCAAACCCAGGAGTCTAGGTAAGTAGGTAACAGTCCTACCTCTTACCCAAGACAAACAAATAACATAACCAAACAAATACATGTGTGCCACAGTATCACTTATTAAAAGAACAAATAAAAACTAAGAAGGAAACGGGGATTCTCCTTCTATATGCATTCCTAAGCTTCTCCAATCCTAGCCACTTATGTTCTCATGCTTAACCATAGTATCACCTGAAAGAGACACTAAAACACGTCAACATAAAGTTGGTGAGAGTCATAGGTTTAGACTCCAACGCTAAATCAATTACAAGTTGTGAGTAACAACTATCAACACAATAACATATGGACAATGCGCTACAATTATGTATTAACAACTAGCATTCAAGATCAATCATTCCAAACCAAAATCCAAGGCTCCTACCTTGCCAAACAACATGGTACCATAGATGATCACACTATGTACCTATCCCAAGGCCACTACCTTGTCAAACCACAATAACTGAGACGACACGTGTCTCCCGGTCTAAATCATACACAATCAAAAATCACATAGCAGTTAATCACATAATGTACACACAAGTCCATCTCAAATCACAAACACATTCACAACATCAATTTAGAAAATAACTCAACACAGTGTCTCTTCCATCCCGTCTGGAAGTCAAAATCAATAGTAAACATGGGGCTATGAAACTCACCTGATAGCTTCTTCACAAGTCCTCGCACTAGCAACACGCTAACAAACCAAAAACACGAAATCAATACACGAACCAATCACTAAGATGGCTCATCAACCTATGATGGACATCTAGTCTATTCCTGTATAATTACCTCATTGTTAAGCTCTAATCACCCCCATTACCCTTCCTTAACAAGTCCCTAACTTGGTTAAGTTTAATAGCTATCCCGTTCATAATTTTACACAAAACAGTCCCAGTTTTATGTCTCAAAACTTTAAGTCAAACGTCCACTTAAACATACCCATGGTTTCTGTAAAAGGAATATTCACACTTTTATACATTTTAGCTAAAACCTCCCACTTGCCCTAACCTTAAAGCTACTGTTAAGGCCCAGATATATGTGTATATATTTCTATCTATCCAGAACTCACTGATTTTAAACGTATGAAAAGTTCATTACCATTAGAGGGTCTTACCCTAAACCACAATCTTAGCCCAAGTGCAGATCCTTACTACAATATATAAACCATCTCTCATGTTCGTGAGAAGATCCCAATGCAACCCTAAGTACCCCAAACAACCCAAAACTTAAAAAGCAAACAGGCTGACTTCAAAACTGTATTGACCTCCGACTGTTGTAACCTGTCTTGACCCACTTCCCGACCTCTAATTTAGTTCTAGTTTCTTGCATTAGAAAGCCAACTCAATTACCTATCCAGGGCTAGTTTGATCGCATCTTGAATGTTCCTAGAACTCGAGATATGATCAAAACAATAGACTCAAAATTCTGCCCAGTTTTTAAAAACGGGTTTTAAACAAATTGATCTAATTAATAACCTATAACCCTTCTAATACAAGCCCTAGATTATATGATCATCATATTATGATTAATACATCATTAATCTACTGTTTTTATATAAACCCTAACCCTTAATCCATCATAAGAATGATTAATTAAACATAAAAACAATTTAATTAAAAAGGTTAATGAAGGTTTTTACCTTAAATCAATGGAAGATGAAGAAAACCTAATTTTTTTGAAGAACCCTAATTCTCCTCTATGAAACCCACGAATTTTTCTTTGTCTCCAGGGATTTATGTTTTTTTTTATTTATTAGATAACCTTATATAGTGTGTACATAAAATCCTAGTCCAAGTATAACACCCAACTTTCCTTTTTTTTTCCCTTTTTCCCTTTTTCTCTTTCTTTGGTGCGTCTAAACCGACCCAAACACCCAATAAATTCGTTTTTTTTTATTTTTATTATTTAATATTATGTTAATAATATTACCTTAATTTTCCTTAATTTATTTCAGCTCCTAAAGCTTCCAAAACCTCAAAACCGTAAAACTAGTCAAATTTACGCGTTTTACCGTAAAAGACGTAAAATATACACTTTTATAAAAAATCTCAAATTTTGAAATAAACTTTATAACTAAGTCCT
Source organism: Glebionis coronaria (assembly GCA_025667525.1). Taxonomy (NCBI): domain Eukaryota; kingdom Viridiplantae; phylum Streptophyta; class Magnoliopsida; order Asterales; family Asteraceae; genus Glebionis; species Glebionis coronaria. Next base: position 533,042,793 of record CM046880.1, read on the forward strand.
AAATTACTTAAAACCATCCCGAAAAATATTCATATGGATAATTACCTCACCCGATACCTCTAAATGCTAAACCGTAAATCCTAAAAAAAAATACTTTTACTATAATACTTATACGTATACGTAAACACCACAATATCACCATTTTCATTTCATAGTCACCACTTGTGAGCTCATGAACATGAAATAACCGTTCCTCGATTTACTTATGAGTACTCTATACTCATAAACGATAACCACACCAACCTCGTTCACACAAAATAAACACGTAAACACATAATTTAAGTAAGCACACATAAAATAACCTAAAAGTAAGACCAAGTGACAAACCCAAAACCACGGTTGTCACATATATCTAACCACCTTTTGATATCAATAACATCATGAAATAAAAAGGTTGTGGATATAAGATCGTAACCATAAAACCACTTGAAATACTTTGATTGTCTTTCAGAAAAGCTCCCTTTCACATGTGCATCGATAATCAAAAGTGTTTTGCTCATGTAGGTAAGAGTTAGAGTGCTTAAGTCTTACATATATGGTAGTTTCATATATTAGATCACATTTTAATCATATTTTCTCCTCTATCTCTAATATATAAATGTTTGATATTAGAGATACCAAATTTGATTAAAATATATCACCAAAAATAGTCTTGAAAATCGTCCGGGAGAAAAATATGTCTTACTTAGCATGAATTACTGGAGCATTTTATGTAGTGTCGAGTACACAATTTTTGAAAGATTTGGAATAATCATTGAAAAATTCTTGAAAAAAATTGTACTCGCACACTACATGTTCATGAACACAAAAAATATCGTTGAAGGATGTGTTCACGAACATCAAAGCTTTTTCATGTGAATTGTACCAAATGAACATTACACACAATGTGTTGGATACATAAAAATTGTCTTGACATAATATATCCAACAACATTCAACTTTAATTTTGGAAAGCTCCCCCTAAAAAATTGATCCAATTGAATATTCTTTATGAGGATGTGATCCACGTTTTTCTTTTTGAGGATGAGAGTTGTTGAATACACAATTTTTGAAAGAATTTGAATAATCATTGAAAAATTCTTGAAAAAATTGTGTTCAACACTTTTTGAAAACCATTTCATTTTGGTGACATGGTGTTTCTAAAGCATAAACTTGAGTTCATAGATTTTGAATGTCTTGACAAATCCACTCAAGTGTAAGAAGATTCTCTTCTTTTGCTGAGGGTAAGCACCCTGAATCGTACACTCCCTCGTGAATATAAATCCGGGTTGCAATATGAAGGTGATTACAAGCCATTTGTTGAGCTCAAAACTTTGAATGTTTTATGAAAAGCTCAACTCCACGATAGATTGCTCTACCAGTGGTTAGGATAAGTTATCTAAAAGATACACTTTTCTTTATTTGAAATTCGAGTTACAGTCTAACATGTGAGTGTAAGTCACTTACATGATCTTAAAAACTTGGAATGTTTTTAATAATAGCTCATGATCGAGAAAAATAATTTTCCAGTTGTTAAGGATAAGTCATCTTTAACGATAGACTTTCTTTATTTGAAGCACAAGTCACAATCTGAGATAATTATAATTCTTTTGAAGAAAAATAGAGATGACATGTTTTGAAAACATTTGACCTTTAATTCGAGCTTTATGTACACACTCGTGTCGTTATTGAGTGACATTTCTAGGTACGTCCATATTATCGATACTGAAAGATATGTCGAGAATATTCTTTTTGGTTTTTCAAAGATTATTTAATTTTGTATTTTGTTTTTATATGATATTTACGTTTTATTTTATTTTTGTATTTACATTTTCAAGTTTTTTTTAATAACCAAAAATATACTTTTGTACAAGAAAAGAAGGTGATATAGAATGTATAGAACTAGAACCCATTGAAGAAGAAGTGGGTTCAGAATCCGCTGAAGTACCTGCAATCACAAAAGAGGAGTTCACACAAATACTAGTGTTAGGAGTAACATATCCTTTTTCTACATGTAAAATAGTAGCATTAGTGCTGGTGCAGGTTCCAACACTCTTTTCTATGGGAATCTACTCCAGACCAACTTTCTTGAAGATCCTACCCGTTGGTTTCCACTGAAAACTAGATCTAGGAGTAGTTTTCTCAAACACAACGAAAGACTTCTTTGGAGAGAAACTATGTCCTATATTAATCCGCGTTTCAGATTTGTTGTTATTTCTTTTCTATGCGACGGGTATGTATCTCATAGTTGTCTTATGGGATTCTACATTCCTTCAATGTGCAAAGGCACAAGATTTGACTTCATAGAGGTATTGCAGAATGCAATGATCATGATTTCCATTGTGAATACCCTTTTTACACGTGCGACATACGTAGATTTGGAATTCACGAAAGTCCTTATGTACATAGGTTTTGCTGATCGTTCAATCCCAGTGTTTGATACACCACTACTCATTGACGGTTGCCAATTCCTAGGTTGCTGGTAAGGGTTCCTAGGTTTTGGTTTACTACCATTAGTAGATTGTTGATCTCTAGCATGAGTTGGTATACTAGGTTTTGAATACACATATTTTTCTTTCTGAATCTTCCCTTTTTGCTTAACATCCTCTAGGTTGTTGGTATGAACTAAGTCACTTGAACCTACAAATTCCTTTGTGGACGCAAATGTCACAAGCTTTGAAGTATTCCTAGAAGTGATAGGTGCATTCACATGATCGGGTTTAGAAAAAGTAGGTTTTCGAAATGGAGGAAGATAGGGTGAAATAGCTGGCTTTGGAAAACTTGGTTGCACATCATTCTTAGAAGGTAACCTCGATTTTGCATGAGAAGAGTTTGAGAAATGAGTCGGTTTTCCTAAGATAGATGGCTTTGGAACTTTGCACAAATTGGATTGTCGAACACCAGGTTTCACAGCAATAGTTTCCACAGTTTTCCCACCCATCTGTCCAATGAGTTTTTCAACTCACTTATTTCTATCTCTTTTTCTTGCAACTGAGCTTTCAAATATGTAATTTCCATACTCTTTTCGTTTATTCTCAAAATGATTCAGATAGTTTTACTTGCAAATTATTATCATCTGGAAATTTTCCCATTTTGTTTTGCAAAACAAGTTCAAGAGAATGACAATGTTTTTGAAGTAAATCATATCGGTGTTGAAGTAACGTAAACTCTTTTTTATTAACATCTTTTGAAAGCTTAGTTTCAAGACGTTCACACTCTTTGATCTTATCAAGATATTTGCATGCGACATTAGAATATTCATCTGTATCAGTACAAGATGTAACAACAACACACATAATATCTTTGAAGAGACATAGTTGTAAGAGTAGATCATATTCTTTTGAAAACTCTTCTTTTTCAAATTGAATTTCATCAATTTCTTTTTCAAGAGATTCAACGTACTTCAAATCATCAAACATTTTTGTTGAATTAACTTTTCAAATTCCAAAGCATTAGTTTTCGTTATTTCTGCAAGCAGTATTAAAAGAGTTTTCACAAGCACAGTTATATCATGAGAAATATCTTTTTTCCATTTAGCATCTTCACGTTTTTTTCCAGTCACTTTCAACAATGATTTGAAAATTTTCAATGTTATGTTTACCAATACCATGTACTTGCCTACTCTTGCTTAGAGAAGCTTGAAGAGGCAAGTACCCAATATATCTCGAAACGTTAGATATCTTAGTGGCAAAAGGTTTTCTCCATTTTATTCTTCTTTTCACACCTTCAAAAAACAGTTGATCACGAGACTTCTGTTTGTGGTTTGAAAATTTCATAAAGACTGTTTTCATAAGCATAATTATATGGTTTAACAACATCTTTATTCAATTTTAATCTACTCTCCTCGACTAAAGTGATTGTCTCTTCACTATCGGGCGTAACAACAAGGGAATCATGATCGTCCATTCGGACTCATCAAGCGGGTTCTCAGATTGAGCTTACTCGACGTACTTAGGACTTGTAGAACTAGCTTTAACCTTAAAAATGAACGAGGTGCCAACATTCTCATGGTTTGAATAGATTGATTTGTTTTGTAAACAATTTTTTTCAAAAACTCGATTTGTGCTTCAAGATCCACGACTTTGTCAATGTCTTTCGATTTTCTAGTTTTGGAATCCTTTTCCAACTTTTCAACATCTTCTTTCTTTTCATTAACAAGTTTAGTTTTATCGATTTAAAGAAAACCAATCACTTGTTGAAGCTCGTTTACTTTAGTGGTAGCAAGATATGTGTTGTGACGTTCATTACTTAAAAAGGTGTTATAATTACGTTTCTCTTTTTCTAATAACTTAAGAGTCTTGTTGTATTTACTTTCAAAATAGTAATTTTTAGAATCAATGACACGCCCTTTTTACCCCTTAAGCTCCTTATCGTTTTGAAGAAGCTCAGCTATGCAGCTAGCAAGAAGCTGACTAGATTATATAACTGCAGCTTTGCTTTCTTCAAAGTTTTGAGTGAGTGTTGCATTTTCCGTCTTTAATTGCTTTTGAGTCTTTCTAGTTTCAGTGACATCTTTTGTAATTTGTCAATTAAATTAGCAATCGCAACATGCTCCTCATCATCATACTCATTTGCATGTTGATCATTCACAGACTCATTATTGCACATGTTTGATGAAGCGGGTGTGGTATTGCTATCAACATTTTTAGTCATACATGTGTGAATAATGGTTTGAGTTTGATCACTATGCTCATGCGTATTAGCATTGGCAAATACATTGTATTCATCATTTTGTACCTCTTCTAAGGGCTCAGAGTCAAAGACAAGGCCATTGTCATAGGAAGGTGTATCGCCGATGACTTTCTCATATTGATGCCTTGTTTGCCAAAACTGATGCTTTCATTCCTAGATACGTTACAATCATTCTGCGTACAATTCTTTGTGTTCCTTTATATGCAACTTTCATTCGCATTACCCGATGTTGTGCCGCTACTTATAGTTGAGACTGGACTAGTATCCGTTGTGTGAACCTTTACAACCTTGCACTCTTGCATTTGCATCTTTTTGTCATTCATCTTGTTGACTGTAAAACCCGTAAAAATAAGGTCATAATTTAATTCTATTTTCAATTATTTTGAAGTATTTTATAACGTTAAATATTATTATGTTTAACGGTTTAAGTTGAAACCGATATTAAATATTATATTTTAATATTTTGACGAGCAACGAGGACTACTAGTGACCGCGATACCGACGGATGCCAAAAATTTTATATTTTATTATCGATAGTTTCGATATTTAATACTTTCGACGATATCGTTTCAATTACGTATCGAGTCGTTATATTATTATTTTTCGTGTGCGATTAAACTTTTAAAAAGTACAATCTAACATTTTCAGGTAGTGAAATATTTTCTCGTATAATATTTTGAAACTTATTTTTGTGTTGGTTGACGAACTCATAATTTACGGATTTAAATTTGGGCTTACGTGCATAATTTAGCGTCCCTTACGACTAAACCGGAAACCTTAGGATTACGTATTTACGTTTTTGAACTCCATTTTTGATGAGACAATTTTTATTGGATTCGTTTTGTGACGTTGATTCATAATTTATAAAAACGTTTTTCGTGAAACGACTCGAGGGCATGCAAATCGAGAAAACTAGAATCGAGGAATACCCGTAAACTAGTGAGATGGGACAAAATACATTGTCCCACCCCACTAGCTTATATGGGATGGCACTAACATGACACCACAACCATATGTGGCATCATGTTAGCTAAGTGCTTACAAGTGTAAGACTAAGCTTACACTTTAAGCTTACATCTTTCCACTACTAGCTAAAACCATCAAACTTTCCACCACTTCTCATTTCCACCATTTACTTACATGCAAACCAACACAAATCCTCTCAAAAACCTTCACCATTTCCATCCATATTGAAGCCACAAACACCCCTTTTGATCTTTTCTAGCCATGAAATGCATGTTTACTAGCTCTATCATGGAGTTATCTTGAAGCCTTGATCATTTGGTGGCCATTTTAACACCATTGGAGGTGATTTGCTTGTGTCCTAGGGATGATTTCTCAACTATTGTTCTTGGTGTTTGATGATCTTGGAGTTACTTGTGGTGTTCATCAAGTTCTTGTCTTCCAAAAATAAGAAATACACTTGGTTGGTAAAGAAGATCATCCTCTCCATTTTCTCTTGTTATTTTTGTAAAGAACAAATGTATTTTCTTTATTTTGTATATGTATATGATGTATATATGATGATAAAAATGTTGTCTGGGGATCAAGTGTTGATAAATATGCTTAAAAATGTTAATAACCATGAGAAATAAGGCTAAAATCATGCTTATTTAGTTGGCTGTATAAAAACAGTATATAACTAAAATTTGAACTGATAAAATTGCATGGTATGATCCATTTACAGTAAGTGCAAGATGTTATACACATGTGAGAGTTGGCCATGCAATGGAATCATTATAATGAGTGAGATATGATCAAAACAAGATGAGAGTGCTAATCTGAATAAGCTGTTTTGTAGGGACTGTTAAGGCTAGATAAACTTAAAATGAGCAGTAGCTATAACTGAGTTAAATGTAGCACATAATATGAAGATCATGCCACCCAAAAATGAGCTTCTAATTCATTGTAGAACTCTAGATATGATAAAAATGGTGAACATGAAAATAAAAATCAGATTTTGAGAATTAATGTTTATTATTATTATATAAGCACTCAAATTTTATTGTATAAAATGTAAAATAAAAACCCACTAACTTAGGAAACTTATTTATATAAATATGTAAAAGGTTAATTAAATGGATAAATTATATAAATGGTAGTGTAATAATACTTATAAGTAATAAAAACTATAAACTTGATTTTTACGACTTTTTCGGCTATTACCGTAAAATTAACGTTTTTCGCCAATTAAAACTTAGACGATCAAACCCGTCTAATATATAGTTTTTAAAAGTCATATACTGATATATAAGTAACTAATACAAGTAAAAACCGATAAAACCGAACTATAGGACATACGGACATTAACGAGCTAACTAAGCATATTGGACTAATAATTGGACTAAATAAGTTAAACACTTATAAAAAGAACTTATCGGGCTTAACCCATTTGGGCCCAACATGGAAAGTATATATACTGATAATATAGGTATAAAATGGATTAAAACAAGTTAAAGAACTTATACTAAGCTTATTGGACTTAAAATAGGTAAGTAGGTAAAACTAGTTAACTAGTAAAAAGTTACCAAAACGTAAACACTAAAATGAGTAAACAAGGATATATAAACCCACTTGATCATCATCATATGTACAAAATCATCATATGTATATGGTTATTTTGATAAAAGTCATTGGACAAGAGTCTAAGACCGATTATTATTTATATAGGTTTCCGTGACCGAAGCACGCCCGTAGCCGATAATCCGCCTTTCATTATCAACGTGAGTCTATAGCCTCGCTTTATACTAGTTATTAAATGATTTTAAACCCGCGAGGGGGAATACATGTTTTTATAAACTTAGAAAACAAGATTTTTATGGTATGCTTTGTCCCTCTATGAATGGACCCGTGGTTGCCTTTAAATTGCATTAAGTGATTGCCTTTGTTAAAACCTCAATTATGGACCGTTAATTAACCTATGATGGGTTAACCGCTAGTACAATTAATAGATCTATGGGGGAAGCCGTCCCGGATCAGTTTTGTGGACTTGTCATAGAAGCTTAGGCCCGACCTCCACACTGTTTGAACATATTGTATTGAGAAGTCAGGTATACGGCAATGTACCAATAATCTGGAGGTAACCGACAATTAATAAATCTCTCGTCTTATTAGACTGATATGGGAGTGTCTAAGGGCTCGGTTCCATGAGCTTATTGCAATTTATGCTATATACAATTATTATTGTTGACGCGAATTATTATTTGATGCTTATAAGCATGCCACAAACTTATAATCTTTGCTTGTGTTCAAATTGATTTCATAAACCTATAGATTCACTTGGCATTTTTGCTGATTGTTTTACTCACATGTATTTCAGGTAATCAAGAAGTGGAAGCTTGGAGGTCACGGGGAATGAAGTTGTGCACTGCTTTTGTTGTTCAAACTCTTTGATTTATTTATCATTCCATTTTTAAAACAAACCAATATGTTGTTTTAACTTATCTTTTGGTAACGATTACTTGGGACTACGCTACTCTGACAAATGTTTTGGGAACGATAAATCTAAAACGTCTCTTTTCGAGTCGTTCTTTATAAATTATGTGTTGTTGTATCATTGTTTAGCACCCAAAGATGTATTCCGCTGCGTGTAAATTTGGGGGTGTTAAAGATTGGTACCAGAGCCATGAGTTATAGAGAACTAGGTCTTTTTCTAAAAACCTAAACTATAACTGTCGGTTTTATGTTTCAAAGAGTCGGTGCACATGATTTCGCGTGACTTCAGGTTCAAGCTACTTCTGGGATTACAAATTTAGTATACATTATTATGTATGCTTTATTGCTAAGTATTTCTAAATAAATACTATAATCCTTTATCGATATATATTTATGTCGCTAAACTTTTCGATAAAAGTTTATCATTTATTAATGATTAACTTAAATAAATACATTGAATTTTCAAGATCTTTCTGTATTTATTTTTGAACTTTTTAAATTGCTTTTATTGCAAAAATTTTATATTATGACCTTACATACCTTCATCTGCGCGCGTTACTTTCATTATTTAACTCTTTGAGATATCTACGTAGATATCCAAATCGTCTTCCGGCTATTTGTGCTTGGACGTCTTGAAACGTAATTTCTAGACCATTGTGTAGCTCAATGTGTCCTTGGAATAGACTAACCGCTATTTATTGACATTTATATGTATCGACTCCGAAGTGTATTGTTCACTTATATCTCGGTAACGTCATCGTCCTTTTATAAATCATCGTCTAGATTATGGCACTAGAATTGGAATACGATTTTACTTATATAAAATTGTATCATTTGTTTTTCATTAACCTTCTCGCTCCCGGAGTGTAGCATGTTAATGTTCCATTCTTTTCTTGTTATGTTTTGTGTTTTTGACAATAGTGGCACCAAGGAGATTTGCCTACATTGCATTTGAAATATAAATTACGAACATCTTTCACCGTCTTGCTTCCTAAATTTCATGTTGAATACCTTGAAGCATTTTCTGTCATTCATCATGCTATATTTTATTTGATGCTCATTACGAGATTTATTTTTTGTTGTTATAAAATCCACAAGACATGTGTGTATATATGTATATATTTTGAGCCGTTAAGAAGTGTCGAAAAGTACATTTTTTGTAGAAACTGCAGGGGCAGTATAAACAGGTCAAAACTTAAAAGTAAAACCTGCGTTTTTAAAATAAAATAGTCAAACATGCACAGAACTTGCAGGGGTATTTTGGTCATTTTACATTGGTTTTCAGGTCTCGGGTAAAACTAGAAAATCGTCTGAAACGTCGTTTTGCATCTTAATGCTTTAGACTCCGAGTCTTGGAGATGTCGTTTATCGGGTCAATTAATCGGCTCATATTTAAAAGTCAAATCTGATAAAAAATTTGGAACATGAGTTTAAACGTTTCTAAGAAGATCTGAGTTCACTTGAGATCAAAAAAATTTTAACGAATATTATTTTACAACTAACGAATACTAGTTGCATGTGAAAATGTTTAAAAATAGAAACATTACAGGATTAGTAATTACCGGATTAATGGTGTAATTTGAAAATGAATAATATACTTTCTTAAAAGCATGTTGTGTCGAGTATCTTACATAGAATACACATGTGGATTGTTTTATTCTTTTCATATATGACTCATTTGTCATTCGATATTATTTTTTTTTTCTTCTAACCTTCCACTGATTTGGGTTGAGTTTTGAAGTTTTGCCTTCACATTCTTCGTTAACATTCTTATCGCGTATCTCATGACGTTTTCGTCTAAACCTTATAACCTTTTGAAACATTAACAACTTGTAACCATTTCATTGATTGTTCTATGAGCTACTATTTGCTACTTTTTGCAAAACTTTGACTACTTTATACGTTGTCATAATGTCATATTATAAATAAATCTGATATTGTTTTACGATTATTTTCACCAATTGTTTTTACTTTGGTCTTAATACTTTTCGTAACATTAAAAGTTGTTTATTGAGTATCTCACAAATTACTTGTATCCTTTAAATTTATAAACTATTTTTAAATTCCATTTTACAAATGGCATGGTTTATATAAAGATAAGAAACGTAATACTTTTCGACGAAACGGAGCACTGCATTGCTAGCCCTAAATTATACATGGCCTGATCACCTATGTCTAATTTAGAAGGAGCCATGCTAGGCTGAATAGTAGTCAACTTAAAAATCTTGATAATAAAGAACTTTTTACTAGTATTTATGATAAAGATAAATAAAATGAAATAAAGTGAAAAGAAGTTTTGAAAACCTTCATATCTTATGCAAGTAGCGCAATTTCTATGCATCCGCATACGTTTTCTTGCCTTTCTGGAACGAATTACGCGCTTACGAATACGTTTTTACTCGACGATCATTTTTCCACTTGTTACTTCATTTTGTCTTGTAACTGATTTCTTTTGACCGTTCGTCTAATTACGGACTGTTGAAAAGACTTGAAAGTCTCGATTTGTTTTATCCTTTCTTCTCGTCTAATTTTCTTTATGCGACTGGGTAGATCTTTGGAATGTCTCCGCACGTGAATAATGAATTATCACTAGAGTGATTTCCGTATATCCGGGATGACGTCCGTCACTCTCGTTTGTCTCGAAATCCACTCTTGTGAACCGTGCTTTGACTTCTCTCTTGAAACACTAACATCGTTCATTTGATTTGTTTTAATTACAAGTGATTATTAGGAATTTTATTTTATTAAAAATTTTATATGGATCTTATTTCCAATCGTGTAACGACCACCGCTAAGTTAACGAGCTGATATTGGTGAATCATCGACCGCACTAACCAAATTTGACAACTTGTTTAATCTATTATTTCTTATCGTCTTACCATCGACGCCTTTATTTTATTATTCTCTGTAAGAATTCATACGACATTTGCTTCGTTTTCTTTCGTACCGCTGATTTCGTGCTAATTGTTGACCATTATTTCCATTCGTATTCATTTATTATCTTGTCACATTTTTAAACCCCAATATACCCCATGTTTATTTTGAAATAATAAACACCTTTATGTATTTCTACAACGTATTATAAATTTTTTTTTATGGAACTTTTATACATTTTCCAATGATTTTCAATTATCGAAATAACTACCATAAGAAAAAGGTCAAATTTATACATCATATTTTGTATAACTAAAACTAATGTTTAAAATGGAATTATGCTCTATCTTTTGAACTAATTGACTTATCATACTTTACTTTTAATGTAATGAAAATTACCGGTTTAATTTATATTCCTAATAATGATTTAATTTGAAAATTATATTTTCTAAATTGTAACCATCAATACGAGTTTAATTAATAAATTCTTGTTATTCTTTCAAAGTTTCTTAAGACAACCAAAATAAATTATGAAGCTATTTAACTTCTATTTTTAATATATCATCTTTATCAAGAAGGTACCTCAACTAAGTTTTAAGGTAATACAAATCCGGGACGGATAACTGTGACAAACGTTATTTTAATGTTAATATTTAATTCATTCTTCGCTCTCATTTTTTTTAGTATTGTGAATAATTATTTTTTACGGTTACGTGAGTCGAGATCCCTCGTCGATCGTTAATCTTAAATCATTTTACCACATCTTGTTCGTTTATGCGTTTATTGAAGTCATTTTTATCTCGTTCTGTTCCTCGTATTGAAGATCACTATTTTATTCTGAGTTTAAAATGAATCTCGGGAAGCAGTGTATAAGAAGAAACGATAAGTGTCACCAGGATTTATGCGTGTACTTGTGGAATGATGGAGGACCGGATCTCTTAATGAATGGAGTTAATAAATTTGTTATAACCTCGAGGAGCATGTTGAAGCCGACACCGCAAGTGGAAAGACTCTTGTGATCAAGTGGTTATTATCAAGGGTTCTTTCAAGGTTTTCTCGATGATTAACGGTGGAGATCTATACTCGATGTTTATGTTCGACCTTTTCTTTTATGTACTTACATGGTGTGTGATCTAGTCAAATGATCGTAAGTTGTGAGAACTTGAGACGGCATCATCCAATGACGTCCGATCATATAGAACACATATTATGTAATATCATTTTGACTTTCGAAGACGATGTTTATTGAGACTTTAATGCGCGTTGGCGAAAGTGAGATGGTGTCTTTGTATTATCTTTTGAGTGAGGACCCGCGTGTGAGCACCCTCCGATGACGAAAATGTTTTTCTTGTTAATTCTTTTTGATGTGTGTCCATGGATATCCGGCCAGTGGCTATCCTTTAAATTGCAACATTCTTTTTAACTGGACTTACCCGAAAATCCTGTCACCTATTCTTGTCGTCGAATGAGCTTCGTGTGATTCATAAAATTTTCATGTGCCGAACTTGACGGGTGACTGGTGGATAAGGATTTATTTATTCCTTTTTGGTGAGATACCACTTGACGACAAGTTGCGTTTTGTAAAAGAACCAGTGGAGATCGTGGATCGAGATTCACGTGGGAACGTAAGGACTTCTTATTAAGGAATATTGTCATCCTTCCGGGTAGTGAACAACTCGTGTATGAGGCGAGTTGAGCGCCGGGACGTCGCTCCCTTAAGGTGGTGAGGATGTAAAACCCGTAAAAATAAGGTCATAATTTAACTCTATTTTCAATTATTTTGAAGTATTTTATAACGTTAAATATTATTATGTTTAACGGTTTAAGTTGAAACCGATATTAAATATTATATTTTAATATTTTGACGAGCAACGAGGACTACTAGTGAGCGCGATACCGACGGATGCCAAAAATTTTATATTTTATTATCGATAGTTTCGATATTTAATACTTTCGACGATATCGTTTCAATTACGTATCGAGTCGTTATATTATTATTTTTCGTGTGCGATTAAACTTTTAAAAAGTACAATCTAACATTTTCAGGTAGTGAAATATTTTCTCGTATAATATTTTGAAACTTATTTTGTGTTGGTTGACGAACTCACAATTTACGGATTTAAATTTGGGATTACGTGCATAATTTAGCGTCCCTTACGACTAAACCGGAAACCTTAGGATTACGTATTTACGTTTTTGAACTCCGTTTTTGATGAGACAATTTTTATTGGATTCGTTTTGTGACGTTGATTCATAATTTATAAAAACGTTTTTCGTGAAACGACTCGAGGGCATGCAAATCGAGAAAACTAGAATCGAGGAATACCCGTAAACTAGTGAGATGGGACAAAATATATTGTCCCACCCCACTAGCTTATATGGGATGGCACTAACATGACACCACAACCATATGTGGCATCATGTTAGCTAAGTGCTTACAAGTGTAAGACTAAGCTTACACTTTAAGCTTACATCTTTCCACTACTAGCTAAAACCATCAAACTTTCCACCACTTCTCATTTCCACCATTTACTTACATGCAAACCAACCCAAATCCTCTCAAAAACCTTCACTATTGCCATCCATATTGAAGCCACAAACACCCCTTTTGATCTTTTCTAGCCATGAAATACATGTTTACTAGGTCTATCATGAAGTTATCTTGAAGCCTTGATCATTTGGTGGCCATTTTAACACCATTGGAGGTGATTTGCTTGTGTCCTAGGGCTGATTTCTCAACTATTGTTCTTGGTGTTTGATGATCTTGGAGTTACTTGTGGTGTTCATCAAGTTCTTGTCTTCCAAAAATAAGAAATACACTTGGTTGGTAAAGAAGATCATCCTCTCCATTTTCTCTTGTTATTTTTGTAAAGAACAAATGTATTTTCTTTATTTTGTATATGTATATGATGTATATATGATGATAAAAATGTTGTGTGGGGATCAAGTGTTGATAAATATGCTTAAAAATGTTAATAACCATGAGAAATAAGGCTAAAATCATGCTTATTTAGTTGGCTGTATAAAAATAGTATATAACTAAAACTTGAACTGATAAAATTGCATGGTATGATCCATTTACAGTAAGTGCAAGATGTTATACACATGTGAGAGTTGGCCATGCAATGGAATCATTATAATGAGTGAGATATGATCAAAACAAGATGAGAGTGCTAATCTGAATAAGCTTTTTTGTAGGGACTGTTAAGGCTAGATAAACTTAAAATGAGCAGTAGCTATAACTGAGTTAAATGTAGCACATAATATGAAGATCATGCCACCTAAAAATGAGCTTCTAATTCATTGTAGAACTCTAGATATGATAAAAATGGTGAACATAAAAATAAAAATCAGATTTTGAGAATTAATGTTTATTATTATTATATAAACACTCAAATTTTATTGTATAAAATGTAAAATAAAAACCCACTAACTTATGAAACTTATTTATATAAATATGTAAAAGGTTAATTAAATGGATAAATTATATAAATGGTAGTGGAATAATACTTATAAGTAATAAAAACTATAAACTTGATTTTTACGACTTTTTCGGCTATTACCGTAAAATTAACGTTTTTCGCCAATTAAAACTTAGACGATCAAACCCGTCTAATGTATAGTTTTTAAAAGTCATATACTGATATATAAGTAACTAATACAAGTAAAAACCGATAAAACCCGAACTATAGGACATACGGACATTAACGAGCTAACTAAGCATATTGGACTAATAATTGGACTAAATAAGTTAAACACTTATAAAAAGAACTTATCGGGCTTAACCCATTTGGGCCCAACATGGAAAGTATAGATACTGATAATATAGGTATAAAATAGATTAAAACAAGTTAAAGAACTTATACTAAGCTTATTGGACTTAAAATAGGTAAGTAGGTAAAACTAGTTAACTAGTAAAAAGTTACCAAAACGTAAACACTAAAATGAGTAAACAAGGATATATAAACCCACTTGATCATCATCATATGTACAAAATCATCATATGTATATTGTTATTTTGATAAAAGTCATTGGACAAGAGTCTAAGACCGATTATTATTTATATAGGTTTCCGTGACCGAAGCACGCCCGTAGCCGATAATCCGCCTTTCATTATCAACGTGAGTCTATAGCCTCGCTTTATACTAGTTATTAAATGATTTTAAACCCGCGAGGGGGAATACATGTTTTTATAAACTTAGAACACAAGATTTTTATGGTATGCTTTGTCCCTCTATGAATGGACCCGTGGTTGCCTTTAAATTGCATTAAGTGATTGCCTTTGTTAAAACCTCAATTATGGACCGTTAATTAACCTATGATGGGTTAACCGCTAGTACAATTAATAGATCTATGGGGGAAGCCGTCCCGGTTCAGTTTTTGTGGACTTGTCATAGAAGCTTAGGCCCGACCTCCACACTGTTTGAACATATTGTATTGAGAAGTCAGGTATACGGCAATGTACCAATAATCTGGAGGTAACCGACAATTAATAAATCTCTCGTCTTATTAGACTGATATGGGAGTGTCTAAGGGCTCGGTTCCATGAGCTTATTGCAATTTATGCTATATACAATTATTATTGTTGACGCGAATTATTATTTGATGCTTATAAGCATGCCACAAACTTATAATCTTTGCTTGTGTTCAAATTGATTTCATAAACCTATAGATTCACTCGGCATTTTTGCTGATTGTTTTACTCACATGTATTTCAGGTAATCAAGAAGTGGAAGCTTGGAGGTCACGGGGAATGAAGTTGTGCACTGCTTTTGTTGTTCAAACTCTTTGATTTATTTATCGTTCCATTTTTAAAACAAACCAATATGTTGTTTTAACTTATCTTTTGGTAACGATTACTTGGGACTACGCTACTCTGACAAATGTTTTGGGAACGATAAATCTAAAACGTCTCTTTTCGAGTCGTTCTTTATAAATTATGTGTTGTTGTATCATTGTTTAGCACCCAAAGATGTATTCCGCTGCGTGTAAATTTGGGGGTGTTAAATTGACCATGTCTTGTTCATGAAGTAAGCGTTCATCCAGAAGCCTATCAATGGATTCCATGTTTCGAATTATCAAGTCTCTGAATGATGCTGCTTCCATTTGAGTGTAGTCTTTAAAGTTCTCTTTTGCTTTTCGAGCTTCAGAATCAGAATTGGGAGTCTGGAATAACTTAGAATCAAAGAACGATTGAAACGGTATTCTGAGTGTTTTGAAGGCTTTGATGGAATTAGTCTCATGAAGGTAGTCGTAGAGTATTTCTTTCTCAAGGTTCTTCAGGTTGTGTTTTAACTCATAATTGAACGTTCGGGTATCGTTTCTGAAGAAGCATACAAATGCATGTGCAAACAAAGGATTGTACTTGAAGTTTTCTTTTTCAAGACGTTGTAGGTTTGTTTTGAGATCACTGAAGGCTTTCATGAACGTCGTTTGATGATTCGTGCTTGAAGTTGCATCTCTCGTTCTTCCGTTTCTGAACACGAAGACATCATTGCATTGGTATTGGCGACCATGTTGTTATGAGTCACACCATTTGTTGATGTAGAATCCATAATGGGTGTTGCACAAGTGATGAAGTGAAATCGGATCTTAAGTAGATGTATTGTGATTAGATTGTGGTTAATCTTCTGAAATGCTGATATTTTCTCAGTCCGACATTAAATACAAATCTCGGGTCGAAAAAATAATTTGAATTTCCAAAATTTGAAATCGAAGCAGAAATAGCCTAAAACTAGTATGAATTTTTTTGATATAAGTTGACGGAAAAATTTTAACTCTTTTTTTTGTGTGGAAACGATGCTTCGAAACTTATTGTGAGGGTTGATAAGTCTAAAAACGGATCAAACAAAATTTGGCATCAATATTATCCCGGTAGTTTTATAGCCTTGCTATCTCGGTAGTTTTATACCCTTGCTATTTCAGTAGTTTTATACCCTTGCTATCTCGGTAATTTTATACCCTCGAACTCGGTAGAAGCTGATCTTGGTAGTTTTATTCCCTGGAACTCGGTACTTGATCTCAGTAGAAGCTTATCTCGGTAGTTTTATACCCTCGAACTCGGTACTTGATCTCGGTAGTTTTTAAACCACTCTACTCCGGTACCTTATTTCTATAGTTTAAAACTTGCATGAATCCGGTACTTAACAAACGTTGCCAATCCGGTACCTTAACTCAGTACCCCAAATCGGTAGTACTATTCCGACACTTTTCAAAAAATTGCTATTCCGGTAGTTAGGGTTTACGCTATTCCGGTAGTTTGTAAAAAAATCGGAGAAAAACCCTAAAAATTTCAATCTTTGAAAAATATACTTTTATGATGATTTCCAACGAAACGAGTTGTACTTTCGAACAATAAACCATAATAGAGCATAAAAATAAAAACTTTTTAATTTATATGGTGAAAATTTTTAAATCAAGACAAAGTAAAAAAAACTAATTTTCAAATAAAAAAACCTCAAAAAGATGATAATTTTGAATGAAAATAAATTTTTTTTCTTGTACTTCTAGCTTATTCAAAGTGAAATAAACTAGATAGCATAGAACGTTTTCAAATCAAAAAGTTTAAAAAAATTCGAGAGGTTTTGGAGATTAAAAACCCGCGAAATCCAAACTATAACCAGAAACCAAACACGAATCTACCCCGTGACGAATGATAGCAATTGTTATCCCTATAGTAACTCACTTCACCATGATAGATCAATAGAAAATAGATAGGAAAGAGAAGAAAAGAGAAGGTTTAGAGAGAGAAAGTAGAGAGTAATTAGAGAGAGGTTGGAGAAAATGTGTGAATATTAGATTGAGAAAATGAATGACCAACCTCTCCTAACATACTCGGACGGAGTTTATATAGTTCGTATGCATGTGGGCTTTCTATGAACTATATTGTTTGGGTCGAGTTTGGTTAAAGTGCTTAGTGCCTTAAAAGAGGCCTTTTAAGCAAAACGTCAAACCCGTAAATTCCGACTATCCTATTACATATTACAACGTTCCTATGACCGATACATAAAAAACCTATGTCCGACTCATTCTTGTTCGACTCAATATTTTGAGGCTAACAGAATGCAACTGAGAAATTCTCCCGCAACCAATGTGTACAATCAATACTTCCTATTAGCCTAGGAAATCCGTTCTTTTCCTCATGACGAGCATATAGTTTTTCTATGTCAGTGTACGTCGGATTTCGTAAACACTCTTCACTATACAACTTCATGGTGGCGTTACAAAAGTTTCAAAGACAGAGAGCATGGTGGCGTTACAAAAT
Source organism: Glebionis coronaria (assembly GCA_025667525.1). Classification (NCBI taxonomy): domain Eukaryota; kingdom Viridiplantae; phylum Streptophyta; class Magnoliopsida; order Asterales; family Asteraceae; genus Glebionis; species Glebionis coronaria. The sequence goes on from CM046880.1 coordinate 533,061,036, forward strand.
TTTCAAAGATCAGTTGTTGTCACACCCATTTGCATATATTCGTTAAGAGAATCACGAACAGAACCATATGTCATTTGACGAATAGCGAATGTACACTTTAGCAATGGTGAATGACAAGCTCGTTCATACAATCAACCGTGTTTTGAAAATAAGGAGAGTGATCGGTTATCTCTCGAACAATTTGTGTGAATAGTGTTTGACTCATTTGAAACCGCGTATGAAATATTGCTTCTTCATATTATGGGTGCTTAGAGAAGTAAGCCGCTAATAAATGATCATGAGCACCTTCAAAATTTGTACGCATGTATTTTTGTGGGACTCGTGTGTTTGTTGCTTCATAAGGCGTTTGACAAGCATCCATAGTTAACACAGGCTCGCTAGTAACTTCATCAGATAAAATTATTGATATCTTTTGGTGTTAACCCTTTTTATAATAGTTGGATCTAAGACACTGGCCAAGCAACTCGATTGGCTCAGTCGAAAACAAAGTAAAATATGGTTATTTCCTAATAGGTCCTACCTAGACTTAACACTACAACATTCGCGCCCTACCCCATCGATATTTTTGGGGTTTCCCCAGCAACATGTCGCTGGGGATATATTTCTACAGCGAAAATTCGCTGGGGTATGCTCGTTGTTAAAAGTATCCCCAGCGACTTACCCCAACGACAAGCGGGCCCCACAGACTTTTCCTGGAAGAATAGATTGCCACGGTGGCAACATTTTCCCCAGCGACGTGTCACTGAGGAAAATCCTTATTAAACAAAAAAAATTAAGTTGAACTTAAACATTTTAGCTAATTAAAAATTTTCCCCAGCGACATGTCGCTGGGGAATCTTTCCTTATGTTTGACTTGTCAACGCGTTGTCGTTGACTTGTCAACGATTTCCCAAGTTTCCCCAGCGACATGTCGCTGGGGAAACTCTCGATACATTTGACTTGTCAACGCTTTGCGTTTGACTTGTCAACGAATAACCAAAGTTTCCCCAGCGACATGTCGCTGGGGAAGAGTCTGCAGGTTTTTTTTTAAATTGCCTGCACAGCAGGAGTTTTCCAGATTTTTTCCGGAAAAAATATACCAAAACCTGTAACAAAAACCTGTATTTGCTCACCAACAGACACATATAAACTAAAATTGGAATACAAATCAACACAAACGCGGAATAAGTTCAAACTTGCACCAAAATATAATATAACATTCTAATTTAGTCAAGGATACTAGGAATAAGTCGGGATAGTTAAGGATACTAGGGAAACAAGCGTTCTAATTTAGGATAATATTAGGGAAACAAGTCAAGATGAACATAAAGAAACTATGTACCATACTAACAAACACATATATGACACGACTAGCTCGCGTCATCGCCACCATCCTCGCCACCCTCTCGATCCTCAGCATCATCACCCGGGCGACTCCCGCTCCCGCTGGCACCAGCACTCTCGTATCTCGAAAAATGATCGGCATACCTGTCGTCGTGTCTCATCAGGCCCATCAAGAAATCAACATCCGGATCCTGACGAGGCTCAGGGGGTGGTGACGAAAAGCTCGTGTAAGTACTGGCGTATCCCGGCAATACCATACCCACGCCAGGATGGTGGCCGCGAAACTTGCCTCCTCGCACCATCCTGTTGATCTCGGCAGTGGTGTGCTCACCCGTCGCCTCTAGCTCCCTCATCTGATCCTGTGTGGTGACAATAACACAAGATAGTAATATATTAGTCGGGTTGCTAGATTATTAATCAATGATTCATTAAAGTGTGTTTTGAAAAGAATACTTACATACAACTGGAGAGACTGCTCATCTATAAATACACCATCTGAATTTGTATGCAAACGATAGAACATGTCGATCTCTGAAGGCTCTTGTTGGGTTTCGGACGCCTTTAATGATAATAAAATAATAAAAATAAAAAACAATAATAATAATAAAATAAAATAAATAAAAAACAATAATAATGTAAAATCAATAATAATAATAATAATTACCATGAGCTGTCGAGTGCGAGGGATCGACCGAGAACCATGTCGGGAGATAAGTGTTGCCTTGGACCGATTTTGGCAGTTTGTTAAGGATCGCTTCTTGTTATCTTCGTTAGTCCAAAACGCTATCTGTTTCTCCCACTCTTCAGCTGTGTGCTCGTCGGGTCTGTTCCGCCTAGTTTGCTTCACATCGTATTCTCTAGTCTCGAGGTCTTTTACACAGTAATCTCGCTTCAGACTAGCCTTGCTGGTGTTGTATGATTTTTGTAACTGTGCATAATGGTATCATAAATACTCTTCCACAGAGGGGTGCTCATGTGCGGCGCGAGATCATAATTTTCTGCAATCAAATACAACACATTGAAAACAGAGTTAGAAATATAATTTATATATTTATTTAAATTCGTTTATTTATTTTTATGATATAAATAAATAAACGAATTTAAATAAATATACACAATACAACACATTGAAAACAGAGTTAGAAATATAATTTATATATTTATTTAAATTTGTTTATTTATTTATATGATATAATTAAATAAATAAATTTAAATAAATATACACAATACAACACATTGAAAACAGAGTTAGAAATATAATTTATATATTTATTTAAATTCGTTTATTTATTTATATGATATAAATAAATAAACGAATTGAAATAAATATACACAATACAACACATTAAAAACAGAGTTAGCAATATAATTTATATATTTATTTAAATTTGTTTATTTATTTATATGATATAAATAAAAAAACAAATTTAAATAAATACATACAATTAAATAAATGAACACGATAATTAAATAAATATAAAATGATAACTTACCCCAATAGCTGCCCGGGCCGCCGCCTTGTGCGCTTCGGGGACCTTGCTCCACGAAGGGTAATACAAAGGTATTTCCATAACGACACACCCGAATAAGTTTCCCCAATGATCTGAGTAGGGGCCGACAGGTATAACAAGGTCACCTCTACCGGCTACAAAGTCGATCTCGACCGGCCGGTTGTGATTATCGGCCACCGCATCTAGTAATTTCAGGCAGCGGGTCTTGTCCCGGGTATTCTGCCTGCCGGCTCTCCTCCCACCCAAATTGGGCTTTTTGTTTCCTTTTCCTGCAAAATCAAGTGAGTGATAAAGTCATAAAAGTTAAGGCAAACAAGTTAAATATGTGTATCAAATTTGTATTACAATAATCTAGAAATTCTTACCCCGGTTGACGAAGCAACCCCCGTAACCAAATGATGGAGGACGTGGACGTGAAGGATCCTCGCCACCACCGTCCCCGTTGTGTCCCCGTGCAACATCAGTCATCTGTATACAGGTATAATTAGCATAACATATAGAAATTCATGAACAAAATAATACAAGCATGCACAAATATAAATATCAAAATAAATTTACACATTTAAACAATCCACAACAATTTCATTCATTCATTCATTCAAATATATAAGTGTATTTTATAAGTTATAACACAAAGTTAATCTTCTTCGTCACTAGAATAAAATTTCTCAACACCATCATCATCTTTGATGAGGTCTTCAACATCAGAATCTGCTAAATCATGAGGAAGGGGGTCTTCATCATCATCGTCTTCGTTAGGAACATCATCGTTATCTGGCGGTGCGTCAACCTCCGTTGATTCACCATCTATATGAAAATCTATATAGAAGGTGTAATTACCGAAGTCATTCCCACTAGTAGAAGGTGGGAGATCACTAGTAGAAGGTGGGAGATCACTAGTAAAAGGTGGGAGATCAGATGAGTTGTCCAAATGTATAATATCAGGTTCGTTCTCTACCACGATTACACCGTTGTTCAAAAACTTTTTATGATTAACATGTTCGACGACCTTCACGTTGGGTTTGGCTGGATCTACAAGGTAGAAGACTTGTTTGACTTGTGTTGCGAGGATGTATTGTTCACTTTTCCACCACTCACCAGAGCCGATGATTTGTGTCATTCCGTTTCTAACGATAAGTTTCTTGACTCTACCAACGGTGTTGCGAGTGTCGAACCACTTAACTTTGAACAACGCAACTTTAAACGACAAATAGTCAAACTCGAGGATTTCTTGAAGCCGACCATAAGTGTTAGTTTTCCCGTCAGGATCAGTCGAATAAACGCTGCTATTTTGAGTTAAGTATTAGATAGGGTTCATCATTAGAGGTTCAACGTATTAGATAGGGTTCATCATTAGAGGTTTAACGTATTAGATAGGTTTCAACATTAGAGGTTCAATGTATTAGATATGGTTCAACATTAGAGGTTCAATGTATTAGATAGGGTTCATCATTAGATATTCAATGTATTAGATAGGTTTCATCATTAGAGATTCAACGTATTAGATAGGGTTCATCATTAGAGGTTCAATGTATTAGATAGGTTTCAACATTAGAGGTTCAATGTATTAGATAGGGTTCAACATTATAGGTTCAATGTATTAGATAGGGTTCAACATTGGAGGTTCAATGTATTAGATATGGTTCAACATTATAGGTTCAATGTATTAGATAGGGTTCATCATTAGAGGTTCAATGTATTAGATAGGGTTCAACATTAGAGGTTCAATATATTAGATAGGGTTCAACATTAGAGGTTCAATGTATTAGATAGGGTTCATCATTAGAGGTTCAATGTATTAGATAGGGTTCATCATTAGAGGTTCAACGTTTTAGATAGGTTTCAACATTAGAGGTTTAATGTATTAGATAGGGTTCATCATTAGAGGTTCAATGTATTAGATAGGTTTCAACATTGGAGGTTCAATGTATTAGATAGGGTTCAACATTATAGGTTCAATGTATTAGATAGGGTTCAACATTGGAGGTTCAATGTATTAGATATGGTTAAACATTAGAGGTTCAATGTATTAGATATGGTTCATCATTAGAGGTTTAACGTATTAGATAGGTTTCAACATTAGAGGTACAATGTATTAGATAGGGTTCATCATTAGAGGTTTAACGTATTAGATAGGTTTCAACATTGGAGGTTCAATGTATTAGATAGGTTTCAACATTAGAGGTTCAATGTATTAGATAGGATTCATCATTAGAGGTTCAACGTATTAGATAGGGTTCAACATTGGAGGTACAATGTATTAGATATGGTTCAATGTATTAGATAGGTTTCAACATTAGAGGCTCAATGTATTAGATAGGGTTCATCATTAGAGGTTCAATGTATTAGATACGGTTCAACATTAGAGGTTCAATGTATTAGATAGGGTTCATCATTAGAGGTTTAACGTATTAGATAGGGTTCATCATTAGAGGTTTAACTTATTAGATAGGTTTCAACATTAGAGGTTCAATGTATTAGATATGGTTCAACATTAGAGGTTCAATGTATTAGATACGGTTCATCATTAGAGGTTCAATGTATTAGATAGGGTTCATCATTAAAGGTTCAACATATTAGATAGGTTTCAACATTAGAGGTTCAATGTATTAGATAGGGTTCATCATTAGAGGTTCAACGTATTAGATAGGTTTCAACATTGGAGGTTCAATGTATTAGATAGGTTTCAACATTAGAGGTTCAATGTATTAGATAAGGTTCATCATTAGAGGTTCAACGTATTAGATAGGGTTCAACATTGGAGGTTCAGTATATTAGATATGGTTCAACATTAGAGGTTCATTGAATTAGATAGGGTTCAACATTAGAGGTTCATTGTATTAGATAGGGTTCAAGATTAGAGGTTCAACGTATTAGATAGGGTTCAACATTAGATGTTCAATGTATTAGATAGGGTTCAACATTAGAGGTTCAATGTATTAGATATGGTTCAACATTAGAGGTTCAATGTATTAGATAGGGTTCATCATTAGAGGTTCAATGTATTAGATATGGTTCATCATTAGAGGTTCAATGTATTAGATAGGGTTCATCATTAGAGGTTCAACGTATTAGATAGGGTTAATCATTAGAGGTTCAACGTATTAGATAGGGTTCATCATTAGAGGTTTAACGTATTAGATAGGTTTCAACATTAGAGGTTTAATGTATTAGATATGGTTCAACATTAGAGGTTCAATGTATTAGATAGGGTTCATCATTAGAGGTTCAATGTATTAGATAGGGTTCATCATTAGAGGTTCAATGTATTAGATAGGGTTCATCATTAGAGGTTCAACGTTTTAGATAGGTTTCAACATTAGAGGTTTAATGTATTAGATAGGGTTCATCATTAGAGGTTCAATGTATTAGATAGGTTTCAACATTGGAGGTTCAATGTATTAGATAGGGTTCAACATTATAGGTTCAATGTATTAGATAGGGTTCAACATTGGAGGTTCAATGTATTAGATATGGTTAAACATTAGAGGTTCAAAGTATTAGATAGGGTTCATCATTAGAGGTTTAACGTATTAGATAGGTTTCAACATTAGAGGTACAATGTATTAGATAGGGTTCATCATTAGAGGTTTAACGTATTAGATAGGTTTCAACATTGGAGGTTCAATGTATTAGATAGGTTTCAACATTAGAGGTTCAATGTATTAGATAGGGTTCATCATTAGAGGTTCAACGTATTAGATAGGGTTCAACATTGGAGGTACAATGTATTAGATATGGTTCAACATTATAGGTTCAATGTATTAGATAGGTTTCAACATTAGAGGCTCAATGTATTAGATAGGGTTCATCATTAGAGGTTCAATGTATTAGATACGGTTCAACATTAGAGGTTCAATGTATTAGATAGGGTTCATCATTAGAGGTTTAACGTATTAGATAGGGTTCATCATTATAGGTTTAACTTATTAGATAGGTTTCAACATTAGAGGTTCAATGTATTAGATATGGTTCAACATTAGAGGTTCAATGTATTAGATACGGTTCATCATTAGAGGTTCAATGTATTAGATAGGGTTCATCATTAAAGGTTCAACGTATTAGATAGGTTTCAACATTAGAGGTTCAATGTATTAGATAGGGTTCATCATTAGAGGTTCAACGTATTAGATAGGTTTCAACATTGGAGGTTCAATGTATTAGATAGGTTTCAACATTAGAGGTTCAATGTATTAGATAAGGTTCATCATTAGAGGTTCAACGTATTAGATAGGGTTCAACATTGGAGGTTCAGTATATTAGATATGGTTCAACATTAGAGGTTCTATGAATTAGATAGGGTTCAACATTAGAGGTTCATTGTATTAGATAGGGTTCAAGATTAGAGGTTCAACGTATTAGATAGGGTTCAACATTAGATGTTCAATGTATTAGATAGGGTTCAACATTAGAGGTTCAATGTATTAGATATGGTTCAACATTAGAGGTTCTATGTATTAGATAGGGTTCATCACTAGAGGTTCAATGTATTAGATATGGTTCATCATTAGAGGTTCAATGTATTAGATAGGGTTCATCATTAGAGGTTCAACGTATTAGATAGGGTTAATCATTAGAGGTTCAACGTATTAGATAGGGTTCATCATTAGAGGTTTAACGTATTAGATAGGTTTCAACATTAGAGGTTTAATGTATTAGATATGGTTCAACATTAGAGGTTCAATGTATTAGATAGGGTTCATCATTAGAGGTTCAATGTATTAGATAGGGTTCATCATCAGAGGTTCAACGTATTAGATAGGGTTCATCGTTAGAGGTTTAATGTATTAGATAGGTTTTAACATTGGAGGTTCAATGTATTAGATAGGGTTCAACATTATAGGTTCAATGTATTAGATAGGTTCAACATTGGAGGTTCAATGTATTAGATATGGTTCAACATTAGAGGTTCAATGTATTAGATAGGCTTCATCATTAGAGGTTCAATGTATTAGATAGGGTTCAACATTAGAGGTTCAATGTATTAGATAGGGTTCAACATTAGAGGTTCAATGTATTAGATAGGGTTCATCATTAGAGGTTCAATTTATTAGATAGGGTTCATCATTAGAGGTTTAACGTATTAGATAGGTTTCAACATTTGAGGTTCAATGTATTAGATAGGGTTCATCATTAGAGGTTCAATGCATTAGATAGGTTTCAACATTGGAGGTTCAATGTATTAGATAGGGTTCAACATTATAGGTTCAATGTATTAGATAGGGTTCAACATTGGAGGTTCAATGTATTAGATATGGTTCAACATTAGAGGTTCAATGTATTAGATAGGGTTCATCATTAGAGGTTTAACGTATTAGATAGGTTTCAACATTAGAGGTTCAATGTATTAGATAGGGTTCATCATTAGAGGTTCAACGTATTAGATAGGTTTCAACATTGGAGGTTCAATGTATTAGATAGGTTTCAACATTAGAGGTTCAATGTATTAGATAGGGTTCATCATTAGAGGTTCAACGTATTAGATAGGGTTCAACATTGGAGGTTCAATGTATTAGATATGGTTCAACATTATAGGTTTAATGTATTAGATAGGTTTTAACAATAGAGGTTCAATGTATTAGATAGGGTTCATCATTAGAGGTTCAATGTATTAGATATGGTTCAACATTAGAGGTTCAATGTATTAGATAGGGTTCATCATTAGAGGTTCAACGTATTAAATAGGGTTCATCATTAGAGGTTTAACGTATTAGATAGGTTTCAACATTAGAGGTTCAATATATTAGATATGGTTCAACATTAGAGGTTCAATGTATTAGATAGGGTTCATCATTAGAGGTTCAATGTATTAGATAGGGTTCATCATTAATGGTTCAACGTATTAGATAGGTTTCAACATTAGAGGTTCAATGTATTAGATAGGGTTCATCATTAGAGGTTCAACGTATTAGATAGGTTTCAACATTGGAGGTTCAATGTATTAGATAGGTTTCAACATTAGAGGTTCAATGTATTAGATAGGGTTCATCATTAGAGGTTCAACGTATTAGATAGGGTTCAACATTTGAGGTTCAATGTATTAGATATGGTTCAACATTAGAGGTTCATTGAATTAGATATGGTTCAACATTAGAGGTTCATTGTATTAGATAGGGTTCAAGATTAGAGGTTCAACGTATTAGATAGGGTTCAACATTAGATGTTCAATGTATTAGATAGGGTTCAATATTAGAGGTTCAACGTATTAGATAGGGTTCAACATTAGATGTTCAATGTATTAGATAGGGTTCAACATTAGATGTTCAATGTATTAGATACGGTTCAACATTAGATGTTCATTGTATTAGATAGGGTTCAACATTAGAGGTTCATTGAATTAGATAGGGTTCAACATTAGAGGTTCATTGTATTAGATAGTGTTCAACATTAGAGGTTCAACGTATTAGATAGGGTTCATCATTAGAGGTTCATTGGAGGGAAAACATTGGAGGGAAAATGTTAACAATTTCCCTCACTTTTTTAGCATAAAAAGAGAACCACACACACTCCTTATCATCACAACCACCAGCAGATCACGCACACTTATCATCATAAACAAATTGTTATTATGTACATGTTGAAGCATGAAGCTTTTCCGTGCAGGTGTGGACATGGAGATGTAGTTATTCGAGAATCGTGGACAACTGAAAACTTTGGTAGACTGTACTATGCTTGTCTACGTTCACGGGTTCAACCTCCAGTTTCATATGGATGCAATTTTTTTATGGAAAGACAAACGCGTCCAACTACTAATCAATTCTCTTGGAGGTTCAATGAGCTTTTCTCCTCCAAGCTCTTCTTCAAGACCTTCAACGAGTTTTTCTCCTCCAAGCTCTTCTACCAGACCTTCAACGATTCCAGTTTCTTCTCCAAGCTCTTCAGCGTGTGCAAACTGTGTGCGCTTGAATGGAATGATAATGGTACTTGAGCTACGATAGAGTTGTACCGCAACTCCGATAGGCACACATTGGATTCGGCTGCACTACTTCACGACCTTTACGATGACATGGGGAACATTCGTTTGAACTAGTTTATGATGTATCTATTTTCGTGTTTATGAGTCTATTATCGGTTTAATATCCATGTTTAATTAAGCGCGTGTTTAAGTGTCCGTGTAGAATAAAGTTAGGCTTAGGCGTGTCTGTTTGTAAGCCTCAATGAATGTTAACAATTTTTAATTAATATTAACAATGAATGTTAACAATTATCAGTGAATGTTAACTTTTGGCGGGCAAAATGTTAGCGGGAAAACATTGGCGGGAAAATTAACCATTTGTCTCAATTTTTTTTATCATAAAAAGAGATATACTATTTTAAATTTTAATAACTATATTTTTTAATATATATATTATATTTACTAAAATATTATATAAACATTACACTTTTTTGTGAAAATTGGTGGTCAAATAGAAGTCAACTTTTCCCCAGCGACATGTCGCTGGGGAAACTTTTGGACATAAAATAAACAACGCATTAACACTAATCACTTGGATTAGACGTGGAAGAAAGTTTCCCCAGCGACATGTCGCTGGGGAAAAGTTGGCGGGTTAATCTCCCGCTTGCATTTTTGTGAAATAGTTTGGTCAAAATTCAGTCAACGTTTCCCCAGCGACATGTCGCTGGGGAAACTTTCCTTTATTTTTTGGTCAAAATTTTTACGAACAAGTTTGCCACGTCAGACAGATTTTGTCGTTTAGCGTCGTTTCCCCAGCGACATGATGTCGCTGGGGAAAACCCCAATGGGGAAGGGCTGGATTGTTGTAGTGTAAAGACAAACGGTCTAGCTAATGGATCAGGCATGATCTTCTAATCTACGTCCCATTTCTCTTTAATCGCTCAGACTCGAAAGATAACATACGCCACTTAATCCAGGGCTCCGACCGCGGGTCTTTTGACATGTTGTTACGAATTTCTCTGCTTCATGCAGTTTAAGCTCAGGAAAATGGAAGCGACTACTCATCTCTCACGTCATTACCATCCCAGCAACATTATGTAGGAACGACGATAAAAATTCGATGGTTGAACAAAACCTAACATGGTTGGCATATTCACAAGCATCCATTATTTTTACCTCACACACTAGTTAACATCGTGAGTATCTCTTACATAGGGTTAATGGCCTCTAAATGTATCACAGTTGTCACGATTTCCTTTTATATGTAACGAACTATTTTTTTTGCTATTCCACGTGCTAAACTTGCTTTTTTTTGGCATTTTAGTGTATTTTATGACCTATTTGCCCCTCCTAAGTTAATAAAATGAAGGGTAAAATGGTCATAAAGTACACTAAAATGCCCAAATATGCAAGTTTAGTATAGCAAAAAAAATAGTTCGATACATATAAAAAGAAATCGTGACAACTATGATACATTATCAAGTCTTTAACCCTCTTATATACACTGGAATTGAACAACAGAAATGAAAAACTAAAATTTCGGCATGTGGGGGTTTAAGTAGTTTGGCCGAACATATTAACCTTGATTTTTGAATTTGTCAACAATTAAAATTACATCTTCAGTGAGCAAGAAAATTACTCATACAGTACTTGACATAGTTATGACATCTAGATCTAGTTAAGTTTGTTGTTAAATTACCTAAATTTACCTAAATACATACGATGTTCAGATCACTAGTCGATCTTGAACGCATTCGGTGACAAACTAGGATCTGATCATAAATAGGGCCGCTTTCTAACCAAAGCTTTCAGTTCGAAAATCTGAATTCCCCGAAAGACCGTTGCACTTGACTGCTTCCAGTGTTTTTAACCTGCCATGTATGTGTACAACAATCAAGAATAAAATTTTTTCAAACTAAGAGAAGAGCAAAGCCTGCCTACAACTACAAAACTAAGAAGCATGTAATATTTACTAAAATCAAGCATTGTTCCCCGTTAATGTATATGAACAGAACACACGTACATGTACTAAGTAACAACTTATACAAATGTTCTTCCTTAACTAACACTTGTATTTGTAACTTGCTTCCTTGCATATCAACTAAGAAGGCTTCGGATTAGTTTTCCTTTTCTAATTTTCTTTTCCTAGCATACGTTGAAAGTTTAAGAAACAGTATATATGATTCAAAAGATATACATAAAAAGTGAAATATATATACAAGGAACCACAATAAGAATCCATACCAGCTTATGTTATGCAGTGTTAAACCAGTCATTAAGTTGCGGTGATCTTCATAAAGGTACCAAGTTTATCTTCTTCTACCTCTTGGAGTTTAACATCTGGATGATTACTCCATAGCAGTGATATTTCTTTGTCACATACGACTTCCAGTGGACTTAAATTCTCAACTGATGAAGGCAGCTCATCCAGCCCCATGCAACCTTTCATATGAATTGTTCGCAAACAGCCCAACTCACCTATTTCTACTGGCAACGTTTTCAGATTTAAACAATCAGATATATCAAGAACTTTTAATTTCTGAAGGTTTTTGAATGATAAAGGTAATGATTTGAGATGTGAACATGAAGCAAGGCGCAAAACTTCTAAATTTGTAAGGTTTCCAAATTGTTCAGAAAGTGAATTCAGGTAATGGCAATTTGTGATGCTGAGTTTTGTAAGGTGAACTAAACTGCATAGCATAATAGGAAATGTAACCAGATCATCACAGGAATCGATATCCAACTCCGAAAGGCTTGACAGCTTGTTACGGTTTACATATCTCCGTTCATTGAAACTGTCGCCTATTTTGCACATGATCAACGACAATTTCTGCAAGTTCTCCAACTCGAGTATTGATGTAATAATCGAGGATATTGAAATATGATCCAACCTGATGGTAGTTAAACATGATAAATTTTGTGCAGAAGGGAAGTTCTCAAGTTCTGAGAAACGAAATCCGTAGTTTGTGATGATTAGGACCTTCAAATTTTCCAAATTATGCATAAATTGTGGCATGGGATGTGTCACTGACAAGAAGTTTAGTACCAAAACTTCCACTTTGGGGACTTGTATGTTGTTCCATATCGAAAAATTTCTTTCATCTGTCATTAGTGGCATGAATAGTATGATTAAATTAATAGATGATTAAGTTTACTTCTGACAAAGGGGAAATGCGTCATACAAACCTGTGGAAATTGACAATAAACGGGCGTTGACAGTCTCTGGTAATTGCGGAAGATTTGGTTCACCTGGAGTTATGATTAACCGCTCTCTGAGTTCTACAGGCTCTTTACTGCTCAGCTGGATAGATAGCGTTCTCATCAAATCGTGATGCATAACAGATTCCTCCTCACAATGGTAGGCAATAGTAGGTATATGCTTCCTTCAAAATAGAATTAAAATGTCGGTAAATGTTTCATACAATCTAATACGAATTATAACCAAATGGTAGCTTAGTATATGTCCTACCAGCTTTTAAGGAGAATATGCACCTTACTGGCAACAAAGTTGCAAGGTTTCTGTAGGCGAGTTCTGAGAGGATGTCCTGGGTAGCTAATCCCTCTTCATCGTGCTGGTATAAATGGACCCACATATCCATAAGCGCGGTGGCGGATATCTTTTGATCTTCAGGAAATAATCCCAGGTCCATAAAACATTGCTTGATTTCAGGCTGATCCTTAAACTGATGCAATGTTTTTTCTAGAGAATTTAATATAAGATCATGCTTGTCCCAAACAGATGGCTTTCTTTTAGACAGTTCACGGAAGAGTGTTTGCCATCGTTCAATTGGCTTCCCCTTTAGCGAACCACCAATCACACTAAGGACCAGCGGATGATTCTTGCAACACTTGACCAACTACAGACATATAATATATTTGTTAGTTACAGATCTGAAGAAATCATAAAACCAAATCCAATATTAGAATATGGCAAGTATAAAAAATGGTTAAGTTTAATCAATAGAAAATGGATTCATATTCTACCTTGTCAACAAGATCATTTCGTGCATCATTTCTTTCACTTTCATTTTCTGATAATGAAGAGCTGCGGAACAGTTTGGTGGCGTGTTGATCTTTTAAAGGTTGAAGTTCATATGTCTTGAATTGTGTAAAGGTAAACCTAGATGTGACCAGAATCCTATATCCAGGTGACTTGAACTTGAAGTTCATTACAATGGAATCAGACCATACATCATCGAGTACTAATAATACTTCTTCAGATATATTTTCATTCAAAAAGCTCCCCCATTGATGGGTTGCGTCTTCATCACTATTAAAATTAAGCTGCCCCTGATGGTTCTTCGGAAGTAATCTTTCTATTATAACCTTTAAGTCGGGAGTACGTGAGATGGTAACAAAGTAGATCCTTCCAAAGTGTTCTGTTTAAATTAAAATTCCATCATCATACGAATTTGGTAGAAGAATATGCGAAACGAATATGCCATAAAATTTAGATGAGAAACTTTCTATTGGATCAACCAATTTCAACAAGGAGCATAACATACATGTCATGTAATATGTAGGTGATTTTGGTGTCATTTTATTATACTGAATTGCGATTTACCGGAGGTCAAAGGGCTTATTTAACTAAGAGCGGGCCGGAGTCAAGAGGGCCACCCCCTCTTGCGGTGTCAAGGGGCAGTGACCCTTGAAGAAGGGTCGAGGGGGATCCGTCCCTCGCATGGTTAGGGAAGAGCCTCAAAACCTCAGAGATTTTCTGGATTCGGGTATTACCCGTTTTTCTCTCCAACCAAGTATTCCCACCAAAAGACACAACTTAACTAACAGTTGTGACTCTTCCATTTAACCAATTTTACGAATTCAACTAACTTCCGGTTAGGTTCTTATAGAAGTTTTGATCTCATCATCATAACTTACATATCAATTTGGTGTGCATTGCTTTGTTCTCTAAAGCCATACAAACAAAGTGTGAAGATCTAGATTAGTGAATGCCCCGAGGCATAAATGGTCGAAGTACTTCAATATGAAAGTGATCTCTACACGGTTCAAGGAATATATCTAGATTGTTTAATTATTCAATTCAGAATTAGCTATGCGATAATAAAATTATTCCTGTAGGCTGTAGCATGAGTCGGATTTTGCATAGTAGCCAGGACTATAGACAATGCAACTAAGGTTAGTTTGATAACATGTGTTTACTTACTGATTACTAAGCAATATTTACTATCAGAAGTGATTAAATAAGTTCAAAAACTAGAGATGCAGATTATAAGGCCTCATATTTCACAATCATAAGCTGTGCCTCATAATTTTTAATACTGATTAAATAGTGCCTCATATGTGACATCTTAAAATAAGTAAAATTGACAATATTTGAATACCTTTGATCTCACGATCATGGCAGAGCATTGTGACTAAGGTAGTCTTTCCACAACCTCCAGCAGCCGAAACAACTACAATCGATTCCTTGAGCAGCATCCTCTTCAAATCATTAACTTGATCCTCAAATCCAATAACATCACCAACAGGCAAGGGAACACCAAACGAACGACCACCCGATTTTTTCTTCTGAAACTGATCAACAGACTTGAGAAACTCAGACAATGATTTATTCAATTCATCCAACTTTTTCGCATGACGATATCTTTTCCATAAATTAACAGATTTGATCTGCTCGCATTCCCGAATGAGTTCTTCTGCTTCTTTGATCAGATCAATGAACTTATTTGATTCCTCTTTACACAGATCTCGTTTCTCTTTCACGTCCTTCACAGTCTCCTTTATTTCGGTTAGTAGCGGCTTAAAGTACCATGTTTTCGTAAGCACATTTGTGATGACATCTGAGATGTAATCTGTTAATTTTGAACTAGCGGCATCTAACAATTTCCCTCCAATAAATGATTCCATTGATGAACTGAAAAAAGATAAATTTTTAGAATTGATGCTATGCTTGGTGATGAAGTTTGTTATTTGAAATTATAAAAAAAAAAACATACTCTGGTTGTCTAAATTTGACTATGTCAATATCAATGAAGCAGGTCTCACAAGAAGAAGAAAAATACCAAGTGCTTAGAACATTTTAAATAATTAAACAGTAGAAATGAAGTTAGCATAGAGAATAAAATATGAATCTGTTGTGGTACCAAGATTTTTGGTAAAATATGAATTTGAAATACACAAAAACTTTTCTCTCTATGTTAAATTCATATAGACATGTCTTCAACTTACTTAATTTAGTGGGAACTTTTACTATTGGTTTAAAAATAAGTTAAAAAAGTTAGGAAGAGGTTTAAATTTTTTTGTACCAAAATACAGAACTATATTAAGTTCAAGGATATGTTTGGTACCAAGCATTTGAAAACGTTTTTGGCATAGCAACTAGGAGATGAACCGTGTATGTAACCGCTCTTATTTAAAACGATTCATTAAAAAACATATATATCTAGCCGCTAGCGTTTTTGCTCTCAAGTGACATATATGCCCCTTTTATTTAAAGAATTTCTAAGTGTGTATATATCTTTTAAGTAATTTTACAATTTATAAATAATTTATTCGTAAAGTTTAACAATTTATTTTTGAAAAAAATCATCCCTCTAGAGATGTATGCTCAAAAATCTGGATCCAACCTAGCTAAAGTCCTAAACTATGTTTCTTCTCTACTATAATTACTACTCCAGGTCTCATTATGTTTATCTAAGGTTAGTTTCAAAATAGAAAGACTACAATGAGATTACTGATTCCATTTCGAGTTTCCAAACAATCAAAGAAAATAGAACTTGTAAAGTTACTACTAATAGAATGCATACCTTAAATGAACTCCAAATTTAAAAACTGCATCTCCCAACACAGCAGCTCCTCCAAGTAATGATGAGTCTAAACTAAGAAGTTTAACTTTTGTATTATGATAAAAATAAAGTTTGAAAATTGATGGTATGATTGAAGAACGCGTTTTTGTTTGTGAAAAAGAAAGAGGGAAGTTATGAAGAAGGTTCGTTGTTTTTAAATAAGTAACATAAATTTTGGAGGGTAGGTAGCTTGTGGTTCGTCCAAAGTTGACTATTTGACTATGTTATGAGGTGCCTCAAATCACTTTTAATGTGATCAGGGTGTCAATTTTTTCGACCCGACCCGAGCCTAGCCTATTCAGGTCGGGTTAGTCGGGTTGAAATTTCAATTCGGGTTAGTCGGGTCAACCCGACTAACCCGAATTCGAAATCGGGTCGGGCATCGGGTATAATATTTATGTCTAATTCCGGTTCGGGTCAACCCGACTAACCCGAATTCAAATTTTTTTATTTTTTTTTACTTTTACAATTTAAATTTAATATAAATTGTATTCAAAAAGTAAAAAAAATGTTTTTTTTCTATAATTTACTCGAATTCGGGTTGACCCGAACCCGATTAGACCCGACCCGACTAGACCCGACACGAATAGACCTGAACCTGACTAACCCGAGTTCTAATCAGATCGGGTTCGGGTAAACTATGTTAGATGTAGAAAGAGCTCGGGGCTACGGTAACAAATTTGTGGCGTTTTCATGAAAACGCAACACCAACACGTTAGGTATCACAACCTTGCTCGTGATTTTGTTTTTGGTGTCGTATTTGCCGGCCCAACTGGTTTTGAAAAACGCACCACGACGACGTTAAGATAATACCGAGATGGCATTTTCCTGGCGTTTTCAGGTTTTTTTTTTTACTTTGTATGTTTGTTTTTTGTTGTTATGTCTGTTTGATGTGTTTTTTTTTTGTTTTACACGTTTGCGAGGAGGAATCGAAAGAAAGAAAACGCAATGAAAAAGCAATCAAGACAAACAAGGCATCTACATCATTATATGGGCTGGATTGTTGTGAACTTTTATGGGCCAAAAGTATACTTAGGGGTTGTTTAATTTTTTTAGTATCATACTATCATATAAGGCTCTTAATATGCCTCTTAGTTGGAAGAGAAAGGTTTTAGTATGAGTGTGGAACAAGATGCTCAAATGGTTTAGGCCCATATTTGTTTCCTACTAAGCGGTTGAAAAAAAAAAAAAAAACACCCCCTTAGTGTTTTTTATACTATATACCTATTGTTTTTAAAATGTGTAAAATTTTATTAAAAAATATTGTCTTGAATTAAATTTTAAAAAAATAGTGTCGTCACCAAAACAAATTTAGTGTTAACTAAAGAACTTGCTTTTTAGTTTTATGATAATTCGTGTGTTATAAGAGAAAAATTGACGTGACATGTATTTTTCTCACGACTTTCCACGACGGTTTGAGATCGCCCACGCTCTAACTATACTCAAAATCCCGTATTTTCTTCACTTTCGTTTTCTTCCATTACCAATCTACTTTACCACACATTAGTGTAATTAGATAATCAACTTCATTGCCGAAAATATACTCCACTTAAATACATATATACCCATAATTAAAACACACACACTTTTCCTTAAAAATGAAAATTACCTAAACATGCTTTAAAATTAATATTGTACGTTATACGAGTTGTAATTTGGGTATATATAAAATTAATCCCGAATATAATATGTGACAAAAAAAAATAACACGATAGCAGTTTGAGAATCTAACATCGTGGATCTCCGACACAACCCCATATACAAAATCCAATATATTGATTGATTTAATAATGGTTCTCCAGAAGAGAAGATTTCAATTGCTGGCGTTTATTGTTGGCTATATGTCCCTCAGTTCTATTGGTACATACGTACATATATTTTTAGTCATTTTCATATAATTATTCCTACTTTTTCAATCATTGAAATATTTCTATCCTTTCAAATCATCGTTAAATGTCATATTTTTTGAGGAATTTCTGGAGAACAATCTTGTGATGTGTTTAGTAAATTGCGGGACTGTCCGATCCATTTCGTTATTTCAGTTTTCAAAACTACTGTATTTATGTTGTTAATTATTGGGTCAGTTATGTGATAGTGAAATTGGTTCTTATAAGCATGTATGAATTAACCACATAAGGAGTTTTAGCAGCAATAAACCCGACCGCGGCGTGAGTAACATTTCAACATGCATTGGCGCTATAGGATCATAGAGAGTATTAATATCACTTCCTGCAAAACTCATCGAATCACAAGAGGTGTACACTTTTGATATGGTTCCGAACATAATGATCCTTTTGAAGTACCGTCCTTTTAAATCCAATAAGAATACGTAAGTTCATAATCTGGATGGGAATGGCTGGAAACAGAAGTATGTTGTATGTTTGCGTTAGCGCATAGTAGAATCCCCGTGATTAGAGTAGTATTGCATATTGTTGAGATACCGGATGATGTATCCGAAATAAGATCCAACAAGTAATTATTCGGATTTAGCAATAATAGGGCATCCATCCTCGATCTGTTGATTCACGGGGGAAAATTAGTGTGCTTGTGCATGTGCATATAGATTTACTGTTCTTTTGAAGGAGTTAGTCTGTTACAACCGTGAATCATCTGCCAACCGGATGAAGCACGTAGAAAGAACTTTAATGCATGATTTTAATTTAGACATAAGCTAATAAGCATGTGTGACAAATATGCATCGTGAAACAAAGCAACCACAGCATTGATGTTAAAGTGACAGATTGCTCAATTCATGCAACAATATGATGAAGCATGACAAGATAAACACTTCTATAGGTTCAAAAAAGTTAAACACTTTAAGTCTTTAAGATGAGACTTTCAAAATCTGATCAGCACACAAAAGCACCGATAAAACCTGAATTAAATTGCTTGAACAGGCAGCTAATTTTGTGATATAATCTTGATTTTCATCTAATGAGTATTTAATTTTCATTGTAGACTTCATAGAAAATAAGTACATTTGAGGTGAAGGGCAAAAAGGCCTCCATCCTAAGATAGCCCATTATGTATGGAAGCGGTCACTGAAATATCATGAATTTTATTTACGTTAATATTGAACACAAGAACATGCTATTTAGAGGACCTTCGCATGTCTGTATATAATATAATCCATGTATGCATCTCATTTCCTGGTTTCCAGAGTTAGTGGCAAGTAGTAAATAGCTTACTCTTAGTCTGAATCTGTTGCGCGTTTCTTTAATATTTGATTTACTGGTAATATAGTCCATTCATTTATGGCCAAATGATTATAAGGCGTACAAATAATGAGAAGACCGGGTTGTTGATACAGAATCTATATATACCTTAAAGTATTACAATGGTTGCAGATATTTTTGCTTGGAATCATAATCTGTACAATTATAATGAGGCAAATTAAGTTTTTTACATAAAGATATTATACCAAGGCATGTAAAAACCCTTTCAGTTGTTGTTGTTATTGCTCCTCACTCGCTTTTCCGTTTCTTTCTTAGCTGGATTATGTAGAGATATGGTTGGACAAGCAGCTTCATCCCCAATTGGGAAGTTTAGCATCTTTGACTGTTTCGATGGTGGTTCTGGGACATTTGTATGTGGTGTAAAAGAGAGTGTAAAATTATACACCAACAGCATCAGAACAGTTCATGTTGAGCTGGCAAGAAATAAAGCAGTCGAATCAGCAATTGCTGATGCACTCTCACAAGGTATTGAAAGCAAAGCTGCAGCCAAACAAGCCCAGAAAGCTGGAGCCAAAGCTGCCAAATTAGCAAATAAGAATGCCAATCGCATCTTAGGACCTATCATTTCTTCTGGATTTGATCTTATCGAAGTCGTGTATTATGAAGGAACTGTGACCGAAGGGGTTTCAAGGGGTGCAGGGACATTGTTTGGGACATATTTTATTGGGTTTCTAGGAGAAGAAAAATTTGGAAGAATTGGATATTTAGTTGGAAGTACATTGGGTAGTTGGATTGGAGGAAAAATCGGGCTTATGGCTTATGATGTTGCTACCGCTTTACATTTCTTGCTTCACATGGGTCGAGTGGAGTAACATGTACAAACCGATAGGATTAAGAGTCTACTTAATTACTGTATTATTCTTTTAAAGTATGAAGTGTTTATACGGATTCATACATTTCAGATACTCCTGCAGAAGTCGACATCAAATTCACATACTTAATTGATCCAATGAAGAATATTGGTGGAGTAAATGCAGTTGTCACTTTAGGTAATTCTTTTTTGTTAAAATTACTTTACATTTGGATGGAAGTACATATATAAAGACTGATATATTGGACCCCATTTTATTATACAAACTTAAACTTATTAATCGTTAACACTTAACACTTCTTGATGATTTTGATTTTGGGCATTTAGATTGTTTTCTTTCATAACATTTTTCATGACAACTTAATTAACTGTTGAGATTAGTTGCCATGTACAAAAGAAAGATAGTAATACAAATGAACAGTCATACTTATGGCTGCCTTGTCCTTGAGGTTAGTTTTCATCCCGAGAGTCTACTAACTCGAAATGATTAAATGTACGAAATACTCATTCCTAGGTTGGGTGTTACAGGAGAGCTTTTCGATCGTCCAACCTCCACCCCGTCCTTCCTTAGCGCGTGGTCCATTAATACACCATGCCCGTAACAACTACTTGTATGAACGGTATGTTTATAGATACATAGGATCTATGACAGTATATATATGGTGAAATGGTGAAGTGTCAAATGGGGATGTTAATTATTTGTAAGAGATGGTTATGTGATAGGGCCACTTTAATTTATGGTATTTAGAATGTTGTTTTAGGTATTGTTAGCCTAGGGTGTTGCTTTAGATTGTGCTTTAGGTACCGATGTATGTTTAGCTCTAAAGGTTGTTAACTTCGAGTTGACCTACGAGTAATCTTTAGGTTAAGGGAAGCAAACCGTTAGCCTCGTCACAGAACCCGCGTGCGATGACCAAGCTCATGTGTGAGTAAGTTAGGTTTGGGTGAGGTTTGGGAGAGAATATTTACTGATCACCTTCAATGCTTACCACAACTTGTATCCTTGGAGACACAAAAATGTTCTCACTAACATGTAGTTCGTAGGCAATTTATCAACGTCTCCTGTCAGGTCAATTGGACTTATAATCCGATCCCGAATCAAGGAGCCTCCTTTTTTTAGCATCCTCTAGTTTTATGTATTTGGTTTGTAGTCAACAAAATTATGTGAAATTTTATTTACAACATGATTTTCATGTATATAACAACATAATTAGTTGAGGATTAGAAAATATTAGTATAAAGATACTTTACATATCCCGTTGTCGTGTCGTCGCATTATCCATAAAGTGATATATACTTTTAGCTGTTCATAATATATTACTCTAGTCTGGGATGTCAACATATTTCTTTTCTTTTTTGAAAGAATGGGATGTCAACATATCTCAACATTGAGCATTTCAATGATGGGTGATTTTCCATCGAAACCATTAAAAATCAACACTTTATGCGTAAAGGGTGTTTAGCATAATAAAAGAACACTAATGTTTAGCAAGTCATTTGAGAGCGTTTTGCAACGTGCAGATTTTATATTCCTTGATATATGAAATAAGCCCAAAAGAAGAAAATCAACCTCTATATTTTAAAATAAAAAGGTATTTAATCAAAGAAACATCGTTATCGTGATGGAAAGCAATTCACAGTGATATTCTAATTCACGATCACGTTAGGGCTTGATTAACACAAAGGTACTCTTGTCTTTAGATTTAATAACCACCAACAATAGTTGGTTAGGGTATATATGTCTTTGAATTAACTTAACAATATTTTGTTAGGGTATATATATTAAGCTTTCTTTAAGATTGTAAACAACTACAATCAAGATTGATTACTGTACTGTGTTCGCCAGCTATATATATATCTCTTCGATTTTGTTTAATACGCATGGCATACCATTTTGTGGAATTAGAAAGATATTAATTGGTTGATTGTTCTGATAATTG
The DNA here is from genome assembly GCA_025667525.1 of Glebionis coronaria. Taxonomy (NCBI): domain Eukaryota; kingdom Viridiplantae; phylum Streptophyta; class Magnoliopsida; order Asterales; family Asteraceae; genus Glebionis; species Glebionis coronaria. The sequence goes on from CM046880.1 coordinate 533,083,558, forward strand.
TACTACTGTACTACACAAGTTTGAGATTCTGAGAGAACTTGTGAGAACAAATATATGAGAATTTCTTTTAAACTTGTGGACTTTAATTGTGATACGGGGACTCCTATCGCTGTGCAGTGGGAATAATAACAATAGTTTTATCATATTAATATTCTTTGCGTATAGTATATGTTTGAAACTTTTTCAAATTAGCCTCATATCAGATTCAAGGTTTATATACCGTTTATTTACCAATTGATGAAGATCCTAAATGTATATATTAATATAACTTCTTATATTTTTTCTACTCATTGGTAATTGTTAAACACGGAAAAATGATCGAAAATTAAAAGGAACGAAATAGTAGATGATATAAGGTATAAGTCTGAAGGCCGAGTAGGAACATGTTACCGAAAAATAAAACATTTTTCTTAACAAATACTAACAAACTTCTTTTTTTAACGATGAAACATGGAAGAAAATGGGTAATGCTTAACTATTTATGTTTATACATCTTTTTCCGGAAATATTAAATGAAAGTACACAAATGTGTTGATTTGGTTTTTTTTACATATGAAAGAACACAAAACAAAACTTTGTTTGTGTTGATTTGATTCCTTTACATAACTATATAATGGGGTATGATTAGAGGTTAACTTACTTCTTAATGGAAAGTTGAATCTTTTCAGTGCTAAACAAACTCAAACCATTTAATATGTTTTAAATATAAATAGTAAACGCATGAGATACGTTTTCCCTCTTTATGTGATTTGCCGAGGGCGAGTGATTGACTCAAATGTATACTATACGGCCTGACCGTTGTACGTATCTCCGTTAATGTTTCCGATGATGCTGATAGATCATTTCGGGGCCTTAGCACTAGACCACCAAATGATTACTCCCTCCGTCCCACTTTTATTGTCCCCCAACAAAAAAATTTCATTTTAAGATATATTCAACGAACCTGGATATTTATTGTTAAAATGACAATTTTATCTTATTAAATACAATTAATTTAGAAATTACTTTCCATATAAAAGTGTATAAGATGGGTAATATTGTAAAATTATTAAATACAAACATCTTAATAAAGAAAGTGGACAAGATTTTGGGATAAACTAAAATAGTAATGAGGACAATTAAAATAGGACGAAGGGAGTATATGTTATAAAGGTGTTACATGAACGGTTATATTCCATAGAAGGATCAACATAACCTTACAAATAACCCAAAAGGCCAGTTTCAAAAGTGAAAGTCAAAGGATAATGTCAAATTATGAATATGCGAAAAAGAGAGATTGAATTGAGTGGTGTTCTATCTCGCACCACTGAACTTGAAGTGCAAAAGACAAAGAATAATTGATCAATAAACACCACTATCTCTTCGAATTTAAAAGAAAAATTATAACCATAATATTCGTGACATGAAATGTCGACACAATCTTTCAAAGTTACGGACAACCATCAATCTCATACAAAAGCTACCCTTTTTGTGGGATTCAGAATGACTTTCTTTTGCTGAATTTTGCAAAAAGAGAATTAACCAATTAAATAAACAAAAAGATAGCGGTACAGTAAACCCACATGAAAGACTTTCAGTATTGTGTTTCTGGCTAGTTGCAAATTACTTTTACTTTCTTTCCTTATCATGATGAGTAACCAGTTCTTTAATAGCATAAGATAATATTATGCGTCCGTTTGGTAAGAGTTATTTTGAAGTTTTTTTTAAACTTTTACTTTTTTTTATTAAAAAAATAATCTAATAGCTCTATTTGACACAACAATTTTTTTAGACTTGTTAATTTTTTATTTTAAACAAGTTGCTTTTAAATAAAAAGCTTATTCATAAAACTTTTTAAATTGTCAAGAGCTGTTAAAGGTATGAATTACTGATATACCCTCCAACTATATTATAATTTATTTAAATATTTCCTATTAAGTCATTTTACATTTTAATTTTACAGTTAACAGCAAATCTACCAAACACTTTTATTAACAGGTAACAGCTTACAGCTTACAGTTAACAGCTTACAGCTTATAGCTAGTTTTGCCTAACATATATATGTTTTTGGCCAACTGCTATATCCGAACATTTGCTTGTATTTATATAAGTTTGCACACTCCATGAATTTATTTACACACTTCAAATATATATATCATGCGTATTAGGCAAAAGTTCGATATAGACCTCTACTTTAGTATAAATTCAATAAATCAATCTCAGACCTCCATCTTTTTTATCTATCCACTTTCATTATTTTAAAAAAAATTATTTTAGACAGACCGTTAATCGTTACGCAAAACAAAACATACCAATGCGACGAGAATTAAATCATATTTCTAACGAGGGGCACATGTATATACTTTTGACGAAATTTTTCTGAGAAAATCATATATGATTCGTATCACGGATCATATATGAATTTCTGAAATCATATATGATTCTTGATACGAATCATATATGATTTTCTCAGGAAAAAAAGTTCGTTGAAAGTTTACACATGTGCCCCTCGTTAGAAAGATTATTTAATTCTCGTTGCAATTGTGTAATTTTTGTCACTTGACGATTTACCGTTTGTAAGATATTTAAATTTTAAAAAAGTGGTGAGAAGTGGGTTTTTAAAAAATGGATGATTGTAATTGGTTGATATTCTATGTTAAGGGTCTACATTAATCTCAACTCATGACTATTATGCCCTTATATATGCATATATACCATTAATTGATGTAAAGGTATAAATATCAGAATACATATAATTTGAGTGTACAAATAAATATTTGGAGTGTGCAAATCAACACTCTATTTATATACTCGGTCACTGTTTAATGAAAGCTTACGGGAATTAATCAGTTATACTATTTACTATGTACTATCAAAGCCTCAAGAACATATTTTTAAAAAAGCCCTAAACTTTTTAGTTGGCTCTGGAAATTAGTCTATTATCTTTTAGAAGGGTTATTTTGAATATCTGGTATCCTTTTGATACATGAGGATCAATCTTCATCTTTCATCCATCAAAGATCAAAGGTTAAGATTAATCCTTACATCAATTAATTAAAAAAATGGATGAGCATGTTGGTTATTTCACAGCCCACCCACCCCATCTCCCAAATACATACCATTTCGTCTTTTTTCTCAAATCGTAACACACACACACAAAATCTTATTCAATCCATCACCCCGATAAAAAAACACATTAAAAACACACACAAATAAAAAAATCATCAATGAATCGCGTTAAAAATTAAAGAAAAAGATGTCGATGATGTTGTTGAAGAACAAATCTTATAGATTAAGCTTGATGGTCGGGTTAAGAAGAAGGCTGATCGTTATTGCAAGTAGAGGTATTGTTAATTAGTACTCCCTCCGTCTCATAATAATAGTCTAACGTTAACTTTTTCGGTCTTAATTTTCCAACTTTTACCTTAAATATCTTTATTTGTGTTCTATGATGCTTGATGCAAAATGTATGAATGGATTGAATTTTAAATGTATTTTCATTGGTATAGTTTTTCATCAAGTATCATATGACACAAAGAAAGATATTGAAGGTCAAATGCGCAAAAGTAAGACCGGAAAAGTCAACACTAGACTATTATTATGAGACGGAAGGAGTAGTTTAATTTGATGAATTGATGTGGTTAGGGTTTTGTTTACTTGTTTTTGAAAATTAATTTGACTTTGATTAGGCTTTTTTATGTAATTCGACCTTGAGTTATTTATTAAAGGGTTAGTGTGATTGTTGGTGAGTAATAGCTTAAACAACGAATGTGTCAATTTTTAATTTGAGAGGTATATGAGAAGAGTATTTTGCTATGTGTTTGAAAACATCATCTTTACTCGAGGAAGCTTCTGGTTAATAAATTTGATTATCATGCTATTGTACAAGTCTTTTAATACCACGTAATAAGGTAACTACTCAACTCGTTAATAAATCTTAAGAGTGTTATATGAATAAGCATATGAATTAGAATAGAATTATGTGGATAAGCTTATAAATAGAGTTTGTTGAAACTGTAGGATAAGCATAAGGTGAGTTATGTAAATAAGCTTATTAGGAGAGTTGTGCTGAAAATATAGGCTACGTTGAACATATGTGTCAAATATGATACCTCCTTACATTATATCTAATAAATATATCATATATTATATATGGAGGTATCATAAATGATAATATGATAATGTGCTTGAAAATAAATAAAACCATGTCTGTGATATCTCGGTTGGTAATTAAAAGTTAGTTGTGTGTATGATACCATATTTGATAATTTGGATGAAATTCAACTTTTATAATATATCATATTTGATAATCTGGTTGAAATCCAGCTTCTATAATATATCATTTATGATAATCTGGTTGAAACTAAAACTAAATATTTGTATTTGTGAAGTGAAAGTTATTTTCAATGCATTTTGAGAACTCAATCATCTCAAGGCCAAGAAGTGGAACATCGGATTCCCGACTGAAATAACAAGATCATGTGCATGAAAATGACAAAGACGAGCGTCAAGTTTGCAATAAAAATGTTGACGACTGAGATCAACATCTATTGTTTTAAACAATTTAATAGTTTATCTCTTTTTAATTTGTGTATGGTGATGTATAAGTTTAACTTTGTTAAGGTACTAAATAATTATCATTTTTGTTGAATATGGAAATGGCGAAACATCTATGGATGTAAATTTTCGATAATATGATTATTTTGTAATTTTTAAAGCATAGTTTTTACCTTTTTTCAGTATCATATATGATAATACATATAACTCTTTAATTCTTCCACATATGATACTCAATTATCATAAATGATAATGCAATATCATATATGATACTCAAAAAAAAGTTTGACACAATAAAAAAATGGTATGTTAAATTCATTTATTAAACCAAGGAATCTACTGGATTCATGATTAAACACTTGTTCAGTAAATAAAAAGTGTACTTTTTTGTGAGTATCATATTTGATAATGCATTATCATATATGATACTCAAATAAAAAGTTTGACAGATTCAACAAAAGGCATGTTGACGTAATGAATAAAACAAACAACATGCTGAATCAATGATCAAACATTTGTACAAATATAAAAAAGAGTGCTTTTAAGAGCATACAATTGATGATTAAACACTTGTTCAAATACAATGTATACAGTCTTACTAATACATAATAAAAAAGTTACAAAAACAAAAAGAGTCTACTGAATTCAAAATTAAAACCAAAACATTCTAATTATGAGAACTACTATTCTTATCTTCAATCAATTCTTCTTCATTTTGAGCAAAATCTACTTCTCTCTTGTAAAAATTCCTCTTTAGCCCCGACGATGACTTCATATTATCAAGTGTGTTCGCACAGTCTGCATTATATAAGAGAGGAAAGAACATATTAGCCACCATTATATCAACAACTGAATTATATAGCAGACAATATAAAAATGCACAATAGGTTAAAAAGTATAAAAATTCATGTACAGTATCAAAGTTTAATTTTTTCTTATGGTTTGTCAGAAAAATCATATTTGATACCTCATGGATCATACTTGATATGCCTATCATATATCATATATCATATATCTATCATATGTAATAAATAAGGTATCAAATATGATACATCAAGCTTAATTCAACTTACATCAGCAACTTAATTAAAATGCCTCACGCTAACACAAGCTTATTCATAACTCGCATACATAAAGCCTAATAATAAGCAACAAGCATATTTGATTATGATATTGAGCATTGTCAAACATATTTTATTATCAACTATAAGCCACATGCCACTTACCATAGCCATTCATAGTCACTTTTGAGTTATATGCCTAATTATATACAATATCATATATACACTACCATATAGATAGAAGGCGTGTTTGAAGAGCTTTAAGATATTTTATGTAAATTAGTCATAATGTTTAATTTTTCTTGTGGTTCGTCAGAAAGAATTGATACCTCATGTATCATATTTGATATGCCTATCATATACTATCATATATCATATATCTATCATATTTGATAAATAAGGTATCAAATATGATACATCAAGCTTAATTCAACTTACATCAGCAACTAAAAAATTCCTAATAATACATCTTATTAACATGTTCATAAGCTTATCCATAACTCTCTTATTCAATTAATCTGATAATTCATTAAAAATAGCTAATAAGCTAGCTTATAATTCAACAAATAAAATCAAATCATATAATTAACAAGCTTATTTGAAACTCTCATCTAATTCAAAATCTTATTCATAAGCTTATTCAAACAAATCAGCTTATTCATAAACTTATTAAATAAATCAACTTATTCACATAATCACCCAATAAGCTTACTTAAAATCAAGAATAATAAATTCACATAATTCATTCAAAAAAAGCTAATTGAATGCTTATAAATATCGAATGATGATAATAAGCTTATTCAAATCAAGTAAGCTAAAATAAAGAAAAAATCACTAACATGATGATGGATCGATTCAAGATAAATTGGTAGTAAATGATTTGTGATGAATTTGTGACGAATTCATGATGAGCGCGTCGGGATAGATCTACGATGGATGCATGATTGCTTTGTAAAGGATTGGTAGAAAGGTAAAGAAGATAAGGGGGTAGAGAGAGAAAAAGAGAGACGGTGTATGTGTTTTTTATGAGAAAGAAAGAAGAAAAAAGCTTATATAGTAGACGGTGAAATGACAAAAATACCCTGTAGTGTAAAATGGGGATTTAATCTCAGCCACTGAATGGTGCAAGATGGAGGGTGGGGATGATTCCCTCCATATCTTAGATTAGTTTGGTATCCAAATGAACCTAAAACATTGTTTTTTTGTTTTTGTTTTTGTTTTTGTTTTTCTTCTTTTATTATTTGCTTGCTTTGCTTTGCTTTGCTAGTGCATTAATCTTGTCATAACACCATGACGGGAACACGTCACACCAAATCCACCTAAACAATTTATTGATAAAGCATATTCAAATGCTAACATCAAGGCGTGTGTCCCCTTGATGTAAACAAGCTAAACTACATGCTTTGGTTACAAGGTGGTTCCTATCTCAGGCAGGGTGGATGGTCTATCCGTCATTAAGTGGTATTACCAGCCATTCTAGAGGAGCAGTTGATTCAGCAATTTCTAGTCCTCATCTATCTAGTATTTCATCTATTTTAGGTTCTATCAATTTTATAACAACTATCTCCGTGGACCTGGAATGACTATGCATAGATCACACCCGTATTTCTGTGGGATCATCCCTATCTCATGATTGAGCTTGTGTAGGTAGATGTAATATGGTAGGGCCGATAATAATACATTGTGTGGGACGGAGTAAAGTCCCTTTTCCGCCCATACGAGTAGTCCGACAGAAAATACTTTCTAAATAGGGTAAAAGAACTTGGGAATTCTTAGGGCACACAATTTTACTGTTTTTGCAAAACATCAACTAGCATCGTCACTATTTATCCTCACCACGACACCAGTAACTCCCTAGTGGTCACGTGGATGTACTCCACTATATCTCCAAGATTATATGGTGATTGGTGATAGCCCTGTACGCCTAACCATGTTACCATATCCATTCACTTATTCGGTTCCAACTATGTATCATTCACAAGCTAGCTACTGTGCTCTGAATGTATTTCAGCACACGTTACTTCAAGACCATGGGATAGGGGCTTTTCACACTTAGCTAACAACACATGCTCACTTAGCTTGTTTTAGCTATCCAAGCATTTATTTGTATTTGCTGATAATGGCTTATTCATGTGACTAACGCGTACCATAGAATTAATGAACTCGTCATAAATTTCTACACCTCCATCATATACTTGTAACACCAAATATAACTAAAATTTTTAATTTTTTCTGAAAATAATTTGTGATAATGATGGTTATGTGGAATTTGATGCATATGTTTTTTTGTGAAGGATTACTAGACCCGCAAGGTTCTTCCCTGTTGTGATTGTCCCGAGAGATCTCTACCCAATCAACCAACAACCATCATCCTATACTACTTTTCTTTTGCTTTAATTTAGTCCTACTACATGCGACAGACGCCTTAGGCGTGATGGTGAAAATATCTTCGTTGCATAGAGTTCATTCATTTTGTTTTGTGTTAAAAAAACAAAGTTGTATGCCTTGTGTCATGCTTGTCAATTAGGTAGACATGTTAAGCTTACACTTCATTGTTTGGATTCAAACATTGCGACGTTGTTTGAAATTATATACCTAGATTTGTGAAAATCTAATATTCTGAGTGAAAGTGGAATTCATTACTATGTTGATTTTTAGACTATTTTTCTTATTTTGTTTGGGTTTATTCTTTGTTTAAAAATCTTGATTTGTTCGATACTTATTTTTTGCTTTTTGTGTTTATGTATATTAATTTAATAGTCACATAAAATCTTTGTAATGTCATCATGTAGATGAATATGACAACACCCACTTCCACACACATTTTTTTCTACATGTTATACAGTTTTGCTTTTCTTATCCAAAACATCCAAAAAGCGTTAAATTTGAACGTATATTGACATATTACATACACTGAATAATATCACCCGTACCTTGCTTTTTCAAGCACACATGCCTCCCCCGCATTGGGTCAAAGGGCTTAGCATGACTGCTTATTTAATAAATATACTTCCATCCATTGTTATTAATAATTAAATACCCTTTTGCAAGTTTTTCAATAAACCCCCCTCCTACGATCATTTGTGTATACTTTGATTCTAAACTTCAACCTCGATCAACACCACATATTTCTTGCACACCCCTCCCTTCACCGTGGTTATAGACTCATTGACTTGTTATCAAATAAGATCACTATTTTACATAGTTTTTTTTTATTAGGAGTCATTTCCTTTTTGGGTCCATGACATCAACTAAACCACCAAACTAGGATTTTGTGCTTACAAGTATTATACCAATGACTCCTACACATGGACCTATACTAGAACCCACTGACCCTGCTACACTGCCACCACTTCTAAACAATTCCACCACCGCCCACACAAACATCAAAACTTAAGAGTCCCACATGCTTCGACTCAATCCAATCAAACTAGCCATCCTATCCACTAACATCCACCTATGTCAAACCCAACACACACAATCTCTCTCTCCCCACTAAGTTATAGTCTAATACACTTTGACTCAACCACTAATGCTTCCTCCCCAGACTTGGACTCAAACTGATACGTAAACTTAAACCCATCTTTTACTCGCAACCAACACACACACCCTCTTGATAAATTAGCATTTCTAAGCCTCTTGAACGAATGCATTATCATGTCACCATTATTTCATCCCCATTCCCACATGCACACACTAAATGACCTAAATTAACAAAAAGGCTGTGGTTAATGAATATAATGCTTTAATTTCTAATAGAATACACGTTCTTGTGCCATGTCTAGCTAATATAGATATTGTTCGTTCTAAGTGGATTTTTATAGCATAAGTTCCATGTATATGGCGTGTTAATTAGGTACAAAGCTCGGCTAGTGGCCAAAGAACGTAATCAGTAGAATGGGATAGATCATGATGAGACTTTTAGTCTTGTAGTTAAACCAACCACTATTTTTATGTTCTTGAGCCTCACAATGTATCTGGATTGGCATGATCATCATTTTGACGTGCAAAATGTCTTTCTTAATGGTCACTTATTCGGGGGTTTGTTGAATTAACTCACTCTGATTATGTTTGTCATTTGTAGTGTTCATTATATAGGCTAAAATAAGCACCTTATATATGGTTTGAGCGCTTTTCTACAAGGATTAGTTTTCATCTTTGCAAAATCGATGCATCCTTGTATGTATCTCTATTGATTTTGGTATCGTGTTTCTCTTGTTATATGTGGATGACATTGTTCTCACTACTTCTTCCGTAATTCTTTTACAACGTATTATTGCACTACTTCATAGTAAATTTGATGTGACATTTGAACTCTCATTTGTTTTTTTAGTATTTGGTCAATGACTAACTTCTGTAATGTTCTTGTCCTAGACAAGATTATAAAGAAAATTATTGGGTATGTACATATGCATAAGTGTAACATGTGTAGGACATGTTGATGTTAAGTCCAAGTTAGGTCATGATAGTGGTCGAGTCAGTGATCCTAATTTATATTGTAGTCTTGATGGTGCTCATCAGTGTATTACTTATACGTGATCGGATTTTTCTTATGATGTTCAACAATCATATACGTATATGCATGACCCTCACGGTCCGTACTTTATTGCTTCGAAATACATTTTATGCTATGTTGGTGTCACTAATGACCATAATCTTCAACTTCTTGTATTATCTACTTATCAACTTACTGATAAGGCTCATGATGATTGTGTGGGTGATCATGTTTTTTTAGAATGGAGTCTCAGTATAATTACTAAGTTAGTTATTCGATGCTCATTGTGTAGGTGGTGATATTACTCGTCAGTCTACCCCAGGTAATTGTATTCTTGGTATTAGTTTTTTTATCATGGTTCGTTAAGTGCCAATTGACTTTGTTGCATGCTAGAGTCGAGGCTGAAAATCGTAGTGTTGCTAATATGGTTGCTAAGCTCCATGAATCGGTTATTTTATTTGTGATCATTTGCTTTATGGTTTTTTCGAGCTTAGTTTCTCATGTAGCTCGTTTTTTTAAATATTTTGCCATGTTTTCATGTTTATGCCTAGGCTTGTTGGCTCTATATGCTTGTGTTTCTTTTTATGTTTTTATATGCATTTTCGTATATGCGTGCCTTGTTATATTTTTTTGCTTTTTCGTATATGCATCTTTGCTTTCTTTGTCTTACTATGTTTGATTCTTTTGATGCAGTACGTTGTTTCCTTGTATGTCACATTTGTTTCTTACTCTTTAAATTGTTTTTTTTTCTATTTAGATGGTTTTTTGTGTTATGTGCTTGCATTTCTTCTCTTGCTAAGTGTCATTTGCTTATTATGCTTGTTTGGTTTATTTAGTGCATTGTGTTTGTTTTTCTTTTCTTTATATTGTTTTTTTCGTCTATTTGGATGGGTTTTTTCTTGCATTTTATGTTTGCATTGCTTTTTTTCCATGTGTCATTTGCTTCTTATGCATATTTGGTTCATTTGGTGTTTGTGTTGTTTGAATTTATGTCTCATTTTTTACTCACTATTTATATTATTTGGTGTATGTTAGGATGATTTTTTTTCTTTGAGTGTTATGCTTACATTACCTTCATGCCATGTGTCACGTGTTTTCTAGTTTCATCTCTCAAGTTTCTTGCATTATCACGTACGTGGTGTTCTTTTGCACTCACATCATACTCTTAGCCAGATGTCAATTTAGAAGCAATCTCTTTACCTTATGTTTTTTTTCAAAGGTAGGGGTAAGATCTATCTACATCTCACTTCCTCATACCCTAGTTTTGGCAGGATTAAGTATTACCATAGTAGATTCTTTGCTTTATATAAGAATTTAAACGCTGAAAATTTTGTTGTGTATAATTTGTTTAAACTGCTTTAAGTATAATTGCTATAAATTTTTAAACGTACATTGGATGTGAAGTATTTTAACTTAGATACAGGCCAGATTTGAGCATGTGCGGGATGCGCAATCGTATAGTGCCTCTCTTTTTTAGGGGCCTTAGATTTCTAAAACTTTAGAATAAGTATGTGATCATTTATATAGGGTTTAATCTTGTTAAAGAATCATTTGAGGTGAGGTATTAGAGTTTTATTATAAGGAAGAAAAAATTTATGCACGCATTTTCATGAAAGAAGATGAGACGTAAGCTTGGATGAGGAAGATGACTAGAATGTAAGGTCATTGAATTTTTACATGTCTTATAAGTTCTTTATCTTTTTACTGTTCAAATTCGGCCTTTGTCTTTATAGTTTATCATTTTGACCCGGTTTTTACTCTAAATTTTGGTTCGAAATCTAACGTTAAACTCAAAGCCCATGTAGCACTATATATTCAACATGTACTTGTATTTAGGGGTGGTAATTCAGGTCGGGTTCGGGTTCGGGTTAACAGGTTGACTGGTCAAGAAACATCAACTCAAACCTAACCTATTTAAACAATCTAGTTAGCTAAGTCAACCTTATGTTGTTTACACATGACCCAAACCTAACCCATTTAACCCATATATATACTTAGGTTGGCTGGTTACGTTACGTAGGTTTAATAGGTTACACGGGTTTCGATTGACCCATTTAACTTGTTTAATGTATAAACATTGCCACATTACACGAGGTTAAACAGGATAAACGCATTTTGGGCCGCTCGCTTGACCTATTTAACGGGTATAATGAAATATAAATAGTTTTTTAATAAGAAAAATATTTTAAACGGGTTGGCGGGTCGACCCATTTATTGTTTTCTCAACCTAAACCTGAACTATTTAATCAGATGGGTCGATCCTAAACCGACCCGATATCTATTTATACTCGACCTAAACCTGTTAATTTTCGTGTTGGTTTCAGGTGGATCAGAAATTATCAACCCTACTTGTATTACTATGTCTTATATACTAAGATAACATGGCGTTTTACTTAAGAAATACTACGCTTCAAATTTTGTGAAATTTGTAAAATGATTTGAGTCGTAACATGATCTGTAAACTCAATCGTCACATCTAGATACAAAGTATGTTGTAAATCAAAACACAATAAACATGTTACTACTTAACCGATATTAAAAAGAGCAAATTTTAATTTACTTAATTTTTTCTAGGGTTAAAGGGCCTACTTCACGATTATCAAACAGGTATCAAAACATCACGAGACGGCCCTGCTTAAAAATCATAAGTTATAGTTATTTCAAAGAGAAAAAACATTTTAACCAATCAATGTTGTTAGAGTACAAAACTTATCTCAGAAAACACCAACCAAAAAGATCGAGACGATCATGGCTCTTCCAGAATAGCTAAAAAGACAAAGATTAACAATCTGAGTTTGCTAATTATTAAATCAGGCCTTAAACAACACCATTTTTTAACCAATATCTTTTCTCTTAAATTTCCTAAACAAGTTCAGACAAAGGTGCGGAAAAGGAACATGAAGAAATATATATATTTTGATGTAGACAAATATGACTAGTTTAATAAAAGGTGCATGAAATATAAAAAAAAGGATTGGCAAGGTGTTATCCTTTTAGAATCAAGAGTTTGAGTGTGAACCCAAAATTATGCGAATGATAAGGGTACACACATCTATATGGATGTTTGAGGCGAACTGAAACCTATCACTTTCAATTTAGTCATTCACTGCCTTAGTTTGTACCTACTAATCATTATTCTAACTATCTTGACTTTAATTTGGCTTTTCTTTGTAATCAAGAAGTTTATACCTTTATATATGTAGTTCATTTGATTTTAAAAGAATCATTTGCTTACGGGTTTTAATACTTTTACAGTTTTACTTTTACTTAATCATTTACCTTATAGATTCATTTGATCATAAACCAAGATGTTATGCTTCAATTTACCTTGTACAGTATGATTTTGGAAGGTGTTCTTGGACTTCGAATGCGAATAAGTCAAAAATGCATATGTCAATTCTTAGTATCGATATCAGATCATGGGCGGACGTATGTTGTCACTTGGGTATGCACTTGCATACCCTTAGATTTTTTTCCCAATGTTAAGTATAGCCAAAAAGAAATTTTATAGTAATAAACTTAGAAAGTGCCTACCCTTAAAGTTTGGCTGCATACCCAAAAGAAAATTCTAAGAAATTATGTTGAATAGTCAAGCCGTGGGTGGCCCATGTAGGTATGTAAAATACATATATTTTCACAAATTTTACTAACAAATACGTTACATCCAATACAACAAATTAATCAAAACAGGCCCATCTCATTTTTCCCTAAACTTACTAGGCTCCAAAAGTCCAAATAGCTCTAAGCTATTAGGTTTTCATCATATCAATTTGATTCTTTTTTTTACTACCATGGATATCCAATACTCTAATTTTCCAATTAAAGAATTCTTATTTAAGAAAAAGTATGTTAAATACTTAAATTTATGAAATAACATATTGATTGCCATCGAAGTTTTGGTGATGTTGAGAGTTTTCTCGAGCATGAATTTTATGAAAAATAAGTTACGGAATAGTATTGGTAATAAAATGTTGAATGATAGCTTAGTCACTTTTATTGAGAAGGAAATTTTCTCAACAGTTAGCGATGATGACATTGTAAACCGCTTTCAAAATATGAGTAGTCGTAAGAGGCAAGCGTAAAACTCTGTTATGGAATAATGGTATTTTGATTGTTAGTTTATTTACTTTGCTTTGTTATTGGATACGTGGATAAAAAATTTAAATCGAAAACTTGACCCGAAAACCCGAACAAAAAACCCGAATGAGAATATTTATTTCGGAGTGCATACCCTATTTATAATTCCTACGTCCGCCCCTGTATCAGATCGAATATATTGTTGAGTATGCAACTCTTTTTCATATCCGAATATATCTACTTTTAGAAATAGAACACATACCTTTACAGATCTAACACGCGTTCTACACACGACGAATATGGTCCATTAATCTCGATTCACCGATATGATGCGCGTATAATGTAGAGAGACTAAGTCGCGATATTTTATTTTGTAAGAACACATGACGCGTTAATCTTATTAGCGATTTCACAGCAGTGGAAGATTTTAATCTTCAGATGACCGAGTTGGCATAAACGAAACCAGGTTGATAGTATCCCTAAAGTTATTTCGATAATCCGGTATTGCTAATATAAACTTATAAATATTTGGAATGAGTTATGTATTATGTATGCATTCTAGAAATGGAGTGACAAAGAATGATGACAGAGTGGTTTTTTTAAACATGATCAACCAAAGAAAGATTTGTTAACAAAATTTAAAACTAAAGAAAGCAAGTTTCATCCCTTTTCTGAAATTGTTGTGGGGCCTACTATTATGCCCATAAATAGGCCACACTCCCCTTGACAATGCCACAGAAACCTTATTCTTTCATCTGTCTTCTGACTACTTGAGCCTTGTCAACTTGGCCAGAATCGTTTCTTGTACTCACAACCTTATTGTGTCAATATGGGTTCACTTCATGAAGAGTCCAATTTGGTCGAGAAAATATGCCAAATTTACAACAAAATTTCCAAACTCGAAACACTCAAACCATGTAAGGATGTCAATAGTCTTTTCACCGAGCTCGTACTCACATGCATCCCACCTTCTTCCATCACCGTAGCCAGTCTCCCGGATAACATTCAAGAAACAAGGTCTAAGCTCATCAAACTTTGTGGTGAGGCTGAGGGTTATATGGAGGCTCATTTCTCAACCATCTTAGCCTCTTTTCCTATCCCTCTTAACCATCTTGAGGTATTCCCTTACTACAACAATTACCTCAAACTTGGCCGTCTTGAATTCGACATCCTATCTCGACATTATTCAAATGACCAGAGTTTCGTCCCAAAGACTGTTGCCTTTGTGGGGTCTGGCCCTTTACCTCTTACTTCAATTGTCTTGGCTTCTAACCATCTAACGGAGACAACATTTCATAATTATGATATAGACCACTCGGCGAATTCTTTGGCGTCTAGCCTTATTTCCCCTGATCCTGACTTGTCCCAGAGGATGTTCTTCCACTCAACGGATATAATGGAAGTGACCGATGAGTTGAAGGAGTATGATGTGATTTTCTTGGCAGCACTTGTGGGGATGGACATACGTGATAAGGTGAAAGTAATACAACATTTGGCTAAGTACATGGCCCCAAAAGCCATCTTGATGCTAAGGAGTGCTCATGGTGCGCGTGCTTTTCTTTACCCGGTTGTTGAACCAAAAGATCTTCAAGGGTTTGAGGTTTTGTCTATCTTCCATCCCCAAGATGAAGTTATTAACTCAGTTGTGATCGCACGGAAGTGTCCAACGCCGGCAGAAACCAATCACAATCATGATGATGATCATCATCATCAGCTAGGAATTGAATCAATCTTGCCTTCTACTTGCAAGTACTGTGATTTTCAGGCCTATAACAACCCACTCGTCCAGATGAATGTTATTGACGATATGGCAATTGACAAGTAAAGCAACTATATTTCTCTTCGTAAAACCTGCCGCTTTATAAATTATCGAATCAGATTGGTATTGTCATAAGCTAGCAACATCTATATGTATGCATGTAGTAATTTTGTTAATTGTTCAAGTCTCTGTGTAATCGATAATTGGAGGAATAAAATGCCATTTTAGTGTGTCTTTACTCTTTACTCTTTAGTGTCCATTTTTGGATAAATGGTTGCACAATACAGTTATGATTAACATAGTTCAATTTTATATATCTGCTTTGTATCAATATTAAAGATTTATAAATAAACTTTGCACAAGTATTTAAAAGTTCATTAAAACTATTTCAAATATGAAAACAGTAGTAAAGCTTCCCAACTTATAAATCTGAAATCAGTTATCTAAGGATACTCGTGTGCACTTGTTCTTCTACCTACTCGTGTCCGTACCTCGATCATATGTCAACCTATGAAAATTCTTTAGCCACAAACGTGGCACGAAGGCTATACCTTCTTGTCTATATATATCCTGACTAGTAGCTCCCAAGATAGCAGTTTTGGCTCATATATATCTGTATGGGTCTTTTCAAATACACTCAAAGAAGAATTTGCTATATAGAGATTTCAGAAAAGGTTATTAGTGTCACAATGTAAATGTATACAAAAGTGTACAAGCTCAAAATGGATATTTGAGTCCTACAAAAGAATTTAATTGAGATTGTTCTACACCTGAGCTTACTTCTCTTTTCCAAGCCCACTTAAATGGCTGAGGCTCATTTAATCCTAAACAACTTTCACTTTTAAGGAGTAACTAGTGTCAAACTTAAAAGATCTTTTTTGCAGACAAATAGTTATGTGTCCTTCATTAACAATTATATTAAAACAAAAATAGTTTTCATTTTTGACTAAATATGGCATAAAACCCGATTATTTTGTAGCAGAAATACGCAATAAGAATACCACTTAAGATGTTTTTAATGCTACATCAGACGTTCAAGCAACTTCCCAAGTTTGGTTAACATTCTAATTGCTATATAGATTTTCAAACAAAAACGTAAACAGATCTATCAAGACATTATCTTAAGGTAGCGACCAATACAAGGTCGCACTTTTATTTACAACTTTCAGTTGTCTATGCTAAAAAGATGCAAACAAACAAAAATGTTATTTATTAGAAGTAACTACGCGAGTGTTACACGGATAAAGCAATAGTTACTCCTCTTCTGAAACAACGACAGTGATCTCATCTTTATCGAGCATGTCGTAGAACGCCTTAGTCTTTTTACTCAGAGGGTTATGGTAACCGTATTTCCATGCACCAGCACAAAGGAAACCTAACACCGTAGCGATACCTATTTCTTTGATAATCATTTTTGCTGTCCCTGGTGGAGCTCCAGCCATGTTTGCAGTATCTGTACACAAAAAATTAAACATTTTGGGAATTAAAGATTGAAATCGTTCCTGCCGGAAACCAATAATTTCAAGAATTTCTTAACTGGATAGTAAATTGAACACATCGACCCGGTTACGAAGATATCTTTTCCTTGTCATTGACAACTATAAAACTAATTACTTGAATCTTATAACCCCGAAACATCAAGTACTGTAATATTTTGCATTTGGACCAATCATTGCATTCTTTCTCCACTAACTATTTGTTTCATAACAAATCATATTGCTACACCTCATTATGTGGAAGTTTTTTTGTGAACATTATGTGATTCTAGCAAAATTCTTTGTAATTATAGGTGATAACAAATGCAGGACTAAATAATGTACACCTTAAACAATCCCGAATTTAACAAAGAAAAAGTCAGCATTTTGTCGATCATTAAATTTTTAAAACTAGTTAATCCACATAACAAAACCATATAGATATATATATTACGTTAGGTCACGAAAAGTGACTACCTAATCGTACTTTACAAGATTTAGAAAGGATTAATCATTAATCAAAATTTCCAATCTATTGTATTGATTCAATAAAAAACAATTTTACATTAGTGGATTATAGACAACGTCGTAATATGAAAACCAAATATTATAAATCAACCTACCTGAAGATAATGGATACTAATACAATCAGATTAACCAAAATGCTAAATTATGGAGTCCTTAATCAAACGAAAAATGATAAGAAACTATATACGGAGTATATCCAAGATAGAAACGGATGACAAGGAGAGGTCGAAATTACCAAATTGAAGCAAGCCAATAATCCTTTCTACAAGCAAATGTGCAGATGATGAAATGGTGGAAAAAAAGAGTTTGTATTTAGGCTTAGATTGAGGAAGACTGTTGGTTTAGTTGGCGGGTCTTATGCCAAATCAAATGGAAATTATACATTTATATTTAATGTCCTTCAACAATTGTGGAAACGTCTGTTCTTCATGTATTTAACTTTAATTTATTGTAAAAACTAGCTAAAAGACCCGTGAAATTCACGGGTATTTTTAAGTAAATTAAAAAGAATAATACTTTATGAAATAGCGTATAATCAAATTATAAGTGAGACAAAACCACACATAAACCACACATGGGTAAATAAACGTAAAGTATACAATTGGTAATAAAGACAACAATTATTTTATCCAAACAAAATATTTGTAATACTTTATTTATATTAATGCAAGATACATATACATGTAGATGTGATCATAAATTATGTAGCACTTCTTTGTAGACTATGTTCTTTTTGGGTCAAAGGTTACCCAAGTAAAGTAAACACGTTGGTCGAGTTATTGTGAATCCCGTCTTCGTCACAAACAACTGTCTTAAAAAAAATTGCTCCCAACTTAAAAGACGGCTACATATAGTTAGTCGTGTGTAATAATAGGTCATGGTAAATACAAACTGACTTACTCGAGAGATTTCATAGATGTTTCCTAATTGTCAGCATGAAAGAGACACACCAGGAGACCTACTTTCTTATAATCTTCAATGGCATACGTTTTTCAAAAGGTAATATTTCCATCATTGCAATAAACGCTCGTTTACCAAAATGATTTTCGTATATTATAGTGGCATCAGTGCAACTTTCTAGCCACTGATCCACACAAACTCTTGTTCTTTTGCACAAGACATCGGATTGATTAATCTTCCAGAACATGATCCGAACACCCAGTTTCAATAAAATTATGTGGTCTGGCACACCAAAAAATTTTCAAACCATTAACGAACTCAGTATAGAACACATCTTCGTTTATACTTGTACCCTTTTGTGAGTTGCAAATATTGTCGCAACGGGAGTATATACTTGTTCGCCCAAAATAACCAACAAAAATTTATTATTTATAGTGTTGAAAACCTCATTTGTAGTGGCAAGTATGATTTAGTCTATGACACATTTGTGGTCACTTAACCCATAACTCGCATTTCATCATGTGTGTCAATGTTAACCTTGTAACTTTTTCTTAATATGTATGACTTATATTTTATGTATTAGTTAAATATAATATTGTCATTCATAATTTTTGGATTTCTCAGCTTCTATTTTGGTTATGTTACGAATCAATCTCCTCTTTTTCTAAACATATTACAGTATTATTGATAAATATTTGTTAGATATTTTGGCATCTATACTATACATATATTTCATCTAGAGGTCTATTTGGTTAATGGTTTAACATATATATTGTATATATCATTGTGCTTTCTTTTTAATTAGTTACTTCACTAAGATAATAACAAAAACAGAATCAACGTAATATTACCAACAACTTAAAAAATTTCAAATAGAATGAAAAACTAAAAACTCGAGCTTATATATAAGGTGGTTAGAAGTGGAGTACATGTAAAGATTTTAGAAAGCGAGTGATTTTTCTATGAGAAGGTAAGAATATGGTAATGTAGGTAGTGTGAGGACAATTTATTAAAAAATGCTATGTGATTTGTTTTTTTGTGAGCACATTATTTAAATCGTTTATTTATATTTCTAACAATTAAAATAAAGATATGATAGAAAATACTGATCGATCAGTTATAAAGTTGGTCTCTCACTCTTCACAACGAATAGCGGGTTGCCAACTGTTAGACAATATGGTTAGCCCAAGGCTAGTTGTAGGCTTAAGATCCATAAGTTTTTAAGTTAAGGTGGCTTGTTCAAAAAGATATGTATTAATTATAAATACATATGTACACCGACCTCGTTGATAATAAACACCAACCTCGTTAATGTACAATTAACAAAGTTACAAAAATAAAAGTTAAAATATTGACAACCTCATTTTTAGAGGCAAGACAGGTCTTTTATGTGAAATATTTGTTCTTTTATGTGAAATATTTATTTCTGTCAAGGTTATTCAACATATTTGGGTAAGTTAGTGATTGAGCCTACTGGTCACTTGAATCCCTAATGAGAATTTTATCCGATATGTCAATGCTGACATTACCATCGTTTGCGTCTCTAAGCTTACAATCTCCAATCTTCAAAATTCATTCAATAAAGTCTTTAATTTCATCGACATTTAGGACGACAACTAACTGTGAGAAGCATATTTGCGGTTAACCGGACACTTTACAATGGTCCCACAAGTAAGACTGTTTTAGATAGGCGCCAACAATATCTTGTCGGAATATTTTTGCAATGACGGTGAGGACCTGCCTGAAATCACCACCAAAAACCATTGTCATATTTCGAAACGGAGTGTCCATCGTGTCGTGCTTTAACTTACGTAGAAAGAGACGAACACGAGAAACGACTTCCATGCTATCTTAATTGGCAAATGTTTATTTAAGTCATATTTAACATAATTGTTTCCTTATTTGTCACACACACGTGGTTTAAAATAGACTTTTGGTTATAATGTTATTATATTTCTATAAGTATTGAATTGTACTTTTTTTATTGTTCCTTTTGGTAAGAATTGTAATTGGTTTCGCATGTTAAACGTGAATTGTAATTAGATTATGAAAACATGTATATGCATAAATCATAGTAGAAAGCATCTCATGTAATTAGATTATAAAAACGGTTCAGTTCCGGTACTGAAAAATCGGGTTTTCCCGTTTTTATTCGAGAATTTCTCGATTTGATACCAGTCCCGTAGCGAATTAGTTGTCCTGCTTTTTTCATCTTATTTCATAGTCTCGGGAAACGGTATTTTGTTTTAAAAATAAAATTTTAAAACGTATTTTGTTTTAAAATATGTAAACAATACGTGTGTAACTCTTTTGGTTTAAAGATTTTTGTTAAAACTCAATTTCCTATAAAAAGTTTCCAAAAAAATACGTATATAGTTGTTATTGTTTCAAAATTTTATTAAAACTATAACTTAATAACACATTTTGTTTTTAATGCTTTACAAAAATACGTTGGTAAACTTTTTTTGTTTGAAAATTTTGCCAAAAATTTTTAATGCTTACCAAAATTCCAGGTGTACATGTGGCGTAATAAGATGCTTTAGTATTTTTGGAAAAAATTAATTAGAGGTTGCATATACACTTGTACATTGGCTGCTTTAAATACTTGTAAAAACTCTGTTTTATTAGATACTAGCTAAAAGACCCGTGAAATTCACGGGTATTTTAAAGGAAACGTTGAAAGAGTTAGAGAAGCACATTGCTTATTACGAAGCTATTAGTTAAAAAAGGCACATCTGGATAAAGAAAAATAAAATATATAGCAGTAATCAAACAAACATTATATGAAACACAATAGGTAAATAAAAAAAACCAACCCTTTATTATACGAATACGGCATACGTGTACATAAAGATATGATTATAAATTATGTAGCACTTCTTTGTAGACCACGTTGGTCTTTGTATTAGTGGGATTTCCGTCCTCGTCATGAAAAAACATATTGAGTTCTTTTTTGCTCTTATCACGAGACATGGCCGCATATAATTTTTTTTTTTTTTTTAACATAAGCCGCATATAATTGGCCATGTGAAAAAATGGGTCGTTTAGGTTAAGGTCAAGAATTTTGGTTTAAGTTGTTTCAGTGAGGGGGTAGCCATATGCAAATGCATAATCTCCTTACTCATTTATTTAACTAACATTATTGCTTATCAGTGGGTTAAATTAAATTGTTACTATTTGTTTTTATTCCAAGAATATGTGCGTTTCCCGAGCCTTGTTAATTTTGGTGTTCCTATCCTTCAAGCAAATCAGCAGGATAATATATTGTGGAAAACTACAAAAGGGTTATTAAATGAATTCTAATTAAGTATCGCTTGGCAATCTATTCGTCAAATAAGCAATGAAGTTGTTTGGTCTAGATTGATGTGGTCGAAGTACGGCATCCCACGACTCTCAAGTCACCTTTGGCTCGTAATGAGAAGAAGACTTAAAACTCTATTTAGGATAACGCAATGGGACGTTGGCAGTAATTTCAACTTAAACCTGCTTTGATGTTCTCTTTGCCATCTTCATCCTGACTCTCATGACCAACTATCTTTTTAGTGCTCGTTCTCTTCTAAAGTATGGAGCATTGTTAGGATGGTTGCTAAGATTTCGAGCAACTCTCCTTTATGGAACGATATCATTAGTTGGTATTTCCCTTATCTTTAAAGTACAATGTTCCAACTATTGTAGGTCGTCTTAGTTTGGCTTCGTCCACTTATTTCATTTGGGAAGAACAAAATAATCGTATTCACTCTAAACCAATTAGGAATGAAGATCAAGTGGCCAAGATTATTTTAGAGACGGTTCGGCTTAAACTTGCGTCTATCAAGTTGAAGAATAATAGTAGTGTGAGACATATGAAGGCTAAATGGAAGATTGCTTGAGTTGTGCATTGAGCTATCATAAATTTCCGATATGGCTTTGTTTTCTTTTGTAATGGCTAGCTTAATGTTGGTTGTTCATATTTGAGAATGTTCAAATATTGTGTTTATATTTTTCGTTCATTGCTCATTCCCATTCTTGATTGTATGCAACTCATATATTCTTTTAATATATTTCGCCGGGTGTAATCCTTTTACACAAAAAAATACAAACACCGTTAGCTGTAACTAAAATGATCTTTTTTTGTGCTCATGGGTCTAATGGTTCATACCGACTTTCGTGATAATTATCTGATTTGCGGCATTGGAGTGATAAGTAAGTTACCATAAAGGAATGTTTGATAACAAATTTGGGCAAACTGATACGCTCGTAAGTCTAATATTGAGCTTATGAGCCTTTCACACTTTTAAATAAGTTCATAAGCCTGAAAAATAAGTTAACCAATCACCCTTTAGATCGATCCATTAACAAGTAAATGGGTGGGGATTGCCATTCAAATGAAAGAAGTGTGAAAAGGTAAGTTTTGCACTTACATAGAATTTTCTCATTACATAATTAATGAACTAATTATATTACTATTTCTCAATTTTTATTATTGGAGAAGATTGAAGCCTTGGCTCCTCCATTTTTATCACTATTATAACTTTTTAATTTGTTACGCGATCCTATAATTATTATCTTTTGCATCATATCATGTGACCCGTTATAACTCGCATAATCCACAAAATTGAGCTAAAAATAGCTTGAATCTTAATTTTAGTATTACAAATGGATCAATTAAACGTTACACCTCCAAAAGAGAAGTACATTTGTTTATAAACGATAAAACTAAAGCAATAAATAGTTTTAAGATATCACTACTTAATGTTTGAACTCAAAAACATTAAATAGTTTTAAGACTCATATTTTCACATCCTTGGTTCTTTGATTGCAAGAATATGCTCTATGGTTTACAAAAACTACGTTAATCTTAATCTAACCTTTTTAAATACATTAGTAAGGTTTTTTCACATCTGAATACGCTTAAGCTCGTTTATTCTAAGAATACGCTTAAGCTCATGTACCTTATCCTAAGAAGGGGCACAAAC